>CANTUR010000397.1:0-363259 GCA_947683625.1 Mallotus nudiflorus
AAATTCTTAGTTCCTTTATGATCTTGAATTTTTGAGTCAAATTGTTATAAAAGAAGGATCCAATGAATGAGTTTTGGCTTAGCATCTATCTTTTCTAGGAAATACTTAAGGGCTAAAGGTCAGTGTAGAAAATCACTTTACTTCCTAATAAATATGAATGAAATTTATCCATAGCATGTACCACTGCTAGAAGTTCCTTCTCAGTTGTTGCATAATTTATTTAAGCTTTATCAAGTGTGTGGCTGATATAGTAGATGGCATAAGCCTGTTTGTCTCTTCACTGCCCTAAGACAGCTCCTATTGCATAGTTACTAGCACCACACATTATTTCAAAGGGAAGGCTCCAGCTTGATTGTTGTTGGATAGGTGTTGAAATAAGTGATCCTTTCAACATGTGGAAAGCATAAAGACATTCATTAGTAAATTCAAAAGGAATTTCCTTGGCAAGCAAATTAATCAAAGGCTTAGCAATTTAGAAAAATATTTGATGAAGCACTAATAGAACTCGGCATGTCCAAGAAAGCTCATATTCCCTTAACAGAGGTAGGGGTGGAAGCTTCCTTATCGACTTCAATGCCATTTTGAGACACAATGTGCTCGAGCACCACCCTTTTAATCACCATAAAGTGGCACTTTTCCTAATTCAGTATAAGGTTAGTGTCTTTACATCTCTATAATACTTTAGAGAAATTATCAAGACAATCATCAAAAGAAGAATTGTACATAGAGAAATCATCTATAAAAACCTCTATAGTGTCAATAAAATTAGAAAAGATAGACATCATGCACTGTTAGAAAGTAGTGAATGCATTACACAACCCAAAAGGCATTCTTCTATATGCATATGTTCTATAAGGACATATGAATGTGATTTTCTTTTAATCATTGGGGTGTATAGGAATTTGAAAGAAAGTAGAGTATCCATCTAAGTAATAGAAAAATGAATGATTATCTAACCTTTCTAAAAGTTTGTCAATGAATGGTAGAGGGAAGTGATCTTTCCTAGTGGCCTTATTTACTTTTCTATAGTTAATGCACATGCACCAACCTATGACAATCCTAGTTGGGATTAACTTATTATTCTCATTTTTCACTATTGTCATACCTCCCTTTTTAAGGACTACATGGATTGGACTAACCTAATAGCTATCCGAGATAGGATAGATAATCCTTGCATAAAGAAACTTCACAATCTCTTTCTTACCCACCTCTTATATGTCAGGGTTTAACGTTCTTTGATGTTCTATGGTGGGTTTAGAATCATTTTCCATTTGAATCCTATGCATGCATATTGAACCACTAATCCCCTTTAGGTCATCTATGGTATAACCTATGGTCTTTTTATGAGGCCTAACTCTCCCTAAGTAATTTGTCTACTTGTTCATTAGTTAACTTAGTATTTATAATGATAGGATTTATAGAGTTAGGGCCAAGAAAAGCATACCTTAAAGATAAAGGAAGAGCTTTGAGCTATACCTTGGGTGCACTCTCCTCTTCAATCATACTAAGGCTTTCTTTAATAGAAGGTAAGGGCTCATACCTTATTGATTTATGTTTATCTTGTATTGAGGTAGTGCTCATGCATTACCACCTCTTTATAAATGTCATCCTCATGGATCAAGCATGCTTTTAGAGGGTCATGGGTAAGTTGCTTTTCAAAGGTCTTTTGCACATAAATTTTTATCACATCTACTCTAAAACAAGATCCCATTATTAAGGACTGTGTTTCCATTTTAAAAACATCAAAATCCACCTTATTATCTCTAATTTCTTAGCAAAATTTTTCTTCTCTTGACGTCAATGATTGCTCCTGCTATGGCTAGGAATGGTCATCCTAATATGATTGGAATGTGGCAATCCTCCACTATTTCTAGGATGATGAAATCTCTTGGCACATAATAGTCTCTAAGTTTGACCGGGACATCTTTCAAAATTCCATAGGGGTAGATGATAAATCTATCTACAAGCTATAGTGACACCATCATTGGTTGTGGCTCACCGATATTGAGGTGTCTACAAAAGGAAAGAGGAATTATACTCACACTTGCACCAAGATCACATAAAGATTTACTTATAAATTCATTTTCAATGGTACAAGGGATAGTGATACTCCTTGGATCTTTAAGCTTTTAGAGGAGCTTATTTTGAATGACAACATTGCATTCCTCATTTATTAGAATGGTCTCATAATCCTCCCATTTTCTCTTGTGCGAGATGATATCTTTAAGAATTTGGAATATACAGGCATGGTATTGATCACATCCAGGAGAGGTATATTTAGTTTGAGCTACTAGAATGACTTTATAAACTTTTCAAACTACCTATCTACCTTGAATTTCTGTTGCCTTTGTGGAAACGGTAATGGTAGTACTAAGGGTGGTAAGTCTTTCTTCTCCTTTTCGGTGTCATGAAAAATTTCTTCAATATTGTTCTTAGTCTCTACTTTGGGCAATTGCTTTCCACTTATGAGTGTGACCACCTTAGGCCTGTTCTCTAGGATTTTGAGATTACTTGGGAAATATTCCACTTTGCCTTGAACTGGAAGCTTGAGATGCAATTTGGTTTTCTAACATCTTGTTATGGTTAAAAAGTTTATCCCACTTGAGATGTTAGATTCTTTATTGCTTCCTTTTACTCCTCTCGATCTTTTTGATACCTCTTTTAATCTTTTAGGAATTTCTCCACCATCACTTCAAGGTTAGACTTTGGTTTGCTTTATGAGTGAAGGCATTCTTCTATTGAAATCCAAGAGATGGTTATTTGAAGCCTTGATTGGTATTTTGTACCCCTCCTTGGTTAGACTATGAAAAGTTTATATGGTTTTGCTAGCCTGGGTTGTAGGTGTTAGCATAGGGATTGTAGACACCCAATTTTGGGGTGATGTGTTATGGATGCGACAAAGGATTCCACTGATGAAAATATCATGAATAGGTCTTCGATACTTAAGCTTTAAAAATCTAAGGGTTTTAAATGCATTTTTTAAGGGAAGGATTTAATATTTTCAAAGACTAAATTGCAATGTTTTTTAGGACCTAATTGCAAAAACTTAAATTCTTCTAGGGGTCTTTTTATAATTAAATGTTTCCTAATTCCGGTCGAAATTGAATTCTTTCGTTTTTATTTTTTATTTTTTTTAACTCAATCCTAATTGGTCTAAAATTCCTAATTGGCTTTTAACTCAATCTTAATTGGTCTAAAATTCCTAAATATAATTTTAAGTATTAATCTTATATTTTTAGGAATTAGAATCACATTAGGATTGAGCTAGGTTTTTTAGTTCTTTTTCCTCTATATAAAGAGGGCGGAAGCTAGAAAAAGAAGAAGAGGAAGAAGAAAAAATAAAAAAGAAAAAGAGAGACACAACAACATATTTTTAAGCTTTTAGGTTTTTTGTGTGTTTAATCAATAATTTTCATCCATTGTTTGATTCCTAAAAAGAGCTTTCTTAATTCTTTTTTGGTGAGTTATTTTCCTACAAAAATTCCTTTTGGTTTATCAATTAAGTCAAGATCCTTGGAGAATTTTTGAAGAAGAAGATTCAAAGACTTATCAAGAACGATGAATTATAAATCTAAGGAGTACCCCAAATCACTCATAAACATCATCATCATCTTCTTATTATATTATTTATTTATTTATTTCTTTTTGATATTATTGGTTATTTTTATTATTTCGAGTTTTTAATTAATTTATTTATTAATCATAATTTTATTATTTTTTTTGTGGTGATTATGGAGTAAAATGCATGGTGATTATGTTGGAGGGATGAATTCATGAGAAGTCCATGGAAAACCATGGATAAACATGGATAAAGCCTCGTAGACTTAGTTTCTAGGGTTTTTATTTTATTTTATTTATTGCTTTTATTTTTATTTTATTAACTATTTTATGAATTAATGTAATAGCCCTAATAGTGGGGAGTAGTGAAATTATATGTGTGGTTGCATGTTTATTTTGATTAAATTGGTTAGTAAAATTAGGTTTTTAATAAGGTAATTACTTAAAATCAATGGAGGAAGTAGATTAATTTAGGTTGCTTGATAATAAAATTAGGGTTTTTAGTAAGGATTAATTTAATTATTTGTTTGATCTTCTTTAATTGTTTTTTTTAATGTTTTTATATGTTTTTGAGCTTATTTATTATTTTTATGTGCTTTTGGGGCCTTAAGCCCATTTTAGGTCTTGATTTATTTATTTAAGTTTAGGTAATTTTTTAGCTCATTTCACTTAATAATTAATTAGGTTTAATTAATTAAAATATACCTTTAGGCCTATAATAAATTAGATTTTAGATTAGAAATATCCTTAGGCCCATTTAGTTAATTAGACATAAGCCCATGTAACTCAATTTAATTAATTTAGACTTAGCCCACTTAATTTAAGCTTTTTTCATAATTTGTAGATTTAAGATCACCATTTAATTAAAACATATATAATTAGGCCCACTAATTTAAATATTACATAATTTGTAGAATTAGACCCATTTTTTATTAAAACAAGTAGACTTAAGTTCATTTAATTAAAATCAAAAGGAATTAGGTCTTTAAATTAAAACATGTAGATTTAACTCCTTTATTTAAAATCCATGTAGATTAGACTAACTTAGGGATTATGTGATTTATTGAATGCATTATTTACTTGTATATTTCATGACTAGTTTGCCTTGGAGTTGATTGTTTTTAGGTTTATATGAAATTGCATGTAAATAGAGAATAAGATAATAATTCATAAAGTAATTCTAAATGAACACAAGACTGAAAGAAGTTAGTAATTTCGTATCCAGAATCTTTTAGTTGTGGTGCTAGCTTTCTTTTAGGGAATCGAGTACCACCTTTTGATTTGTCCCAGTTATTACCCTGGGTGGCGACTCCTTATCTCCACACCATGTCTTTGTGACAGTGGTTAGTGCATTCTCTAAAGTCCTAAGCTCAAACAATGTCACGGTTGCTAAAATCATGGATGCGCGCTAAATCCCACCGTTTACAGGGATGCCCTTAATTCCTTTAGAAATTGTTAAGTGCATTTAATTACTCAATAGAGGAATCCTGAGAAAAACCTCCTTGACACTCTAGGGTTGAATGTCCTCCTTCATAATACTCACATGAATAGATAAACATGGGATTTGAAACTTTAGTGGTGCCTCTAATTTCTTAGTAAGCATATCAATCTTCATATTAAGGAGATTCCAACTATCCACTTCATGTATTCTTGCAACTTTCTTTGGTGTGCTTCTCTCTTCATGCAATTGGTAGTTGTTGGATTGCATAGTCTAAAAAAGACTGTAGGCATCGTCAGGTGTCTTACTCATGAATGAACCTTAAGTGGTTGCATTAATAGTGATCCTCATTCACTTTATCAAGCCTTGATAGAAGGTTTAAATGAGCAACCACTATGGAATCCAATAGTGAGGACACTGCCTTTGTAAATATTTGAGATGTTCCCAAGCCTCATAAGGAGATTTGCCACCATGTTCATTGAAGCTTATGATTTTTTGTTTAAACTTTGCTATTTTGCCTAGTGGGAAATACGTATCCAATAATATTTTTAATAGTGTATCCTATGAAGTGATAGACTATGGTGCTAGAGAGTGCAACCATAACTTAGCTTTATCCCTCAAAGAGAAAGGGAATAACTTAAGCTTACATCAGGATTAACCCCATTCATCTTGAGTGTATCATAAATTTCCAAAACCTGAGCTAGATGGGCATTAGGATCCTTGCTCGGGAGACCCCCAAATTGAAATTATGAAACCATTTGAATTATCACTGGTTTGATCTCAAATGTGTTGGCATCGATAGTTGGCCTGGTAATACTATTATGGGTATCTCTTGGATTAGGCATTATGTACTCTTGAAGAGTGTGATTCCTACCCAGTGGTGCTTAATCTTCAACCATCTTTTGCTTGATTTCTCATGCTTTTCCTTTTGATTTTTCTTGCACGATTTCTCGATTTTAGGGTTAATCTTCTTTAAGTTTGTCCCTTGGATCGAGTGTTCATAAACTAGCAAAAGTTACTTGAAAAATAAATTAGCAAATTAAGTTAAAACTAAAGAAAGAATACTAGTCTAAGAAAAGTAAAAATTAAATTAATATCAATATTTCTAGTCCTCAGCAACAATGCCAAAAAATTATTGCATTTTAGACCCGAAAGCTCACAGTTGTGGTTACAGTAGATAGATATCATTCCCTCAAGGACTGTATATTGGTTACTAACAATTTTTACCCATGATCTCAACTAGTAAATTGAGCAATTTAGCAAGGTTTAAAAATTAAATAATAGAAACTTAATTAGAAGTAAAATCAAATATTTGTAAACACAGAGCCTAGGTTTAGTTTCACTATTCTAATCAAATCATGAACATATTATTAAGTAGAAAACTTAAATTTAGTTAAGGGTAATTGCTTTAAAATACTTAAAGACTCTCTCAAGTTCAATTAAGTATGCAAGGAATAAAATCTAACCTACTCTCATGATTAATAATTCAATCCAAGCTTATTAAGGTTTTTAGTAATTAATTTATCACCGTAATCAACTGTCATGACTCCTCGAAGAGCTCGCCTACTCTCGTGGTCGAGTGATATAAGTTCTAAGTGTCTTAAGCTAATGAATTCCCCTAATTCTCATTGGCAATTCATCATTAAACATGGAATCAAATAGGCCTGGGATGATAACAAGATAAATATTACAATATAAAGAATTAACTAAAATTTAAATAAAATATAAAAAAATTATGTTCAAATCATGTCAAGGAATAGCTACTCCTAACCAATACTTTAAAAGAAAATTTAGCTACATATAGCTAGCGAAATCCATAAACATAATTAAGAAGATAAAATGATGAAATAGAAAATAAAATAAATTCACAGTCTTTTCTCCTTGTCCTCTTTTATTTTAGTTTGGCCGCCCCCTTTTATATTTCTGTGACACTTCATCCTCCTTTAAAAATGGGGGTTTTATTCCTTATATAATGCTAGAGTATGGAAAGAATCCTCTTTGATTTCCAATTCCTCTTTATTTTCCAAATAGGAAATTTTTTCTTTCATGATATTGCTATGAGGCATAGTTGTGTGCTAATCCAAAGCAATCTACAAATTTACTCCACACACTGCATGGCTTCCAGCACGGACAAGTTTATTAGTTGTGCATCTTTTTAGGCAAAAAATATTCACTCACACAACAAGGTGACCTTGTGACATTGTTATGTTAATATTCAAGTGTAGTTGGTTTCTTCATGGCTCACACATGGCTTGGTCATGGCTTCTCCTCATTCTTTTCTTCATCACATGGCATATGCATGCCATGCTACATCCAAACTTTATACTTAGCCCAATCTTTTTATTCCTAGGCCCACTAGACATAAAGGACAAAATCAATTAAAAATAAAACTTATTAAATATACAATAAAGGATAAAAATCCTAATTAAATACTAACTTATAAAAATTTTCTAATTAAACCCAAAAATTATTTAAATTAATTTATTCCTTATTAAAGTTTATTAAAATTCAACTCTAAAACACATAAATAATGAACATATCAACTTCCCTTGCCTTTTCTAGCACCTATCAAATATAATTTTACTTATAAATCATCAATATAACAATCCCACATGCTACTCTAACCATGCAACCCCAAATGATATGCATAAAATGCAATTAAACTCATTTCTAAAAATCAGTTTCATGGACTCTAAAATAACTGTTTTTAAACCTAAATTAGAAAAATTGTTTTAACTTATAGAAAATGAATTTTAACCTCAAATTTTAACTAGAGCTAGATCCTTGTGTCTTGTACTTTCAATAAAAATTTCATTTCCATTGGATAACTACAAATAAAATTCTAAAGGTCATATTGCAAGTAGCTTAATTACTAAAATAGATTGCACAATAAAAAGTACAAAGTCTATTAGACCACTATTAAAACATAATTAGATCTTCATCAAAATATAAAGTTTTAGAGAACTCTTTCAAGTTTCCTTAGAATCAAACTATAGGTCTTTTAATATTTGGATTGTCCTCTTTATTTGACTATTTATTTGGGGATGAAAAGCTGTACTAAACCTCAACTTAGTATTTAAAGCATGATGCAAACTTGGCCAAAATTTGGATGTAAACCTTGGATCCTGATCTAATATAATATAAAATGGAACACCATGCAATTTGACTACTTTGATATAGATTTCAGTAAGTTTATTTAGTGAGTAGCTTACTTTGACAGGTAAAAAGTGAGCTACTTTAGTGAGTTGATTAACAATCACCCAAACTGCATCATGTCCCTACTGAGTTTTAGGTAATCCAATTAAAAAATCCATTATAATATGCTCCCACTTCCATTCAGGAGTAAGAAGAGGTTGCAATGTTCTCACTTGGTTTTGATTTTCTACTTTAACTTATTGGCAAATCAAACATCTTGCCATAAATTCTATAATGGTAAATCAAACATCTTGCCATAAATTCTATAATGTCTTTCTTCATCCCTGACCACCAATAGTTGTCTTTCAAAGTTTAGTACATTTTGGTACTTCCAAGATGCATAGCATATGCTGAATTATGTGCTTCCTCCATTATCTCTCTTTTCAAAACTTTAACATTAAGTACATATAATCTACCCCCATATAATAAAGTGTCATCCTCTAAAATCACAAAGTCTACCATGTTACCCTGTTGGACTTGCTCTTTAATCTTTACAATTTGTTCATCTTGACCCTGTGCCTCCCTAACTTTATCAATCAATACTAGTTAGATCCTTAAAGTGGCAAGCAATGCTCCTTTCTCACCCTACGCTAACTCTATGTTCAAGGCCCTCAATTCAAGTAACAATGGAATTCTTACAGAATGAATGCAAGATAAGTTACATGAGGACTTTTTGCTAAGTGCATTTGCCACTACATTAGCTTTCTTTAGGTGATATTCAATGGTGAAATCATAATCTTTTAGAAGCTTAATCTATCTTCATTGTATAAAGTTAAACTCTTTTTTCGTTAGTATGTATTGCAAGCTCTTGTGATTTGTGAAAATTTAACATTTTCACCATAAGTAATGCCTCTAAATCTTTAAAGCAAAAATGACTATTTCTAGCTCTAGGTCATGTGTAGGATAGTTCAACTCATATGGCCTCAACTATTGAGAAGCATATGTTACAACTTTACCTTATTGTATTAATACACAACCTAAGCCATTTCTTGACACATTATTGTATACAAGATATTCTAGCTCTGTCACTGGGAGCATTAACACTAATGTTGAAGTTCAATATACCTTTAATTTATCAAAACTATCTTGACATTATTCATCTTAGACAAACTTCACATTCTTCCTTAGTAGTTTAGTTAAAGGTGAAGCAATGATAGAGAAGTTCTACACATATCTTCTATAGTAACCTGCCAACCCTAGAAAATTATGCACCTCATGTATACTAGTAGGTGGTTTCCAACTGAGAATTGCTTTAATCTTCTTAGAATCAACATACACTCCTTTAACTGATATAACATGCACCAGAAATACCACTTTTTCTAGCCAGAATTCACACTTGCTAGACTTGGCATACAATTGTTTGTCTTTTAATGTTTATAAAATAATCCTTAAATGCTTAACATGCTCTTCCTTTGATTGTGAATACACCAAAATGTCATTAATAAATGCAATGACAAAATTATCCAGATAATGCTTAAATACTCTATTCATTAAATCTAAAAATGCAATAGGAGCATTAGTTAACCCAAATGGCATCATTAGGAATTCATAATGCCCATATTGAGTTGTAAATGTTGTTTTAGGCATATATGCTGCCTTAATCTTCAACTAGTGATACCTATACCTTAAGTTAAAATTTTAAAATTCTTTATCTTCTTGTAACTGATAAAAAAAAGTCATCAATTCATGGCAATGTATACTTATTATAAATGAATATTCTCATAGTACCATCCTTCTTTTTCAAAAATAAAACTAGTGCTCCCCAAGGTGATACACTAGGTCTAATATAGCCTTTATCAAGTAATTCTTGTAACTACACCTTTAATTCTTTTAATTCTACTGGAGCCATTCTCTATGGAGCTTAAAAATAGGAGTTGTCCCTTACTGCAAATCAATATTGAACTTAATCTCTCTATTAGGTGGCAAACTTGGAAGATTTTTAGGAAATACATCTATAAACTCATTTACCACAAGAAGACTATCAATTTTTTTCCCTTCTTTTTCAGTGTTAATGACATCTGCCAAGAATGCTTTACACCCTTTTCTCATCATTCTTCTAGCTGTAAGTGTTGAAACCATGCTATAATGCTCTGAACCCCTTTCATCTCTAAACATAACTCTACCACTAGCAAACATCTAGAACTCTACTTTCTTGTTAATTAATTAATGCTTGATATTTGGTTAGAACATTAATACAAAGAATCACATCAAACATTTGTAATAGTAATGGCACTAAGTCTACTTCTAATTTTTGACCCCCTAAATTCTAGGTCATAACCCTGATAAACATGTCTACAAACCATTGATTCACCCATTAGCATATCTACAACCAAACCCTAGTCCATCATACTCTTTTCTTTTGGTATAGATGATGTGAAAGATGATGTAATGAATGAATGAGTTGCATCAGGATCAATTAAAGCATAAGCATTTTCACTAAAGATGTCTAACTTACCAGAAATGATGTCATGTGATGATGCTGCCTCTTATTGTGTCATCATAAAGACCCTAAGCTATATTGAAGGACTCTCTATTCGTATAGGGTGAATAGGTTGTGTTGATGTAGATGCACCACCCTCTCTACTAACACTAGCTTTAATATTTCTCCCTATACCTATACTAAATCCATAAGTCCTACCTCCTCTACTAGCTATGCTCCTGGCTCCTTTACCAGTACTAGTGCCAAAATATGCAAGATTAGGACAATCCTTTATAATGTGTCAGACTCTGTCACATTTGAAACACTAAATAGTCCTTTTTTTACAATCTCCTCCCTCACATGGCCATAAGTAGTACAAGATGTGGTCCTTCTGAATGAACTACCTATACTAGCCACATGTTGTCTCATAGAGCTTTGACTAAATTGAGAGGATTGTGGTTTATAAGTGCTTGAGCAAGTCCAAGGCCCTCTATTGCCTCTAAATGCTCCTATCTTTGATCTTTGCTGAGATGTACCAGCTCCCTTAATAAATCCCTTTTACTTTCTTGCCTAAACTAGAGCCTTGAACTTGCCCTCTGGCTCTATCTCATCCTTTAGCTTCTCTTTCTCGATTGCCTTCTCAACCCAACCCCTAAAATTCTGACCTTCATATAATGGCAATTCATTCTTCAACACAGTCTATATAACTTCCTTAAAACATTTCTAAGCTTGACTTGGGAAAATATCTAAACCATACCTATATAACTCTTTAAATTTATCCACATATTATCGTACTGACATTGCCCCTTATTTCAAAGCAATGAACTAATTCTGCCTTTTAGCCTTAAATATATTTGTCAAATATTCCTTGTAGAACTCAGTCTTGAATTAATCCTAAGTTGACTAACCTCTATACAATAATCTAATCCGAGCAAACCAAGCATCTACTATATAATGTAGAAGCCATACACATTATCAACTTTTTTTACCTCAGTTAATGCAAGAGTAATAAAGGCTTTCTCTATAGTTCTCAACCATTTATTTTCCTCTCAAGAATTAATAGAGCCATGAAATTCCAATGCCCCACATTTCTTAGCATGTTCAATTATATCACCAGGCCTTCTCATTTATTCTTAGGCTACTAAAGTAGCAACAATAGTCTTTGTAAGTACTCTAGGATCAAGCTACATTACATGTACAACATAGGGTAGGGGAGGTGGAGGTTGCTCAACAATAGGGGTCCTAGCCTCAGACTCTATCCTAGGATTAACACTATCCCTAAACTCTGCCCTGTCATTACCTCGTTGGCTAACTCTTCCTTGTCTAGGTGGCCTACCATGGTTCCTTCTCAGTGACATCCTATAAATATTATGAAAAAATACATTTTCAATATTTCAATAAACTATAATAAAAGCATAGTTTCAAGGGTTTAAATTAAAATTGTCACACCTCATCTTACATAGCTTGAGATGAACATTTAAAACCAACTATTAAAAAACTATTTAATTTAGTTTAATTATATTATAAATATCGTTACATTTGGAAAAGGATTTAAATTAGTCTCTTTTAAAAGTTTTATCTTTTTCATATATTACATTTAAAGAAAAAGAAACTTTTAAAATAATATGCATTTATGAATAGCAAAATTCATATTTTTAAATAGAAAAATTCATATTTATGAATTGTAAAATACTTATAGATTAATAATAATCTTTGTAAACTAAAAACATAATAGTGAAAACATCATTAAAATACATTTCCAAATAGTTATATTACATATAACTTAGCCACCATTATTTAAACTTAAAAGAAAAAAAAAATTCTTTTACAATACTTTTATAACAAGCTTAAGAAACAAAGGAACAAGGCTTCTCTAACGAGGATGTTGGCCAACCCTATTCTAAAACTTCTATTCATACTCACTTAACTTTGTCCAACAACTATCAAGCCCTGTTATCTGAAAATATATATAAAATAGAGTAAAATCAGTACAAAAACACTCAATGAATAGATGTATCAAGCAAAAAGCAATTTGATTTAACCAAACACATTTAACTTCTTAAATGATATAGAATATTTAAAAATCATATTATAATCCACTTAAAACATTAAATCCTTTTTCACTTTTAAACTTGTGCAAAACATAGCCAAGTAAAACATATGCCTTTTTAACATCAATACAACATTTCACATGCATTAACCATCCTTGTAATAAGCATTACAACCTAACCATAACATACAAGCCCTCATAAACTTACTCTTTAGGCACACTTGAAGGCCAACCCTTTGACTACATTAGCACATAACAACCCTTCTCCCTTCATCATCCTACAATTAAGTGCCTTGTTGTTTATTATGTAATAATAACCAACACAATGTCAAATGTACATATATCACCTTAGCACATTTACACAACTCATATAGGGTGGTATTACTCAAATCCAAAAACCATTTTCACAAAATAATTAGTTAAAATAATATTATCATATTTATGGTTTAATAAGCATTCAAAATCAAATAATCTTCATTATATTTCAGAGAAAATAGAAACCATGTAGAGCAGCATAAATTTATTTAAATTATCAACAAATAAAATGACTTCAAATTAGGTTACAAAATAAAGCATATATTAATAATACATTTAACTTGCACACTTGAAACCATTATTGTTTCAAAGCTAAGATACTTCAAATAATTCAAGTAGTAACTAAATTGAATTGAAACATTTATTACACATCATTTCAGATTCATAAAACATCATTAAAAACTCATTTTAGTACAATTATAAAGATGTTTAAAAAGCTTGAACATCTAAAATATACAATTTCACTTATAAATCATCAATATAATAATCTCACATGCTACTCTAACCATACAGCCCATAAATGATATGCATAAAATGCAATTAAGCTCATTTCTACAAATCAGCTTCATGAACTCTAAAATAGCTATTTTCAAACCTAAATTAGAAAAATTGCTTTGACCTATAGAAAATTAATTTTAATCTTAAATTTTAACCAAACCTAGGTCTTTATGTCTAGTACTTTAATAAAAATTTCATTTTCATTCAATAACTAGAAATAAAATTATAAAGGTCGAATTACAAGCAATTTAATTACTTGGACAGATTGAACAATAAAAAGTATAGGTCTAGACTACTATTAAAACATAATTAGATCTTCATCAAAACTATAAAGTTTTAGAGAACTCTTTTAAGTTTTCTTAGAAAAAACTAAACTCAATTTGGGGTTTCCTAGCTCAAGATATACCAAAAGTATCTCAACTAGTTTTAACTCATAAATTTTGTAAAACCTAGTTCACAAAATCAAAATGGCTACTTTCAGAGCTGACTTTGAAAATTTTTTGGAACTTATAGAAAAGTAATTTTGAGCTGAAATTTTAACAAATCTTAGATATATATGTCTAGAACGTGCTATAAAAATTTCACACCAATTGGACACACACAAATAAAGTTATTATAATAAACTCTAACCAACTCAAGGAAACTGATAGACTAAGCAATAAAATATTTTCTCTTATTACCCTAATATAAAAATTGAATTAGATCAAGCTCAAAGAGAAAAAATTTTAGATAATTCTTCAAATTTCTAAATCATTAAATAACACTTAATTTGGAGCTTTCTAGCTCAATATATGATCAAATTACAAAGATTGATAAATTAGACTTTAAGAACCCAAAATCTGCAACTTAAGAATCCTAAGTTAAATTAACTAAAACACTAAAATTACTTACCAAATCAATCACCAAAGTCTTCAAAGATGAAGATTATAGCCTTAATTATACTTTAGATCTTCTATTTTGCTTAAAAAATCAACTACTATAAGAGGAAATGAATCAGCCCTCTTTTCTTTTCTTTTTTTTTCCAAGTGTTTTTCTTTCTTCCTTTCTTTTTTTTTGTGCCTGCTCTTAAAATCGTGATGGAAGAAGTTATACCAAAAAAATAATTAAATAATATATAAAATTCTCCTTTTGGTCCTTAATGAAATGCTTAAATTATTTATAAATCCTTAAGCTTTCAATTATTCAAATAAGGACAATCATTTGCTATAATTGAGTCCTTTCCTCTCTCTCTCTCTCTATATATATATATATATATATATATATATATATATATATAAACACAATGTATAATGAATGTAAATGTACTGAGAATTAGGGTACGGGTGTGACATTTATTGATAAAAATTTAGAAGAATTTAATAATCTAAATTTTTTAACTAGATAAAAAATGAAAGAATATGCATTTTAGGATTTTAACAATTAACTTAAAAATTTTGAAAGTAAGGATTTAAAAATTATAAGAATTCAAATAGTATAATTTAAAAATATAAGAATTTAATATATATTTTGTAAGGATGTAATTAGATATCGAATTCTATATAAAAACCGAAATTTAAAGAAAAGTTATATTGTGTTTATATACATATACATATATGTATATATACATTTATCAACAATAACTATAAATATACAAGAACTGTATAAAATTTTTCTCTATAATTTTTTTAGAGTTTAATTACAACATTTTTCTAATTGACAAGAAAAAATTTTCTACATGAACAATTGCAGGAGCAAATATTTACTCTTCAAAAATTTATAACAAGTGCTTTATTAAACAAGCCATATATGGATGTGTGTTATTAACTTTTTTTTTTTTGTTTTTAAATTGTGAGATCATATAACCTTAGCATCGATGAACTACATAATAAGGGGCAACTCTCCCTTTTAAATCGACGATGGTAGGAATTGAATCTTACGCCTCATGACGCTCTTTAAGAGAAGTTATCACTTAATCACTCCCTCACTAACATATGTGTTGTTAACGTTTTAGTGTACATGAACACATGTTATTTGGTTTAACATTAATACAAGACAAAAGAAGTTCCATGTGATGTTCAAAAATGGTAAAAGTGGATGCATGTGTGTGATTGATTGGTGTATATGAATAATTCATGAGATATCACAAATTTAATTTGCATGGAAATTATATGTTCTAAGAAAATTTTATAATGATTTTATCTTTTAATGAAAATTATATTCCATATTATACTATGGACCAGAGATCTATTACACGTGTGAGTCTTTTTATTTAATGCTTCCTCTCTTTTTCTATACACACTCTTCTTCTTCGTCTTCTTCTTTTTTGAAAATTTCTCTTCTCATATTCCTTTTCCTCTTTTTTTGGTCATAATCCCTCCACTCTTTTTTATACTTTATTTTTTTTCTGCACTTAATTTTTTCAAGATTAGTGGTTTATTCTTCTTCTTCTTCTTTGTAAGAAAAGGTTTTATCTCAAGTGATTCAAAATTTAAAATCATAACTTAAGCCAAAGAGGGAGAATTTGCAAAAGTTGTATATTTATTCTTCTAAAATTCAACAATTGCTCATTCTTCTTTTTTTTTTTGTATTTTTTAGATTGGATTTTGATTGCAAATTATTTTGTTGCATTTGTTTAGTTTATGCATATAAAATCATTAGTTGTAATGTAGAAATTCATGTGTTGTTGATTAGAGGTTCATGTGTTATTAAATAAAAATTAAATTGAATATGAATATGTAGGCAAATGTCAATGAACATGCAATATACTTATTGATTTTGACATGCAGATTCATTAATTCTCAATGAACATACAAGTAAAAATCAATGAACCTCATAGTTTTAATCAATTAACCTATTAATTTGTTTTACAAGTATAAAGAGAAGTTAACTAATTAAAAAAAAGTTTAAGACAAAGAAAAAAAAGGACATTTGACATGAAAAAAAAAGAAGAAAGAGGCACATGTTTTTTTTTTATTCATAAGTGTAATGGACCTTTGGTCCATATTGCATTATGGACAGGGGTCTATGGTATAACAACTAGTCTTTTAATAACTTGAAATGTCAAACTAATAATATCAAACTATTTAGAGTTCACTTATGTTCTATTAAGTTTTACTTTTTATCACTTTAATTAAATATTGAATTTTTATTGATTTACCCTTTCAACTAATTAAAAGCTAGGAATACTATATAATATCTTATATTCTACAACTTGAGAATAGAGTGTTGTAAAGAATGCTATAAATTGTACATTGCTTATGACTTAATGTGAGATACATAAATAGTATAAGAACAAGAACAAGAGTCCTAATTGAAATATACAATTGAAGAAAACACTAATAACAAATACAATTTCATAAAATATATCTAATACCCACTATAAGAGAAAGGTCATCTGGAAAGTAGTCTGAACTTATCAAAGAATGTGGTAAAGATAGGTTTAGATAATGGTTTGGTCATGACATCGGACAGTTGATATAAAGTGGAAATGGAACCAACCGTGAGTTGATGAGCAGCAACTTATTCTCAAATGAAATGATAATCGACTTTGACATGCCGACTGTGAGCTTAAAATGATAGCTCCTAAATTTTCACACCATATATATAGAACTTGAGAAGAAATTATACCAAGCTCTTGGAGTAATTTGGACAACTATTTGAGTTCAATTGCAATATTAGCAATGGCCTTAAATTCTGATTTAGTGAAAGAATGGGCTACTGTTGCTTTTTTTTTTTTTGAGTTCCAACCAACCAAATTATTACCAAGATAAATAAGAAAGCCTCCAGTAGAATGTCTACCATTAAGGCTACAAACCTAGTCTGCATTAGTGAAGGTTGTAAGTTGGGTAGAGAGCGATTTTATGATTAATAATCCATATGAGAGAGTACCTTTAATGAACCAAAGTAATAGTTTTAATGCTTAAAAGTACTGAATTGAGGGACCATGCATAAATTATGTTAATTATTCATAATGAAATAGATATCTAGCTAAGTGAAAGTAACATATTGAAAAGAGCCATAAAATTATTGGTACTTTAAAGCTTCATCATTGGATAACAATGCTAAATCTATGTTATGAATAGCAATACCTGAAACCATGGGTGTTGAAATCGGTTTACAAGTTGATAAATGTTCATCATTATAAGAATGCCTTCAATATATTTTTGTTATAACAATTAGTTATAACAACATGTGGAATAACCTGGATGTCCAAAATATTTTAAAGCATTAAGATCACTTAAGGAGAAGACAGTAGACAACTTGGCAATCATAATAGAAACAAAGTCAACATTATTACCTATAAGCACTATATTGTCAACATAGATGAGTAAGA
Organism: Mallotus nudiflorus; assembly: GCA_947683625.1. Lineage (NCBI taxonomy): Eukaryota > Viridiplantae > Streptophyta > Magnoliopsida > Malpighiales > Euphorbiaceae > Mallotus > Mallotus nudiflorus. Next base: position 17,786 of record CANTUR010000397.1, read on the forward strand.
AATAGATGTTAGAAGCAAACTAATAAATAAACAAAGATGAATAAGCGTGAGAGCCTTTGAGTCCAATGCCCAATAAAAAAATGTTGAGTTTTTTAAACCAAGCACATGGAGCTTGTTTGAGACCATATATGGACTATGTAATTTACACATATAATGAGGATATCTCTTAATAATAAATCCCTGAGGCTACTTCTTATATACCATTTCTTAAAGATTACCATACAAGAAGGCATTACTTACATCAAGTTGGTAAAGAACCCAACCACGAGAAACAACAATCGAAAGCATAATTTGAATTGTTGTTGGCTTGACCACTAGATTAAAGGTTTTAGTATAATTTAACCCATGTTCCTATCTATGGCCTTCATCCACTAAACGGGCCTTGAACTGTTCAATACTACCATCAACTTGATGTTATACACCCATTTATTGCCCATTATATTGGCATTGGAAGCAAGTGCGACTAATTCCCATGTATTGGTTTGATAGAGGGCATGGAGTTCAGAGAGCAAGGCATCATGCCATTTTGGAGAGGAAACAACTTTTGTGAAGCTAGTTGGTTTAATATTAGGTTTAAATTTTTTGGTAATATGGAGTGCAAAAGGACTAAAAGTGAGGTTAGCATGAGGTCGAGCTTTAGCATAAGTAAAAGGGCGTAAGGTCATGGCATGACTATAAGAAGGAGGAGTATGTGGTTATGGTTATGAGGTGTCCTTGGTAGGATGAGATAATTGTAGATCAACAAATAGTTAAAGGCCATCAGGATTAAAAATCTAGTGATGTTGTTTTATAAGATAGTATTATGAGAGGACATTAGGGTGGAAAGAGTTAAAGATGAGATAATGGATTGGGCATGAGATAGAGATTAGGACATGGGTAGAGATGAAGAATTTGAAGATAAAGATAAATAAGAGTTGTTACACAAATTAGGAGAAGAGTTAGGAGACAAACCTAAAGAAGAATCTTTGGAAGGAGTTAATTAGGACCATAGTAGTTATAGTTGCGACCAAGGCAATGGATTATTGATAGAATTCGAGTGGAGTGGGGAACGTAGTGTAGGAGAAGACACGTTTTTGAAGCAAAAAAGAAATTTATCAAATATGTCCGACCTTGTAAATTTTTCTAGTGTCTTTGTCATAACATATATAGCCAAGGTAATGAGGTGAATAACCCAAAAAAAATGCATTACTTCGTTCTATAGGAAAATTTCTATTAATTAAAAGGTCTTAAGAGTAGGTAAACAACATAACTAAAAACTCTTAAAAATAAATAATATGGTGATTTTTGATATAGTTTTTTGAATGGAATTTTATTAAAGGGAGATTGAGTTGGCATTCCATTAATCAAGAAAATTATCATTTTAAAGGCATAATGCCAAAATTTAAAAGGTTCTCCTGAATGACCTAACAAAGTGAGTCCAATATCCACAATATGACATAATTTTTGTTCGGTAGTCCCATTTTGTTCATGAGTATGGGGACATGCCAAACAATGCAAAATTCCGATGGATTGAAAAAATTTAAATAATGGCCAAAATTCACCTCCCCAATCACAATTGAAAGATTTAATAAAATAATTAAATTATTTTTAATAAGAGTTTTAAATTGATATAATACATTAGCAACATCACTCTTTTTTTTTAAAAGGAAACAACCAAGTAAATAATGAAAAATTGTTAATAAAAATAACAAAATACTTGTCCCCATTAGATGATGAAATTGGAGTACGACCCTAAACATCATAATGTATCAACTCTAATGGATGAGAACTGTGATATTTAGTGGATGGTAAGGATTTGCAATGCATTTTCCTAAGATAGCCAGCATGATAAGTATCTAAAGAAATAGTTTTATTTGAGTATGGTAAGAGAAATTAGTGAACAAAATGATGAACAATGTTGGTGTGAGGATGACCCATACAACATGCCATGTCTTTGAATTGGCAAGATATGCTGCAACACTAGGAGGAAGTTTGCCAAGAGGTGGTTGAAACTTATAGAGTCCTAATTCACTCATTTCTTAAAGAAGAGTTTCCTTGGTTTGTCGATCCTTAACAAAACAATAGTCAGGGTAAAATTCAAAAAAATAATTATTATTACGACACAATTTTTTAATAGATAATAAAGGGTTTTGAATTTGAGGAACATGCAGAATATTTTTAAAAAGCAAAAAGTTTTTAGAAAATGGAATTGAACTTGAACTAATATGAGTAATAGGTAATTTACAACCATTACCAACTGTAACTTTGTCATCACCCTTATATTTATCAATAATGCTAAGGGAAGAAAGATCTAGTGTAATGTTATGACTTGCGTCGATGTCTGGATACCACTCGGACTGTATGGAAGAATGTGGTGGAGAACCTAAAATTAACATGTTGGCGTGAGACGGATTATAGGCTCCACGAGATGGCCTTAAACCAAAAAATCCACCAAAAAACTATGACTCATTATGCCTATTGATGCCATGAAATTTTGATCTAATTGAAGAATCAAACTGATGTCTGCAATCAAGGGCAGTGTGGTTTGTATAGCCACATATTTGGCAAGAAATATTACCATTGTTGTTACCTCGACCAAGAGAGTTCATATTACCATTGTGTCTCGGTGTCCATGACCATGATTGTTGAAACTATAAAAGGAGGAAGAATACCAAATAACATTGGCTATTGGTAGGGGAGAAGATTATTGCTGTTGCATTTTGAGCAATAGTTCATATAAAACAAATTATCTAAAGAGATCACAGAAGGATGTAAGTTCAGTTCTCTACTGCAATGCGCCAATTGCTCCATTAAAATCTGCTCTCAACTGGCAGAATAAAATAGCATTGAACTCGACTATGGATATTGAATGGCCTGTTAATGCAAGGGAGTCAGTTATCTGCTTAGCTTGAACGAGATATCTAAAACAGATTTTTCATCCTTCTTCAAATTATGCAGTTCAATATAAAATTATCTTTTAATGCATTATTGACAACACCATAGGTGGCTTCTAAAGCTTTCCATACAGCAAAGGTAGAATTCAAATTGAGTAGATGAGGATAAATTTTCTCTGAGATAGAGGAAAACAACCATGAAAAAAGCAATTGATCTTTGTTGTACCATGTGACATAAGCATGGTTTGGTTCTAGAATTTGAGAAGAGGAATTCTAAATTTCTTTGGGTGGTGGAGGCTTGGACCCATTGAGAACTCCATTGAGGTTGTAAAAGTTAAGAAGTGGTTGGAATTGAAGCTTCCAAGGTGTACGGTTCTTTTTGTTGAGTTTGATAGAGAAGGTATGGTGGATGTGTGTAGGTGTTGCCATTGTAGATGGCGGAAGAAGAGAGGGTAGTTGAGTTATTTGAGTAGAAGAGGTAGATGTAGAAGAGCTTATGCTAGAAGAATTCATAGACATGATGTTGACAGGTATAGCGCTGCCAACTTGAGAATAGAGTGTTGCAGAGAATGGTATAAATTGTATATTGCTTATGATGTAATGTGAGATACATATATAGTACAAGTACAAGAGTCCTAATTGAAATATACAACTAAAGATAACATGAATAACAAATAGAGTTACATAAAAAATATCTAATACTACAACAACAATAGTATGGAAGATGTGTTGCATAAAGATCAGAGTAGAGAATTTTTTTTTAATCACCTCTATTCAGAGTTTATTGAACTCTAATTAATTTGATTTGTTAAAAAGAACTATAAAAATAATAAATTTTTTTAATAATTAATTTAATATGATTATATATATTAGAACTTGAATTTAAAATGTGATTTAAGAGAGAATAGTTTTCTAAGAATTTGATTGATAGGGTAGAGAAAACTTTGAATTAACTATTGGGTAGAAATTGTTCTTGCGTAGATATATGTAAAAATCTATGAAGCACCAACATTTTTTTTTTAAAATCTTGTAAGCATTTAAATATTGTAGGAATTTTATGGGTGTTAAGGGAAATTTTATAGATCCCATTTATAGGGGTATATAATATCAAAAATTGGAGTTTTTTGGGTATATATATGTTGGTTCGTATTTATATGACACATTGTGAAATATTGTTTTAATATTGTAAAAATTTTATGGTTCTTAAATGTACTGGTCTACATTCATACTTTATAAAATACATAAATGAAATTAAGTTTACTTAATATAAAATTCGTTGACTTATTTTAAAAATTAATTTATAACATTTATATGTCAGTTGAATTTTTTACATATTTTAAATGTGGGATTTATTTACATTTTTTTTTAGCACTTTTTACGTTTTGATTTTTTTAAGTCTAAGATTACAACATACCTAACTTTCTCCATTATTAATACAATTTTTTTTATTGTTAGTCACATTTAAGTGGTGAAAGACGATTTTTTTATGTAACTCCTTGAATTCTTGTGATAATGTCTATTAATAGATAAAGAAAAAATATTGTCTGTTTGTTTAATTGAAGTTTCCAAATTTTGTACTTCTCAAAATTAAGATTCTCAAATTTCGTTTAGTGAAATTGAATTGGCCCTTCATACTTTTGTCCCACAAAGGGGAGGAATTAGGGGCCATTCATTGTCCTCTAGGCCAATTAAATTTTATTAATTCCCTTGAAATTATACTTTTGTCCTTCAAAATTTAATTATTGTCCCCATTTTTTATAAAATAAATTTAATATACATAATTTTTTTTTTCAAAAATAAAATTTGATTTTTAAAAAAGTTTAATTTTATTAATAGGTGCATGTCTGATTGGTGTAAAACATTCCATTGTGAATTAGTGAGATGTCAGAAGTGTTATAGTTTTAGTTTGGCAAAAACCACTATTAACCCGTTAAACTATAACGATTTATTCTATTGAACATCTATTATTTTATTATATTCTATTGAGCCATTATATTTTTATTTATATAACTATTGAGGATCAATTTGACATATCAATTAACGATGTTAAGTATTACATATAAAAATAATATCATTAAAAATTTAAATAAAAGTATAGAGAATCAATGGAATACAATGAAAAATTATAAGAACTCAATAGAAAAAATCCAATAAATTCAGGAGTTTCATAATAGATTTTACCTTATTTTTAAAGTCAATAGTTAACATCATATATTGAGATTGTTAAAAAATCTTCAATAGCTACTTAAATAAAAGAATAAGGGCTCGATAGAATATAATGAAAAAATAAGAATTCAATAGAATAAATTCAATAAATTCAAAGGTTTCATAATGAATTTTACTTAATTTTTGTGAATTACATTTGTTCCATACATAACATTGCATCGGTGACGTGTTCTGTGCTTAAATATTAAGAATCCTTTTTTTTCCCTAGTGTAGATGCATACTAGTTAATAAATTTACATTATACTCCTTAAAAAAAATAAATTTATGTTTTACAGCTAATTGAGATATTTATTTCAATTACAAAAAAATTAATTATTTTAAAGTTCCAGTGAATGAATTTATTAAGGATCATAAAACTCCATAAAAATGATAAGATTTTCTTTATAATTAATTTAACATGAATGTATGTATTATGATTTAAATTTAAGATGTTTAAATAAAAATAATTTTTATCAACTAATTTTAGTACTTATTAGTACATTTTTAAAATTATTTGACGTAAGTTAGTTTGAATATATATATATATAGTCACACACACATAAAATTGAAAAATGGAAGCTGCAAAGATAACAAATAAGTTGGTGAAATGATCATTGTCGCCAAAATGCATGGTCGCAAAACACCACTAATTAAGCACACACGTTTATACCACATACTAATACGAAGGGAACAGCCCGACGTAAGCACATAACTAACTACCCGATAAAGTTAAAGAGCCTTACTTGAAAATAAAGTTAAAGAGCACCGATAGAACAAAAGAACACTTCAACATATGATTTTATTTGCTTCCGTTTTTGCAAAGCACGCCAAGAAGAACCATGTGAAAATCAATTCCAAGAAAAAGAAACTAGCATGTGATGAGAAAAAGGCAACGTTATATTAGTTCCCATTTCAGGTACAGATTTTACGATCACTTCTCTTCAAGAGTAGTATAAGATGTATGTGATGAAGTGAATAACTTACAGTACATATATAAGAGAATCCATAATGACTTGATAAGCAACAACTGCCTAAACAAATGTTCTATACCGTGTTAAAATCTATCACCAAAGTAAATTAGCACAAGAAGAAGGAACATGAAGAACATTATTGAGGCGAAAATTGTTGCCATTGGAATGACAAACAGTGGAACCAATATTAGAAATAGGAAGGAATTTACCATTGCCAACTTTGACTTCCCCTAGACCATAATATTCAGAATGAAGGGACAAGTTTTCCAATTCTTGAGTCAAATGGTGTGTGGCACCCAAATCTGATAGCCAAGGCTAATTTAAAGGAGCTTGAGATGTGGAGGTTGCAAAGTTAGAAGTGGGCCGCATGAATGATGGAGGTCTATTTTGGTTGGGTCTCATGCAAGAAAAGTAGGTTCGGGCAATATGTCCATAGCCCATGCAATTATGACATTGAAAGGAAGTATCAAGTTGGCAATGTTATTCATTACACCAAATGAATTTCCAAAATACTGAGAAGAAGAGGTACGACTAGCAAAGTTTGATTGACCTCGACCCCTTGCCTTTGTGATAAGGACTGTTGTTGCCAATTGTAAGGAGATGATGGAGCAAGATGAGCAGGTGGACCAATGACATGAAAAAAGTCTTTGGATGTTTTAGCAAATAAGCGTTCTTCTTCACTCAATAATAAGCCATAAAGGTCATCAAAACCAACCGCATCCAAGCGATTTTCCAATGATCTAACAAATGGACAATACACAGTCCCTAATCCATTAACTGCAACTTGAACGAGATCATCTTCATTGACAGGGCTGTCGAGTGTTGCCAATTGATCGAACATGCTTTTAGCTTGTTGGATGTATTAAGATATATGCTCATTTGAGTCTTTGGATAAATGAAAATTTTTGGACTTAATAGTCTGTATTTGAGCCTTAGATACTGACACATAAGTAGTGATAAGTCTTTGCCATGCAACATGTGTTCAAGATGCACTGATTACTTAAGGAACAAAGCTCTTGTTAATGGAGCCAAGAATCCAATTAAGTACTAGTTGGTCCTGATGAAACCAAACAACAAATTCATGATTCGGTTGATTATCATTAATGGTGTGAGGAGGTGGTTCAGTGGTGCCATCAATATTCTTCGCAAGATCATAGCTATAGAGGAGAGGTAACAATTGCAAGTAATTCGTAGCTATTAGCTTGATAGGCAATTGGTGGACGATATTGGATAATAAAGAGATCATAGTAGAAGAAGCAAGAACAATGGCGGTGTTTATACCTGAAGTGGCCATGGTTTTGGGAAGAAAGGAACGTGAAAAAGATAAGCCTTTGGTTGTTAAGCCTTTGGTTGTTAAACCTTTGAAGGCTCTGATACCATGATGAACTGGTATCTCAGTATATTGATTGAATAACATACAGTATATTTATAAGAGAATACACAATGTCATGATAAACAAAAACTACCTAAATAAGTGTTTTATACAATGTTAAACTCTATCATCAAAGTGACATTAGTTTCACTCCCTTATTAGTATGATTTAAATCTTATTATCATTGATTTATGGAATTAATTTCTATCTAATTTGAAAGGGAAGGCTGCCCAACTGTAAGTTTTTTTTTTCCTTTCATTTCAGTGACATACCAAAAAAAAGAAAAATCATTTTTTTTCTTCTCTTCTCTATAATACATTGCAACATAAATTGTAAGAAAAAAAAGTCAAATGACTTTTTTTGGCCAAAAATTACAACTTTACTTTAATTTTCATATAAATTAATAACTATAGTTAAAAGCTGGTCTTTTCCTTAAACAGAGTTATTAATAGGAGATTATTCATTTAACTTTATTGAAATTAATTAATTAACTTTAACAAAATGCATAATAATAAAGAGATGATTAGAAATTAGCAAATTAATCACTTTTTAAAATGAAAAACAGAATAGATAAAGAAAATTCTGACTATGAAATAGAAAAGTAAAATATTTATTTTTTATTAATATAAAAGTTACTGTATGATAAAAATATTGTCATATTCTTTTTAATTTGATTAAAATTAATGTCACAAATTAAAAACCATAAGATTTCAACTTAATATCTCAACATATTATTGAAAAAAATGACGGTTGATGATGTAATTTTACGTATCTTCTAATATTGTTATTCCACGAATGTAATTTCGGATCAAATTCTAATTTTTCATATTTTACATTAATTTTCTACTTCTTTTTTTTAGGAGAAAGAATTTTTCTATGTGGTTGGCCCAACTAAGAGTTGCATGACCATAATGATTAGAACTAGCGCTCTAGAGCTAGACTCTAGTAGACTTGGGTCCAAACATAATCTAAATAACTAAAACTAGTCACTGGATTGTTTAGTATATTTTAAATGTGAAATTTCTAACACTTATTATTTGTTTTTATTTGACTTATTTTATTTCGTTTCTTTACATTAATCAATAAATATAGTTATTTGATCTATTTATTTTTTTGTTGAATTGTTTTGAATTTTTCTCTATAGAGTTACTATACTTAATTAGATTTGGTCGTTTATTGTTTGAGGAGTATGATTATTTTCCAAGTATGAAATTTTTGTTGATATATTTTTATAATTGGACTCAATTAAAAATTAAAGAGTCAGTTTATAACTGATCAAAGCCATTGAGTAAAGCGTATAAAATACTGAGTTGCACATTAATAGAGCTATGTCCATACGATTGGAGAATAGTAATAAAAAATTTCATAATTTGAGTACTAATTCCATTTTAGTATTTTTTTTATTATGCTATTATTGATATTATTTTTTTGCCGAAATGTAAATGTTGTATAAATTATTGTGGCTGATATCAGCTATATGTGAATACCATAGTGAAAGGACTATTAATAGGCATAATTTAGGGTTATTATATAATTATATCATGAACTTTAATCATTTTTGTCAATTTATTCTACTTTTAAATTTGTGGCGAATTTGTGTATAAATAATTTTTCAACTTGTTGTTAATCTATTTACAATCTAAATAGCATACGCTCATACTGAAATAACATACTGACATGATATATATATGCATTTATTTGCTAAAAGTAAAGATACATTTATAATATATATATATATATATTGTGTGTGTGTGTCTGTGAAAATTAAGGATATATTTACGAAAAAGATGAAAGTTAAGGACATATTTATAAAAAATATGAAAGTTAAGGATACAAATATTACTAAGTTCTTCTAATTTTTACATCACGAATAAATTTATACATTCATATCATGCTATTATATATATCATGTTAGTTTTGGCACATGTTATTTTGACAATCACTAGATTTATATCAAAGTAAAAAAAAATCATATATACAACAATTCGCCACAATTTTAAAATTTAATAGATTAGTAAAAATGATTAGAGTTCATGGCAGAATTATGCAATCATTTCATATTTATTATTATTATTATTATTATTATTATTATTAGCAGCAATAGCAGTAGACTAACAATTATGAGAAACGTCGGCTATATAAGAAGCTAGATACTCTTTTAGTTCAGTGTAGTACAATTCTTTCCATTGTTTAGAAGAGAGAGAGAGCTAGCTGTTTCTCTATCTATTCAATATTTCCTCAAGAAAAAATCTGAAGAGACACTATGATGCTTGTGACTGTGGGGATCGCTATAAGCTTCCTCTAATGCATTGCACATTGGATTTATTCTAGGAGGAACCCACATTGCAATGGAAATCTCCCACCATGATCAATGGGTTTGCTGATCATAGGAGAAACCATGCAATTCTTTACACCTCACAAAAACGGCGAGGTTCCTCCTTTCATCAAAAAGAGAGTTGAGAGGTAAATGCGCGCACACTCACAGAACATAACATATATCCTTTGTGCTCATTTTCATATATATATATATATATATATAATATATATATATATATATATATATATATATATATATATATATATCACCCAAGAAAAGAAATCGGAAAGATATCACTTGCTACAGATGTGGCAAAAAGGGACATATTTCCAAATATTGTAAGGTCTCTAAGAAACTTCAGGAACTTGACCTTGGAGAAGACACTCTAGCACAACTTTCTGCATTGCTTTTGCACACATCCGAGTCTGAGTCTGAATCCTCCTCTCTAGGAATCCCACAGATAGATGAACTAGCTACAACTTCTTCTTCTTTTCTAGGTTCAGATTCTAGTTCTGATAAAAAATATTTGAACATGCTTACTAAAGAACAAAACCTCATTCTGGATGCTATACAACACATCAACGATCCTGATGTCCAAAAAAGATATCTAGACCAACTTAGGTAATCCTTAGAAAAGGAACTTGAGCCCTCTAAGACTGAGTCGCCTTCCACAAGTATCAATATGTATGATCTTACAGCCATCCTGAGTAGGAATAAGCATGGTAAGAAACCCATAGGAAATGTCCAGGAACTCCAGGCTGAAATAAAGACCATTAAAACTGAACTAAAGAATATTAAAGAAAGGCAACAAAAAGACTCTGAACTGATCCAGTTTCTTGTCACCAAACTAGCTGAAGAATCTAGTGAAAGTGATGACATAACAAATTTAGGATTAGAAGCTCAGTCCTTAGCTAGTATAGATAAAATCCCTCATGATTTCCTCTATACTTTAAGTCAAATTACTTCTCGGAAATACATTGTTAAAGTTTCCCTTATCTTTGATAAAGATTTACAGTATGATACTGTCGCTCTGTTTGACACAGGCGCTGATTTAAGTTGCATAAAGACCTCTATTGTCCCTCATCATTTTCAAGAAAAAACCCGTGAAACACTCTCTTCTGCTAACAATTCAAAAATGCATATTGATGGCAAAACAGACGTTAGTATTTTAAACAACGGATTTTCCATTAAAACTTCTTTCCTTCTTGTCTCTGATATTAGTTATTCAGTAATCTTAGGGACACCATTTATTAATCTAATAACTCCCTACATAGTTACTCATCACTCTATAGATTTTAAAGATAAATATATTCTCATTTCTTTTCCCTTTTTGGCTAAACCAAAAACTCGCCAGCTCAACTTTGTTCAAGCCCATTCTATTTACAAAAATCATATAAATTTCTTGGTTAAAAGCAAAGAAACAGATTTATTTGATTTAAAGCAAAGAGTTTATTTTAACAAAATTGAACATCAATTGCAAAATGATTCTGTAAAAAAGTGCATTCTTGATCTTCAAAACCGTTTTATTAAAGAAGTCTGCTCTGATTTTCCAAACGCCTTTTGGAATCGAAAAAAGCATATAGTTGACCTCCCCTATGAGCCAGGATTTGATGAAAGAAATATACCTACTAAAGCTAGACCTGTCCAGATGAACGCTGAATTAGAACAGCATTGTAGAAGAGAAATCCAAGATCTCCAATCTAAAGGATTAATCTCTAAATCTCGGTCACCATGGAGTTGTGCAGCCTTTTACGTTAATAAAGCTTCTGAACAAGAGAGAGGTATTCCTAGACTCGTAATAAATTACAAACCTTTAAATACAGCCCTCAAATGGATTAGGTATCCTATTCCAAACAAAAAAGATCTTCTTCAAAAACTCCATTCTGCATTTGTTTTCTCGAAATTTGACATGAAATCAGGATTTTGGCAAATACAAATTAACATAAAGCACTGTTATAAAACTGCCTTTACTGTCCCTTTTGGCCAATATCAGTGGAATGTTATGCCCTTCGGTTTAAAAAATGCTCCTTCTGAATTTCAAAGAATTATGAATGATATTTTTAATCCTTATTTCGAATTTTGTATAGTCTATATTGATGATGTCCTCATTTTCTCCAAATCCATTGAACAACACCTCAAGCATTTAAAGACTTTTCTCCATGTTGTTAAAAACGCAGGCCTTGTTGTTTCTGAAAAGAAGATATCTCTTTTCCAAACTAGAATTAGATTCCTAGGACATTATATCTGTCAAGGAACCATTGTTCCCATAGAAAGATGCCTACAATTTGCTAACAAGTTTCCTGATAGAATTCCTGATAAAACCCAATTGTAAAGATTTTTAGGCAGCCTTAACTATGTTCTGGATTTTTGTCCCAACATTAATAGGATAGCCAAACCCTTACATGATAGGTTAAAAAAGAATCCACCTCCTTAGACAGATGAACACACTAGAGTTGTCCAACACATAAAGAAATATATAGTTTCTATACCATGTCTCCACATACCTGATCCTAGCCTTCCTAAAGTTATAGAAACTGATGCTAGTGAATTAGGTTATGGTGGTATTTTAAAGCAAGTTCAAAATGAGCGGGAAGTAGTTGTACAGTATACGTCAGGACACTGGAATGATACCCAAAAGAACTACTCTACCATCAAAAAAGAAATTCTTTCCATTGTACTCTACATCATAAAGTTTCAATCTGATTTACTCAATCAAAAGTTTTTACTTCGAATTGATTGCAAATCTGCTAAAGAAATTTTACAAAAAGATGTTCAAAATATTGCATCAAAATAGATTTTTGCTAGATGGCAAGCTATTTTGAGTATCTTTGATTTTGAAATTGAATTTATTAAAGGAAATGAAAATTCTCTTCCAGATTTCCTAACAAGAGAATTTTTACAAAACAGATAAAGATGCCCCGTAAAAAGAAAGAACCCTCTGGTAAAGAAACTTCAGAACCAGATAAAGTTGCCCCAACTAAAGTTTCTCTCCCTCTTTCTGCTGAAAAGCCAATAAAGTCTTGGTATGAGATTGCCAGCCATGAACAAAATAAAGATGATTCAACTAAAGCTCTTGCAATTCAACAATGGGTTGAATCGATTTCTAAAACTCCTGAACTCCTTTAGGCTATTCAAGCAACTCTGAAACCTCCAGCTTCAGAGCCTCTTAGTATTTTGGGCCTTCCTCCGCCCTCAGGTAAAGTCTCTCAGCCTGTTTCGAAAACTGAAAAAGGTGAATCTTCTTCTTCTCAGATCCTTTCTCAAAATAATTTAACTCCTGTGGCTACCCAAAGTAGTTCACAAATTGTTTTATCACAATCTAAAATAAAATCTTCCGAATTTCTCACAAAAATTACTTTTCAAAATATCTTAACAATTGAAGATGGGTTTTATAATAACAACCAAGAGTATTATCAAACTATTTTGGAATTTACTGGTTCAGCAGAATTCAAACACTTCTACAATAAAGGATCCCACGACCCTTCTTACTCTACTTGCAAAATTCTTAAAGTCCTTTATCCTAAAGATTGGGGTCAAGATCTTTTTAAGCCTAAATCTTTCCCTGTAAATTTCCAAACCAAACTCGACTTTTGCCCAACCTTCTCTTATTGGGACTATGAACAAGCATGGTTCAACACTTTCCTTATCCAAAATCATTATGCTACCCACTCTTGGTTGTTTTTCTTAAGTGATCATGCTAATCTTTCCAAGTTTCCTGCATGGTTCACCAGGTGGTAGAATAACTATGGTCCTATCCCTGACATCCTTCCTTCTGATATTCATAATGGGTTTGACCTTTTTGAATCCCATTACAAACCCTCCTCTCCTGAGAAAAAATTCCCCTCCTTATGCCTTTATTTTTCCAAGTTCTTTGTACCATGGGTATCTTAATGGTATCTCGACTACTCATCAAATAATGGCATTATAGTTCTACAAAGGAAATTTAAAGTAAAGTGGTGGAATTCCTACAAAATTTCAGAAAAAGATTTCTAAAACAGCAATCTCTGAATGGCTTCAAAAGCATGGTTTCATTAGAAGTCCTCCTTCCCAGACTAACTTCCTTGCTCAGAAATCCCACGCCAGTGCCCTTCTTGCAGCTGCCAAAACAGAAGAAGAATATTTCAAAATTATGCAACAGTTAGTCCAGACTCGAGCTACCTCCTTTGTAAATTCCAGCCATTCTGAAGAATCTGAGCCCTTCATCGATTTGGGTAATGACAACGAAGACGATTGTTATGGTATTTTTAGCCCGATAAAGCCCACAGGCTTATAAAGTCTTGTAAAGTTCTTGTTTCTGCAAACCCTTGTAAATATTTTATTTAGTGAACCCAATGGGTTGAAAATCCTTATGGACGGCCCATGTAAAAATCAGGGTATTAAAAAAAAAAAGTATTCCTAATATTCTTTATTTTCCAGGTCACCAAATTTGGGACACTCTCAGACAGCACTCAGGGAAATTTGACTTCTATGTTAAATACTCTCCCCCTGCCTCAGCTGCCATCCCCCTTCACTCTGTCAGACCATATGGGTAGGGTCCCAATTTCTCTTTTCAAGATCTTTGAGTATCTCGCCACTAAAGTAAAAGCACAAAGTCTGAGGAAAACTATTCCTCCCTCAAAGACGGATGCATCACAAACATCCCTGGTCCCTCTCACATGGGCTGCTCCCTCCTAAGGAATCTCATGCCTCTACAGCATCCCCTCTCAAGCTCTATATATAGAAACCTTCTCCAACCTTTGGAGGAAGCGGAAAAATCAATAGAAAAAATACTTAGACTCTCCTTAGCTCTCTATGTAAAGTAGATTAAAAATTTGTCTTATCACTTCACCAAGATTGATAAAATTTCTTTGTAATTTCCCTTTTTCCCTATAACTCCTTGGCTAAGGATTAGAGAACTTATGTAACCTTCCCTTACTTGGATCTAAATAAAGAAAAGAAAATATTCTTTACCTGTAAGATTACTTTCTTATATTTAATTATGCATTATAGTTTCCTTATGCCTTATTTACTTTAAAGATTTATTTATTTTCTGCATTTCATTTCTTCTTTAAAGCTTTCTTATCTTTTGTATTAATTAAGTATGGTCTGTGCTCGCCTAAGATATTAGGATCTTGCACATCAGAAATTCTGTATTTAAATTACTGTTTTTTATGTTTATTGCTAATTACTGCATATTGGACCGGTAACCTCCGTGTCTAGTTTACGACTAGGAGCGTGAGACCGGCATTGTGCCTTGCATCTGCATCAACACTATTCTTGCTTCACTATCCCTCTAGATCTTCCTAGTGGTCCTGGTATCAGAGCTAGGTTTCAATCCTGGGACCTGTGGGTTATGGGCCCACCATATATATATATATATAATTAAATATTTTTGTGATGTAGGTATGATTCGCTGTTCAAAACAAATATAGTTGGGTACCCGATTATAGTATCCATAGATCCAGAGGTGAATCATTTCATATTTCAACAGAGAAGGGAAGTCATTTATGATGTGGTGTGTGGAGAGCTTCACAAAAATACTAGGAAAAGACAACACCTTATTTTTCCCAAGTTTCATACACAAGTATGTGAGGAACTTGACGTTGAACATTCTTGGCGTTCAAAGCGTCAAAAAAGACAATATACTTCCTCAAATAGAGAAGCTGACTTTCGAGAACCTGAAATCCTGGTCTAGTCAGGGCACTGTCACTTGAAAGAAGCCATTTCAGCAGTAATAATATTTATTCCCATTTTAAAATTTTTTTATGCCTATGTCATACTTACTATATTGTATGTATGTATTGAACCTTATAGTAACATTTATAATATAAATATATTATACAAATATTTTACAGTTATCAATATAAATAAAATATAGATCTTTATGTGATAAATTTTACCATTAGATGAAATATATATATATATATATATATATATATATATATATATATATATATATGACTTACTTAAACTTGATTTAAAAAGATATTATTTTAATTAGAGTCATCAAATTCAAAATTTAATTAAAAATAAAATTTTCTATTAAGTCTCAAAATACTATATCTAATTATCTGATTTATGATATGCTATTCTAAGAATTTTAGATTTAATCAATAGAAATATAATATATATTGTATTATATAAATTCAAAAATGAAATATAATACACTAAAAATAGATAATTTTTTTTTAAAAATTATTTAGAATTCTTACCTATTTGTGTGTGTATTATATATAACAATTATTACCTATTATTATATATAACAATTACCTATTTATTATATATATACACATACGTATTATATTTTATTAGTAAAATCTAAAATATATTTTATACATTCAACAATTTAATATTATTTTTTACATGTTGACAAGAATCTCCGAAAAACATCATTACGACTGTTGAGTTCAAATGAAACAGAATCCATGACCAAGTTTAAAAAATGTTATAATGCTTTTCTATATGGTTTGATCTTTTTTCCTCTCTACATTCTTGGGACTGCTTACTGGAAATGTTTACAAGTGACATTTTATACATTATATATTTTTATATTTATTTATCCGATATCTAATAATTATATCAACCTAGCTATTTTTAAATATAAATTTTTTCATTGCATACTTTTCTGTTTACAAATTTCTTTAATCACTTATATCAACAAATATTGACTATACTATATAATATTTAATCATGCTAATCAATAAATTAGCTAGTATGGTGTTGTTTGTTGAAAAAGGAAAAAAAAAAGAAGAAAAAAATGAGAATTTGTATATGATTGAATGTTTATTGAAGGTAGGAGACATGATATTTCATTGACTGATGAAGTGGTTAAATACAGAAACTTCTTAACAAAAATTCAGAAATAAAAGGCAACAAATTAGCTGAACTTTAGCTACTAACAGATAACAAGAAGGAAAATCAAAACAACTCCTAAAAAATTATGATCTTCAAATTTGGAAATATTCAGTTGTATCTTTGACATATTCAACGCAATTCCAGCAACTTCTAAGGCACAGTCTTAACACTCCTCCTTACTTTTGATGTTGCATATTCCCATCTTCATCTTTAGTTCTTCAAACTTGATTTTGGACAATGGTTTGGTGAATTCATAAGCTATCTGATCTTATGTTTTGTAGTAAATCAATTTCACCTCACCTTTTTGTTAAATGTCTTTAAGTAAAACTTGATCTTAAAATATTTTGTCTTATCGTAAAACATTGGATTAGAGAAAATTGAAATAGTGGCTTGATTATCAACAAATATTTGTGTTCATTCTTGCTGCTACAAACACAAATCTTCAAGTATTTTCCTAAACCAGATGGCTTGATTTGCTGCAGTTGTTGCAACAATGAATTCAACTTCTATTGTACTTTAAGCAATTGCTTCTTTAACACCAACTGATCACACCTAAACCAAGGCCAAAATAAAAACTAGTTGTGTTCTTTATATCAACAACTGAACTTGCCCAATCACTGTCAGAAAAACCAACAAGCTAAAATTGATTAGTTTTAGCATACTTAATGCCATAATCAACAGTTCTTTTAACATATATGAGAATTCTCTTGGTAGCCTACATGTGTTCTTCACTTGCATAATGCATAAATATAATATCCCGTGTTTTTAAATATTTTTACACTGTACCGGGATATGCAGTGTTAATAATTTTTGTATATATATTACGATATTTTTACGAGTTGATATGTATTTAAAACCTCTTTTAATTATTGTGTATTATTTACAGTGCTTTACGTAAAATTTTCCCGAGACTTTTATTTTCAGGGAAATTTTCACGTAAATAACTTATTATTAATTATTTTAAATATATTTTCGGACTTGCATGAACTCATACGTATTTTTAAAATATTAAACACCGTGTATACATGTAATTATTTATTTAATTAAGGTTTAATATTACCCTAATATTTTATTATTGTTTATTTATTTTATTGTTATTTAATTATTTTTAATTAATATTAAATTTTAAAATATTAAATTATATGTGTGTGGTGTATATTTAATGTGTGTAATTTAATATTGTTTTAATATATAGTATAAAGTATATATATATACATATAATACATCAAAAACCAAAAATTTTGGAAAATTACCGAATTGCCCCCGATCCCTCTCTTCTTCCCCGATCACTTCCTCACCGCCGCCTGCCGTCTATCACGCTGTTTCTTTGCCGTTGGTGTGCCGTCCAGTGTGCCACCACCTTCCCCAACCTCTTTCGCCGCCTGTAGCAGCGGATTCCGGCACCTGGAAGCCATTTTTTGCCGGAGAAGCCGAAAGTCAAGCTAACGTCGTTCAAGACGATTCCGGCCACCGTTTTTGACACCACTAGTCTCTTTCTTCTCCTTGAGCTCCGATGAGTGTGATTCTAGCTTTGGTTTGAGCTTAAATGGTCTTGATTTGCTTAGGTTTCAAATTTTCAATTTCGGCCATATTAGGGTTTTTTATTTTTTTGAGCTTTGAATTGATTGATTCATGAAAAATACCTTCACAAATGTTGATCCTAGTAGCTTAATCTACATGTGTGAATTTTTGTGGAATTTTTGGAGATTATTTTGATTTTTGGGTATTTTTGAATACTTTAATATTATTTTCTAATTTTCAGAAATTAATTAATTAAATTATGAAATTGTGTTTTATGATAATTATAGGTGTTGACATGAATTATAGGAATTTATTTGTAATTTTTTTGAATTTCTAAGTATTTATTTTGAATTATTTAAGTTTATGTAATTTTGGGAAATTAGGGTTAATTGTGTTTTTAATTGAAATTAATTGGTTAATTGAGTTTAATTATTGATATTATTGATAAATATGTTGAGAAAATTAATTTTGGATAATTATACTATTTTTGGTGAATTTTTGAAGTAATTTTAGTATATTTACATATATAGGGGTATTTTGGTAATTTTACATGAAATTGGCTAAAAATGTAATTTAATTGGTTTTAATAGTTATTTAAGGTATAAAAATGATTTCTAAAAATTATTTGGTATTTTTAACTAATTAAAACTATTTTTCATGAATTATTTTCAATTATATATATAAAATACGGTTTTTCTAATAAAATGAGTTTTTATCGGTTTTTACAGTGTTTTAAGGTTAATTATATAATTTCTACCTATAAAATGTATTTCTATGTTATAAGGGTATTTTTGGTATTTCTAAAATTGTTCTGTGTTTGTGGACCCCGGTCGGTAGACTGTAGTTTGGAGTCCGACCGAGGGGTTGTGGATTTATTTTGAGCTCATTTTTCGAAGTGTGTTTCTTTGTAGGGTCGGCTCTACTCTTTGAGTAGAGAGATGTCCGTTTTACAGGGGAGGTTCTATCGAATTTTCGACAGAATTCTCGTAAAACGTTATGTCCGGTCGATCCCTAATCCTGTTTCTGTGTTAAATATTCTAGATCGAATTCTAGGATTTCTGTTAGGATTATTCTGATTTTTATCGTTATTGTTTGTTTAGTTGCGCCGAGACCGAGGGCTAGTGGACCAGGCCCATCGAACCCATCTCGTGGAGCGCACTAATTTGTGAGTTGCTATTTTATATATATATGCTTAGGATGCATGATTTTAGAAATATATGTTTTATTTTGATTAAAATGCATAAATAATGTGATTTGTATTTAAGTATATTTTTGGTATATATTAAATTACATGCATGCTTTGTTAATAAATTATATTTAAAATGTTTTTAAATATATTTCTAGCTTAATTTATAATTTGATTGGATCGATTTGACGTATATATACTCGAAATATACCTGGTTTACTTTTGGTATATTTCTGGTATATATATGGTTTATATTGTTATTTTATTTAAATTCATGCATCATTTATTTGTGAATGTATGTTTTATATTTAAAATGAAGGATATCGATAGAACGTGCTACCTAGTGGGCAGCACTAGGACCGAGTACGTACCGGTGCGTTTATAGCATTTAGGCTATATTACTAACCATTTGTGGATATTGATTGGTTATGGTTATTTGATATGTGAGATATGGTTTGGAGGTGTGATTGCTGGAGCTCGGTTGACCAAGTGTCTCGGGCCAATCACACTGGCAGTCAGACTGCTGGAGCTCGGTTGACTTAGTATCTCGGGGCCAGTCTACTGTCTAAATGGATTAAGTGGATATATTTTGGATTAAGTGAGCCTGTATGGCTAGAGTGTTGTCTAACACTGTTTGAGGTTTCGATATCATAGGGTTCTATTTGATCCTTCATAAAAGATGATTTTCAATGAAATATATAAAATGATTTTCTTGCATCTGTGTGTATTTGCCTGTATATATGCATATTATATATATATACTGTTGACTGTATGCATTGTCATTTAGTGTGTATGTATATATATTATAGTAATTCACTCAGTGAGGTCTGACTCCCCTCCGTTGATAATTTTTCATGAGAGTCAACATCTTCAGACCTCAGTAGCAGGCCTGTACGCCGGATTTCTTCCGCCCCGGCTTCTTTGTGTAAACTGCTTACTTGAGTCTTATCTTTTTTATAATCTAGACACTGCAGTAGTTGTAAATTAATTTATGGGATTTTATGTATTTTATTTATGTGAGATATTATATCATGTGATCTGGATTTGTATTAAAAGATTTATATATGGGAGATGGATATTATTTTGGATATTTATGATTTTCATTTCCGCTGCATTTGATATTGTTATTATTATTATTGCATGTTTTATTTTATTTTAGGCTTGCTACGGGTTCCGGATTCGAAAGAATTCCCGTTCCCCAGCGCCGGTCATGGTCCCTATTTTGGGTCGTGACAATAAACCTGGACAGAAGGCTTACTGCTTGCACTATGTCAGGTTGAGAAGCTATAAGGTGCAGAGACAACCAATTAGGCTTCTGTAAATATTCTCATCCACTTTGGGAGATCCATCATCTTTGGAAACTTCTCTTTTGTTTGCATAGGGTTTTTACAGCCTTACAATTCTCCATATGAAATTTCTTCAAAATTTCCTTAGCATATTTTCTTTTACTAATGAAAATTTAATTCCTTAGCTGCCTTACATTCAGACCCAAAAAATAGGTCAATAATCCTTAGTCTATCATCTTAAATTTCTTAAATATTTCATACTTAAACTTATTAATAAGCTTGTGATTATTTCCTATGACTAAAAGATCATCAATGTAAACAGAAATAATGATAATGTTAATGCCTTCACTTCTTACATAAAGAGTTACTTCACTTAAGCTTTTATGGAAGCATAAGCTGATAAAGTGATCATCAATTCAACTGTACTAGGCTCTTGGAGCATGCTTAAGGCTATATAAAGCTTTCTTCAGCAGATAAACCTTGTCTTCTTACCCCTACATAACAAAACCATCAGGTTATTCTACAAAAATCTCCTCCTTTAAAAAAGCAGATTTTACATCTAACTGGAATACTTTCTAGCCTTTCTGCGCTGCTACAGCAAAAAGCAATATGATAGTATCAAGCCTAGCTACTGGAACAAAAGTCTCCGAAAATCCACCCCAAATATTTTTATGTATCCCTTCATTACAAGTCTAGCTTTGTACTTGGTCACTGACCCATCAACATTGAATTTTGTTCTGAAAACCCATTTGACTCTAATGACTTTTTTAATCTGAAGGCCTTTACACTAGTTGTCATGTGTGATTCTTCTCAATTATGCTTAACTCTTCTTCCATGGCTGAAAACCATTTTTGTCTTACATTGCTTCTTAAAATCTAACTAGTTCAATTACATTTACATTGCATTTGGCATAGACATCCTTAAGTGATCTGGTTCCTTTAATAAGTTGGTCACCAATATTATCTTCATTAGGCCATAAATTAACAAAAGCTTTTCCTTTTTTATTTTCTGAATTCTAGTCCCATGCTTCATCTTCCATGAACACTATATTTATGCTTATCAGAATTTTTCTAGATTGAGGTTGAAAAATTCTATAGGCTTTGGATAAAGTGTTATAGCTTATAAAAATGTCTAGTTTAGCTTTCTTGTCTAGTTTTTCCCTCTTAATCGGTGGTATGTGAGTAAAATACAAACAACCAAATATTTTTAGATTTTTCATATTAGGTTTGAACCCATACCATGCCTCAAAAGGAGTCTTCCCATCTACAGCTTTTATAGGAAGCTTATTTAACAAAAATATGGCTGTGTTTGTTGCTTCTGCCCAATACTCTTGTAAAGACTCGAATATTTTTATATATATTTATATTAAAAGTGGATTATTAAGTTTGATTGTTCATGAAATTTAATTTGAAATTTTTAATGTTGAATATTATTATTATTATTTTGGCATTAATTAGTGTTAATGGTGTTTTTATTGATAAAGGTTTAGTTATATATATATATATATATTTGTAAAGTAAAATTTTTTAATTCTTAATTATTATATTTTTGTCTTTTTCTTAAAAAAAGTTAACAGAAACATTTTCGGGAAACTCTTCTTCCTCACCATTTCCATTTCTTTTATTCCTTTCTTCCTTCTGCCATAGCCAGCATTGTGCCTCTACCACCAGTACCAGCCCAACACCACCATGACACACTGGCAGCAACCCGTCACGACCCGAACCTGAGGGCACGTGACCGGCACTAGGGAATGGGTAGGTATAAGGCCCTCGAAACCCGTAGTAAGCCTAAAGGAAAAGAAAATAAAACCATTCATATTTTAAACTTTAATTACTAACAGAACATATTATCAAACTGATTTTTCTCAAAATACACAAATTCAACTACTTAATTAAAATGTGTTTCAACATCTCATATTATAAATTGAATTTAAATCTTATACATAAGCGTGGTTTACACAACTAATTTACATAATTATGTTTAAACCATACAAATCCTTATTACATATACTACTGCAGCAACCTAGATTATCACACAGTATAGCTTACAATGACCTACATAAAATAGCCAGTGAAGAAGAAACCCGGCGTGGAGGTAGTCTGAGGTCGAACTCCCAAGCTCCTAAAAAAAATAAATTGAGGGGAATCAGACCTCACTGAGTAAGTCAATAAAAAGAGCTATACGGTTTGAAAACCTTTTTGAAAATTATATATATTTATAGTGAAAATAACTTATAATGTATAAATGTAGCTCTTGAAAAATCTCGGTAGAACCCTAAACCCAAAAATCTAAATGGCCAACCGGGCCCACTTATTCCAACTGGACTACCGGTCCCCGAGAGCAAAGGCATCAACCGAGGCACCAAGTCATAGTCATTCACTTAATCCCAATATATGGCACTGGTGGTCCCCGAGAGCAAAGACATCGACTGAGGCACCCATCCTAGTCCATTATTAAACTTACAATCACTGACGGTCCCCAAGAGCATAGGCTTCCACCGAGGCACTCGTCCCAGTTTAACATTCACCAATCATATATATTTCGAATCCATCTCTTAATCTCTACCATGTACACATAGTCCTGGTGAAGCCCACCAGGTAGCCCGTTTTACTAAAATTTTCTCAAAATCGATTTTAAATAAATAAAATACGTTTAAATCTTAAATAACATCATTAAATTAAATAAATCATATAATCAATATAATAAAAATATGAGCGCATGCATTCTTTAAATAAACACACGCACATATCATTCTATTGACTTACAAGATGAATGCGAAGGCTGACGACCATGCGTCTGCTTCGGTCTCACGACTTCTGCTCCGATATGCTCTAAAAGAAAAATAATGAATTAACTTTTAAAACATGGTTATGGAATCGAAATCAAAAATCAACAAAACAATGAAATTCCAGGCTGACTCGAGGAAAACTGGATAAGACTTGACAGACAGGATAACCTAACTAACGTAGAAATTTTATGAATATCACGTTTTACAAGAAAATCTACCGAAATTTCGGTAGAGTCTCCCCTATAAAACGGACATCTCTCTACCAAAGGTAGAGCCAGACCTGCATAGAAAATGCACTTCTAATATCTACAAACATTCACACTCGAGTTGGGCTTCAACTACACTTAGCCCCGACCGAGATCACAATTCAATAAAATATCAAGAATTAATAATATTTATTTCTCAAAATACATATTTTATATACACATATACTAAAAATAGACAAAATATATAAAATCTCACTTATTCAAAATTAACAACTAAATTTGTATTCCTTCGTCAAAATATAATTATGACCCAATTTAAAACCATTATAATGTATTATATGTATGTATGTATATATGTATATATATATATATATATAATATTTGGAATTTAATATTTAAAATTTTCACTACATAAGTAAAAATACCAATTAATTTATAAAAATTGTCTAAACCCCCCTAAATTTTAATAAAGCTAATTAAAATATATATTTAACTATGTTTAGCGTAAAATTACATTTTTACCCCCCTAAAATACATAAATTACATAATGTGCTACTAATACCAAAAATAATTCCTTAAAATTATTTAATCATGCCAAAAATTCATTTTCTGAAAATAAACCTTCCTAATATAATTAAAACATTTAATCAATCAACAATTTTCTCCAAAAAAAATATTATTTAACCTAAAAATCAAATTTGGCATAACCTCAAAAATATTTATAAAAATAGTATCAAAATCACAAAAATTATAATTTGAGTTCTAAAATTAATAACATTCACTAATAATCTCAATTATTAAAATTTTATAATTTTTACAAATAATTTTCGAAATTAATAAAAAATATTAATTAATACCCAAATTAACAAACCTATAATTAACACCAAAATTCTAAAACCTAAAATAAAATTAATATACTAAGATCAATTAACTATAATTACTTTAATTATATTAACTATATCAAATAAAACCCTATAAATCAACCAAAAAATAAATAAATAAAAATTATGCAAAATTCTGTAAATTAAGAACAATTAGGAAAAAATACTTAAAAATTCAAATTGAAACAATTTATTGGCATAATCCAACATATACTCAAAAATAACCTAAAATCAACATTCAAAATCGACCAACAACCAGACAACAACTTAAGAACAACACTATGCAACTTACCTTCAACCTTCAATTCCGGCGCCGGAGGTGAGTTGCAGCGGCGGCCCTTGGCTTGGACGGACACCTAAGATGATGAGGGAAGTTGGGGAAGCTTGGGTGGCACCGGATCAAGCTCCATCAGTGGGAAGATAGCTTTGATCGAGAGAGGAAGGAAACTAGGCGCTTGAAAATGGAAGAAAGGGAGGAAGAAGAAGAAGAAGCTGGCGATGGCAATGGCAGCTCCAGGAGGTGGAAACGCGCCAGAGGCAGGAGGAAGGCGACAGTGACGGTGAGGATCAAGGAGGAGAGGCTGGGATTCTCAGATTTTTTTTTCTCTATTGCTTTCCTTCTTTGTTTCTTTTATTCTTTTGTTTTCTCACAAAAAACCATATATATATATATTTATGTTAATATTATATTTAGGGTTCTCCATTAGATAGAAAAAAATAATTATCATTTATATAATATAACCTAAAAGTATTTATTAAAGATTTAAATATAAAATTACTTTATTTAGTTAAAACATAAGGTATTACACAGCTCCTCTATGACTCATTGGCAGTAGCCCCATCTTTTCCTTTTTCCCATTTTGCCCGCATGTGGCCGGATTTTTTTTGAACTCCTGTGAAGATTTCGACGTCAGATCGTCTTGATTTTGGTGTCTATAGATTCCTTATCTCTCAAAATTCAATAATCTTCCCTTGAATCATTAATCCACCATTCAGATTGTTGTATGTCAAGGTAAATGTAAATTGTGTATTTTTGATATTTTGTTTATTTTTTAATTTTTTGTTGAGTTTTAGGCTTAATTTCCTTTAATAATCTTGTTATAGAGATCATTAGCTATGTCAGGGTAATTTTTGTGTTAGTTTCTATAATTATTTGGAAAAATTTGAATTTTTTGAGTGTCAGTTACTGTTCACACTATCCCAAGATATGAACTTTTCTTATTTTTATTAAATTCTATATTTTTTTTTGACTTTATCTTGTGAAAGAAGTTTTTTAAAATTAATTATAGATTTTAAGTCTTGAATTTTTAAAAGTTTATGTGAAATATGAATTTTTAGAGAAAAATTGTATAAATTGATTTTAATTGGGTTTTAGTAAATTTGTAGTTAATTGTTGTGTATAATGATAATTTTAATTTTAGAAGGCATAAAATATTTTTATTAGTTAAATTAATATTTTGTTATATTTTGTTAATTATAGATTAATTTTTCTAGAAATAATATAATGTATGTAAATATTATAGCATTTAATTATTTGGTTAATTGAATCAATATTAGTACTAATATACATTTTTACAAATTTCCAAAATTTTATAATTTATAACTGTTAAATATAGATATTATATGTAAATAAGGAATTTTATTGGATTAAATGAAAATTTTGATTTTTGTATATTATTATTTAAAAGAATTTATTTATTAACTGAATTAGATTTTGATAAAATTTTACTATGTATTTTTATGATTTAAATTAGTTTTGGTGATCTCAGTCAGAAATTGTGCGTAGTTTGCCAACCTGACTCGAGTGTAGAACTGTGTTGTGAATAGAAATGTGTTTTCATGTAGGAATGACTCTACTTTTAATAGAGAGATGTTCATTTTACAGAGCATACTCAGCCAAATTTTTGATAGATTTTTCGTAAAGTATGACATCGACCTGTATCAAATTTCTAGTCTTAATAGACTTTATGTCTTTGGTCAAGTCAGTTTCATTAGTTCCATTGTTTTCATAGTTTTTGAGAATTTTCATGAATTTATTTTATTTTATTTTATAAGCATATTTTAAATAAATATTATTTATTTTAGAGAACTCCAGGATACGAGCTGTAGCACCTGGCAGCAGAGAACATGTTACCCGGTACGCTAAACCTGTGAGTTAAATTTATGAAATGTGTATTGTACTTGTTTCTATTATATTTTTAAATAACTAAATATAATAAAGAAATGATTATTATGAATATATTTATAATGTCATATGCATGATCATTTATTATATATTTGCTAGTATGAAATCGAAAGCATGTTTAAAGGAAATTATTTTGTGATGTTTATTTGATTATTACTTAAGCATTTAATTATTCATTATTTAATGATTTATTTATTTATTTTATTATTTATTTATTTATAATTTAAATTGATTTGGAGATAATTGTAGAACGTGCTACCTAGTGGGTGTCACTATGACCACATGCGCACATGTAAGATCTTAGTATATGTTTATATTGTGGAATAGGCTCAGTGGAGTGTGTGCTCTCGGGCAAGTATAAATGATTAGAGCTCGGTAGAGCTAGTGCTTTTGGGCCAAAAAAGGGATGTAACTCAGTTAAACTTACTATCAGGACATCAATATGGAATAAGTGAAATGACTGCGGTAGTAACTCGGTTGAGCTTGCTCTTGGGACAGTAGTCACTTTGATTAAAAAGAGCTTAAAGGCTATTAGATTTAAGGTTTAGGTCTTCTACCAGATTTTCCACAAAAATAATTATTATATATATTTTCATATAGGGATTTTATATTAAATTGATTTAAGACTTATAAATAGATTTTATTTAAATATTATTTTGAAAAATAAATGATTTTAAGAATTATGATTACCCAATTTACATTTATTTTGAAAAGAGATTTTAATAAATGTTTTTATAAACCAGCATGCATTTTATAGAATTAATTCTCAGTGAGGTATGATTCCCCTCAACCTATTTTTTTTAGGACCTCACTGTCAGCTCTTTAGTATTCCCCGTTCTTCACCGGCTACATTATATATGTTAGACTGATATATGTACTATATAATTAAATTCTAAACACTGCAGTAGTTATTTATGAACTTTTTTTATTTGTATCCTGTATTAAAATGATGTTGTATTTGAAGGATATTATTTTATGTATTTTATATTGTGCTTTTATTTTTGGTTTATTGTTAAGTATATTGTTTTATTTTATGAAAAAAATTTTAAGGCTTACTATGGGTTTCGGGTTTATGTATTTCCATTCCTTAGTGTCGGTTATGTACCTTTCAGTTCGGGTCGTGACAAAGTTGGTATCAGAGCTCATGTTTTATTTTGGCTCTAATGATCTTTGAGTTATGTTTTTCTTGAACTACTGTAGTAATTAGGTTGATAATGTTGATTATTATCCTTATTCCTAGAATCCCGTGTTATGTCTTTTTCGTATTGTGTTTTGAATTCTCATTTGTTTTAGTTCTTTTAGAATAAGGAGGAGAGCATATGATGCTCCTGCTGCAGGTGTAGTATTTGATGAGGATGAGTAGTCCATTCAGGATGAGGTTCCTCCCCTTACTCCATGGCGTAGAGGAAGGGATAAAGGTAAGGGTAGACCTAGAGCAAAAGTAACTCAGATGCAAGAACAAGAGTAGCATACAGGACAAGGAGTTCCTGAGGTTGATCCTACAGCTTGTGTAGTTGGTATTGTAAGCATCAACCAAGGCTTGGTAGCTTTAAATTAAGCCATGCCTTTAGTTCAGTAGATGCTACAGTAGAGGAATCAGGAGATGTTTAATGCATATACAGCATTAATGTACTCTAGAGCAGGGAGAGTTTCCTTTAATGGCATAGATGGCTTATTAGACTTCCTTAATACTAAGGCCAAGAATCAGACAAGCTACATATATTATCATAGCATTATAGTAGTAGAGTTATATGTTCAGGCCATAGCTCATGACTAGTTTATGCAATCCATCCAAATTATTATTTCCTTTTTCTGTAGTGACTCCACTTAGTGGTGAGTTAAAGATAGACATCTTCTTTCCATCTTGTCCTGTGTTGGTAAAAGGTAGAAAGTTTCTTGGAGATTTGGTATTATTGGATGTGATCAATTTTGATGTGATTTTAGGGATGGATTGTTTAGCCCAATATTATGCTACTATAGATTGTTGGGTGAAAGAGGTGATTTTCAAAATCCCCAATGATGAAGAGTTTTGATTTTGAGGTAATAAGTGTTTAATGCCTCATAATCTTATTTTTGCTATCAGAACTAGGAAAATGTTAAGAAGGGGATGTGCAAGTTATTTAGTTATGGTTAGAGATACGAAGATGAATGTGGGGGTAGTTGAGATGGTGCCTGTGGTGTGCAAATTTGCTTATGCATTTCCAAAAGAATTACTAGGATTACCACCAGACAGAGAGATAGAGTTATGTATAGATGTTGTACTGGGTACATATCCTATCTCAATGCCACCTTATAGAATGGCACCGGTAGAATTGAAGGAGCTTAAGGAACAGTTGCAAGAATTACTTGATAAGGGTTTTATTAGGCCTAGTTCATCTCCTTAGGGTACTCCTATGCTGTTTGTGAAGAAGATGGATGGTAGCCTTCGATTGTGTATTGATTACAGATAGTTAAATAAAGTCATCATCAAGAATAAGTATCCTCTCTCTAATATTAATGACTTGTTTGATCAGCTTCAGGGAGCTCAGTACTTTGAAGATCAGAAGTGGAGATGTACCTAAGACTGTATTTCGAACAAGATATAGCCACTATGAATTTTTGGTGATGTCCTTTGAGTTGACTAATGCTCTAACAACCTTTATGGACTTGATGAACCAGGTGTTTAGGCCATTCTTGGATCGATTTTTGATAGTCTTTATTGTTGATATCTTGGTATATTCGAGGAGTGAGGCCGAGCATGTTATGCATTTGAGGATGGTGCTTCAAACTTTGAGAGAGCATTAGTTGTATGCCAAATTCTCTAAATGTGAATTTTGGTTGGATTAAGTGGCATTTTTAGGCCATGTGGTGTCTAGAGACAACATACAAGTAGATCCTAAGAAGATAGAAGCCATTACAGAATGGCCAAGGCCAATGACTATGACAGAAGTTAGGTGTTTTCTGGGATTAATTGGCTATTACAGGAAATTTATAAAAGATTTCTCCAAGATTGTAGCACCTTTAACAAGGCTGACTTAGAAAAATGTTAAGTTTGTTTGGACTGACAAATATGAAGAGCACTTCCAGTTGTTTAAGGACTTGTTGACTTCAGCTCTATTATTGACTTTACCTTTAGGTGATGAAGGAAATACAGTGTACTATAATTCTTCTCAAGTAGGACTAGGGTGTGTACTAATGTAGAATAGGAGAGTGGTTGTTTATGCTTCACGGTAGTTAAAGAAGCACAAGCAGAACTACCCTACCCATGATTAGGAAATGGCAGCTGTGGTATTTGCTTTGAAGATTTAGAAGCATTATTTATATGGTGTGACTTGTGAGATACACACTAACCATAAGAGCTTGAAGTATATCTTTCAACAGAGAGACTTGAATTTAAGATAGAGGAGATGGATGGAACTTTTGAAAGATTATGATTGCTTTATTCTTTACCATTCGAGTAAAGTGAACGTGGTAGCTGAGGCACTAAGTAGGAAGTCAACAGGCAGTCTTGCACATATCAACACAGAAAGGAAGCTAATAATTAAAGAGCTGCATGGACTAATTGATCGGGGTTACAATTGAAAGTTACCAAGAAGTGTCTTTTAGCTCAATTCAGAGCATGGTTAATGTACTTGGATAGAGTTAAAGCAGCTTTGAGAAGAGATCCACAGTTGCAGAGGATTATGTTTAAGGTGTAACAAGGTCAATCTAGAGACTTTATTATTAATAGTGAGGGCACGTTACATTTGGGCACAAGGTTTTATGTACCTGATGTGGATGATTTGAGGAATGAGATTATGGAGGAAGCCCATTTTTCTACTTACAGTATTCATCCAGGTTCTACCAAGATGTATCATGATTTGAAAGTTATATATTGTTAGAATGGGATGAAGCAAAACATTATAGAATTTGTGTCCAAGTGTCTTGCTTATCAACAGGTGAAGTTGGAACACTAAAGGCCTTCAAGATTGTTACAGCAATTACCTATCCTAGAGTGGAAATGGGATATAATTGCTATGGATTTTGTAGGTGGATTGCCTCATACGTCAAGTGGCTGTGATGCTATCTAGGTGATAATTAATAGACTGAGTAAGTTAACTCACTTTTTACTAATTAAGAAGATGTACTCTATTGACAGGTTAGCAAGACTGTATGTCAATTGGATTTTTTTATCTCCATAGAGTACCTATTAGTATAGTATCTGACAAAGGAGCAATTTTTACTTTAGTCTTTTGGCAAGAATTACATAAGACTTTGGGTACAAAGTTGGACTTCAGCATAATTTTTCATCCTCAAACTGATGGTCAATCTAAGAGGACCATTTAGACTTTGGAGGATATGCTACGGATGTGTGTTATGGATTTTAGTGGCCATTGGGACATACACTTGCTATTGATTGAATTTGTATATAACAACAATTATCATGCTAGTATTGAAATGGCTCCGTATGAAGCATTGTATGGAAGAAAGTGCAGATCACCTCTGTGTTGGGAAGTTGGCGAGAGACAGTTGACAGGATCAAAATTGGTGTAGGTGACTTCTGAGAAAGTTCTCATCATTTAGCAGAGGTTAAGGATAGTCTTAATAGGCAAAAGAGCTATGCAGACCCAAAGAGAAAGGTTGTATCATTCTCTATTGGAGACTTGGTATTTCTTAAAGTTTCTCTAATGAAGGGAGTGATAAAGTTTGGTAAGAGGGGTAAGCTAGCTCCCAGATACATCAGACCTTTCTAGATTCGATCGAGAGTTTGCAAAGTGGTGTACAAATTGGTGTTACCGCTAGAGTTGTCTTGAATTCATCTCTTGTTCCATGTATCGATGTTGAGAAAGTATATTTATGATCCTTCACATGTCCTTTAGCCTCAAACAGTGGAGCTCAGTGAGGATTTAACGTATGAAGAGTACCTAGTGGCGATAGTGGATCGCCAAGTTCATCAGCTTCGCACTAAGGAGATTCCAATAGTGAAGGTACTACAGAGCAACCATGCAATGGAGGACTGCACATGGGAGATAGAGGCAGGAATGCAGGCGGCATACCCTTATCTTTTCAATAATTAACATTTGTATTTTATTTATTTATTTAAATTTAAGAACAAATTTTTTTAGGAGGGAAGATAGTAAAGACCCAAATATTTTTATATATATTTATATTAAAAGTAGATTATTATGTTTGATTATTCATGAAAATTAATTTGATATTTTTAACATGGAATATTATTTTAATATTATTATTACTTCGAGATTAATCAGTGTTAATGGTGTGTGTGTGTGTGTGTGTGTTTGTATATGTGTTTGTAAAGTAAAATTTTTTAATTCTTAATTATTTTATTTTTGTCTTTTTCTTAAAAAAAAGTTGACAGAAACATTTTCGGGCAACTCTCCTTCCTCACCATTTCCATTTTTTTCTTCCTTTCTTCCTTCCGCCATAGCCAGCATTATGCCTCCACCACCAGTATCAGCCTAGAACTACCACACCATGCCGACAGTAGCCTAGCTCCTCCATGACTCACCGACAGCAGCCTCGTCTTTTCCTTTTTCCCATTTAGCCCTCATTTGGCTAGATTTGTTTTGAACTCTTATGAAGATTCCAACATTGGATCTTCTTGATTTTGGTGTCTATGTATTCCCCATCTCCCAAGCTTCAATAATCTACCCTCAGATCGTCGGTCCACCATCTGGATCATTGTAGATCGAGGTAAATGCAAATTATGTATTTTTGATATTTTTTTTTATTTTTGAATTTTTTTTTTGTTGAGTTTAGGCTTAATTTCCTTTAGTAATCTTGTTGTAGAGATCATTAGCTATGTAATGTTAATTTTTTTAAAATTTTCTATAATTATTTGGAAAATTTTGAATTTTCCAGGTGTCGATTACTATTCACATTATCTCAGGATACGAATTTTTCTTATTTTATTAAATTCTATATATTTTTTTGAGTTATCTTGTGAAGGAAGTTTATTAAAATTAATTATAGATGGTTTTGAATTTTTAAAAGTTTATGTGAAATATGAATTTTTAGAGAAAAATTGTATAAATTGATTTTAATTGGGTTTTAGTAAATTTGTAGTTAAATTACTGTGTATAATGATAATTTTAATTTTAGAAGGCATAAAATAATTTTATTAGTTAAATTAGTATTTTGATATATTTTGTTAATTATAGATTAATTTTTTCAAAAATAATATAATGTATGTAAATATTATAGCATTTAATTATTTGGTTGATTTAATTAATATTAGTACTAATATACATTTTTTATGAATTTCTGAAATTTTATAATTTATAACTCGTAAATATAGATATTATATGTAAATAAGGAATTTTATTGGAATAAATGAAAATTTGGATTTTTGTATATTATTATTTAAAAGAATTTATTTATTAACCAAATTAGATTTTGATAAAATTTTGCTATGTATTTTTATGATTTAAATTAGTTTTGGTGGTAGTGTTTTGGTGATTTGAGTCAGAAATTGTGCGTAGTTTAGGAACCCGACCCAAGTGTAGAACTATGTTGTGAATAAAAGTGTGTTTTCATGTAGAAATGACTCTACTTTAGTAGAGAGATGTCCGTTCTACTCTACTAAATTTTTAGTAGATTTCTCATAAAGCATGACATCGACCTGTATCGAATTTCTAGCCTTGATCGACTTTGTGTCTTTGGTCGAGTCAATTTCGTCAATTCCATTGTTTTCATAATTTTTGATAATTTTCATGAATTTATTTTATTTTATTTTACGAGCATATTTCAAATAAATATTGATTATTTTAGAGAACTTTGGGATATGAGTTGTAGCACCTGGGCAACAAAAACTTGTCACCCAGCACACTCAACCTGTGAGTTAATTTTATGAAATGTGTGTTGTGCTTGTTTTTATTATATTTTCAAATAATTAAATATAATAAAGAAATCATTATATGATTAAATTATGAATATATTTATAATATCATATGCATGATCATTTATTATATATTTGCTAGTATGAAATCGAAAGCATATTTAAAGGAAATTATTTGGTGATGTTTATTTGATTATTTATTATTTATTTGATTATTTATTTATTTATACTTTAAATTGATTTGGAAATAATGGTAGAACATGCAATCTAATGGGTGTCATTAGGACCACGTGCGCAATTGTGGAATAGGTTTGGTGGAGCGTGTGCTCTTGGGCAAGTGTAAATGGTTAGAGCTCGAAAAATCTAGAGCTCTCAGGCTAGAAAAATGGATGTAACTCGATTGAACTTGTTCTCGGGACATCAATATAAAATAAGTGAAATGACTATGGTAGTAACTCAGTTGATCTTATTCTTGAGACATCAATATAGAATAAGTGAAATGACTGTGGCAGTAACTAGGTTGAGCTTGCTCTCAGGATGGCAGTCACTTGGATTAAAAAGAGCCAAAAGGCTATTAGATTTAGGGTTTAGGTGTTTGTATACACCCGATTCGATCGGCCTGTGTTAGGGAACGAATTAAGGTTGCTCAGTTTGACTGGCCCGTTGTCAAGCCCAATGACAAGAATGTGGAATTTGGATATGAGAATGAAGCCTGAATCTCTAGTGGAAAATGGACTTGAAAAATCAAAGCTTGAAAAACCCAAAACTGAGCTCAACTATCCAAATTTGGCCCAAGCCTGCCTGGCCCAACTTAGGCCCAGGCTAAAGGGGCATCACCTCAGTGTAATGAGGCGATCGCCTCATTAGTAGCTGCCAATGAGGCAATCGCCTCATCGATGAGACACCGCCTTTATGGCAACCCACTTGCAGGTGCAATCATGACAGCCAAGTGGTGTAGGGCCCACTTTCCAAACCTATTTCTTACTTGAGAAAAAGACTTTTGGGGAAGAAAAAAGGCTAGGAAAGCTCATGATGGGCTAGAAGGCTTAGGGGCATGGGAAAGCTAAGGAATAAAAAGAGAAAAAAAGAGAGAGAAAAAAGGGTTGGTGAGAAAAAGAGGGAGGAGCTCTGGAAAAGAAAAATTCAAAGAGAAAAGAAGAGAAAAAACGTCCTCAAGGAAGGAGGAGAGGTGGAAGCAAAGGAAGGTCCACATTTTCCTAAGAGAAGAAGGAAGAAGCTTTTGTCAAAAGTAGAGATCACATCCTAGCAAGGATTACAATAAAAAACACCTCTGAGGGCCTCTTATTTTTGGTAGAAAACTTGCACTTAAACCTGACATGTGCATCATTTTGTGAGTTCTTGCTTGTGTGACTAAGTTCGTAGTACATTTTAGGTTTATCTTTAGTGTGTCTTGCTTGATATCTCACTTTATTGATGGATCTTTGAACACTTTTTCATGTAGTTATAGTTTGATGATTATAGAGTGTGTATATGCATGTTTTGTTACTTAGAGTAGAAGTCTGTACATCTTGAGAGTCGGAGCCGGCCTACTAATCAAGCGATGCCTCTTCATAGAGGCATTGCCTCATCCATTAACAGGCCTTGAGGGAGTCTTTCTTTTATGTCTGTTACATACGTTTTTTTTTTTGCCTCGAAGTTATAAGGACCCCTGTTGATGAGGCACCGACTCATCAATGAGGCGATCGCCTCATTGACAGAATGAGCCTACTTCTTGTTTTGTTTTTTTTTAATGTTTGTCATGACGTCTGATTTGGCATGTCTTCTTTTAACCTTAAACATGTCCGTATCATTGCATGATGATGTTTAACCTTAATTGTTTGATGCTTTCTTTAGTTCATAATGTGAAAACCCCTTTTTATAGAGCCTTTTTGTAAGTATAGTTATATGTGATTTCATTTTTTCTTAAAAGGAAGGACTAACTATGTGTTATTTTCAGGAATTACTTGATGATTTATGTCATCGAGTAGTCACTTTTACGAGTTATCCCTTCTACATTGTCACTTTTATGTTATCTTTTTGGTTTATTTTTGATATAT
This sequence comes from Mallotus nudiflorus, assembly GCA_947683625.1. Classification (NCBI taxonomy): domain Eukaryota; kingdom Viridiplantae; phylum Streptophyta; class Magnoliopsida; order Malpighiales; family Euphorbiaceae; genus Mallotus; species Mallotus nudiflorus. The sequence goes on from CANTUR010000397.1 coordinate 53,285, forward strand.
GATTGATTTATTTTCTATATATTATTTTGTTTATTTAGCTAAAAAGCATTGTAATCCTTAATCCCTTCTCCCCATTCATTTCTGAATGTATGGTTGTAATTACTATTTATTTTATTTTTGTTGAACGTTGGGGACTTAAAGGCATGAAATTGGACTAATGTGCAAACTCGGGCTTAATTATAAAATCTGGCAATTATCTGAAGGCAATTTTATTACAAGTAGTAATGAGGAAATAATTGAATAATTAAATGGTAATAAAATGCAAAACACAAACGGAAGCCAACCACAAGGTTGGGTGAGTATTCAAACGCTCATACCTAGTTTCCGAACCCGATCTCTGATGACAGCTTCTGGGAACGTCCGTGGGATCCAGTTGCTATATAATGTGTCCTGACTTTTATCCAAGTGGTGACTCCATCTCCGAATAGGCACAAGACCTATATCGTATTTCGTAGTGGGCCTCGAGCCCATATAGTGTCGTGGTCTCCAAACACTTGGGCATGCGCTAAACCCTACCGCCTATAGTGGTAACTCCACTGGGGATAGAGAAACTGATTCCAGTGTTTTGCATTTTATCATCTTTAATTATTTTCTTATTTCTTCCTACATTTATGCATTCACTACACATTTTGCACACAATGAGCACTTCAGTCCCGAATTAACCCGACAATAGTTAGTGCTTCGCTACCTACGTTTCACTCAAACTTGGTGGTGGAATATTTGATTATTGTCACTCATGACATGTACTAATCCACATTATTTGACCCTTGAGTGGGGGGACGTATATGGATGTATATCGTTGTGGGAGCCGAAGCCTTTTTACCCAAGACTCAAGCCCATATAATGATCTAGCAACTATCCTTAGTAATTTTCCTATTTGCATGTGTATTATGCCATATAATGGACCTTTAGAATAAATCTTGAGCCCATCAATGAGCAGTCCAAAGTGAAATGGGCTCTCATGTCCAACCAAAGCCCATTATAAACAAGATAGTCAATAAAGGCCTCTCATGCCTACTCATAACCCTTTTCTAGTGGGCCTTGACAAGCAAGTGTATGGTGCTAAAGATCTTGGCTCATAGAAAGTGGACTCGGGCTTTATTTAAAGGAACAATTACTTGTCTAAATCTTTTTGAGAGTTTTCTTGCATACGTTAGTTTTATTATCCCCCGCTGATAATTAAAACCCATACCAAAAATCCTAGGACAAGATACTCGCCATTGAATACGTGTGTGGGAGAAATAAGGGCAGAAGTTTGCACGTTTAAGTTCCATGCTTTGATCTTGTATATCTTTTGTGTGTGACCTCTTATTTTTCAAATTTCTAAATAAAATGGACTTGCATATCATGCATACATATCATGCATCATTCTAACCTATTCTTTTGTTAGCGCTATAAATCCTTCAAGCTCAGCAGGGTGGGTCCGAGCTAGCTCAAGTCGTTTGGTTAGAAATTCAAAATTAGGAATGGCATGAGGGTTCGATCCAAAAGCATTTGGGGCACGGTGGAAAGAAGAAGTAATAAAAGAAACCCAAGCTATGATGAGAGAAATGATAGGGGAGATTACTAAGCTTATCAAAGAGAGTCAACCACCACAACCACCCAATGCACCGTCGATCGATCCGGTGGAGCTCGATGAGGAAATACTAAGGGAAGAAGATGATGTGATGGTATTGGCCAATCTGGTAAATCAAAGAAATGTCATCCCAGTAGAGGATATGGGTTAGACTGAGTGGGCTAAGAATATGACCAGAGTGATGAATCAGATGCAGGTAATGATGAAGGAAAAGGGTATGGTCGCTCCTTTAGACTATGATCTGAATCTGGAAAAGGGGGATGAACCATTGCCTCGTAAGTTTAAATTCCTAGACATGAAGAAGTATACTAGTGCCAAGGATCCCCATTTGCATTTGAAGCAATATGTAACATACATGAAGGCTACTGAGCTAACAGAGAGCCAAATTGTCAAGTAGTTCCCTATTTCATTAGAGGGAGCGCCGATTCATTGGTATTACACCTTGAAACTGCATCTTTAGTCAAATTGGAAAGAATTGTGCATTGCTTTTTTCAAGTAATATGGTCTTAACGTTCAACAAAAGGTGTCCTTGAGAGATCTACAGAATACCAAACAGAACTTTAATGAGCCTTTTGTTGATTACTTGACTCATTGGAGGGGAAAGTTATCCTTGATGAGGCATAGGCCTACTAAGTCTGACCAGTTGTTCCTAGAAGTAGAAGGGTATGTTCTCGTATTATCTAGGAAATTGATAGATCTAGGGATCAAGAACTTTGAAGAATTATATAGATTTGGGGTCCAAAAAGAATCAAATTTGGCTCAAGAGAAGAAGTTCTTTGGAAGAGGATCTGGGGGCAAAGAGGAGGCCAGCTTGAGTGGTAACATTCAGATTCATGCTATTCGACCACTGAGCAGCAATGTGCAAGTCAGTGCAATTAGACAACCTCAAAGATTTTCAAATCTAGGACGTCCTATGTCCAAAGTCCTCGATAAGCTTATTGAGGAGAACCTGCTATGACTTTTACCTTCACAACAACCCTTGCCTGGAGCCAACCCAAAGCTTTTTTGTAAATTTCATCAGACTATCAGGCATGACACAGACAGTTGTGCCTGATTAAAGTATGAAATCCAAGATTTAATAGACTCAGGCAAAATTACCGACCTAGAAAATAGAAAACCAAATACCCAAACCAACCCATTACCTAGTTATCGAAATGTACCACCTCCTAACTCACCCATTCTTATGGTCAACTTTGGCCTAATAGAATTTCATTGATGTCTCTCATAGCTCCCAACAAACCAAACCTGAAAACCTAAAGCCAAGCACACGACCCATGGAATTACAGGTACAAGTTTTGGATATATGGAGTTTCGATAATGAAGGCAGAGAGCGGGATGACCTATGGGACAATAAGGGGAGTGAGCCAAGTCAGCCTATGAGGAAAGTCAAAGAAAAGAAAGGGGAACCAGGGGTTATCGAGTCTGAACCCAAAAAGGCAGGATGTGCGGAAAAGGGAAAGGAGGTAGAACAAAGCAAAGAGACCATTGCCAGTGTTTAGGAGTTACTCATGCATTCCAGGGATCACAGGGAAGCCCTGGTCCTGGTACTAGATCAGAGAAAGATTTCCATTAATTCCACTCTAGAGCAGATGGTCCAATCACTAATAGAAACCCCTCAAAGAATGATAACATTTTCCAATGACGATTGACCTCTCGAAGGGAGGGATCACCACAAAGCTCTATTTATCAAAGCCGAGGTAAAAGGGAAGATGACCTGCTGTGTCATGGTTGATAATGGTTCTGCCATCAATGTGTGTCCACTGAAGATTCTGCCAAAGCTAGGGTTGACAATAGCTTACCTAAAGCCTTCTGAAGTAGTTATTAAGGCTTATAATGACACCAAAAGATCTGTGGAAGGAACTTTCAGGGCATTAGTTAAAATAGGACCTATAAAAGTCTAGGTTGACCTGCATATAATTGATATCCCGGTAACATTTGCCATTTTATTAGGGAGGCCATGGTTTCACCCTCTAGGTGGCATTCCATCCACTGTTCATCAAAAGATTAAGTTTCCACATGAAGGGAGGGTTATCACCATCTCAGCTGAAACTAAAGTCGCTATAGCCACACTAAAGTTAATCCCTAAGGAGATTTCCTTTAGTCCCAGTTTTGAAGTCTGTGTAAACTATGAGGACGAGATGGATGAAAAGGTTATGAGAATGATGCATAATATGAAATTTTTGCCCGACATAGGATTAGGGAAAAATCAGAGCGGACCTTCAGAGTTTATGGGAAACAAAGTACCTGTCCTGAAGCATGGGTTGGGATTCAAAGAGGTTAACGAAGCTGGGAAAGAGATGGGTATGTCAGACCAATCTGAAGAAAAGGAGAAGGAAACCATGGCTAGAAAGAAGACTCTATAGGAAATCTTTATAAAGGAAGGCACTGGAAACCCATATAGCGGGACTCCAGAACCTCTTCTAGTGGTTGGGGAAGTTATCCTAGGGTTCGAGATTTTTACTGAATTTGCAAACAAAACTGGGGAAGTTGCTGTCGAAAAGACCCTTACTGAGGAGCTGGTACTGGCTGAAGAGGAGTTTAAAGAGGAAAAAGCTACTTCGGAGCAAAAAGGCCTTGATGATCAGAACAAAGACCTTGACTTCGAGACCTACATCCTTGACTCTATCATAGATACCTTTTATAATGACTTTTGGTGTTTCTCTTGCTTTTCTATTTGAAACTGACGATCTTTTCTTTTCAAAAGTGGATGTAATAAAATCTAAATTTGCTTATTTGTGTGATATGTTTCCTAATGGTTATTTTGTTTGTGATGTTTATTATCTCAATAAAAATCTTCTACCCTACAAGGCCGCTTATAGCTTAGTGGAGAAAACTTGTTTAGCAGTGATTTAGGCAACGAAAAAACTCTGACACTACTTCTAGTCTTATAAAGTGCAAGCAGTTTTTAAACATGATCCCCTCAGGTACCTCCAATAGACCCCGTCTCTTACAGGAAAATTGGCTAGGTGGCTCATTTTATTTATAGAATTTGACATAGAGTATATGGCCAAAAAGACAATGAAAGGAAGAGCAATAGCAAAGTTCTTGGCATAAAGCCCAGTGGATGATGACTAAGAGTGGAAGTTAGAGTTCCCTGATGAGCATCTAGGGGTGATAGAGATACAAGGTTGGGAGATGTACTTTGACGAAGCTGTTAATAACAAAGGGGCCGAAATAGGGGTAATCTTGGTTATGTCAGAAGGAGAAATGATCCCGATGGCAAAAAGACTTGAGTTTGAAGCAACCAATAACTAAGCAGAATATGAAGCCTACATCTTTGGTTTAGAAGCATTGCATAGCATGGGGACAGAAAGTGATACTGTCTATGGGGATTCCATACCAGTTATAAAATAAGCCACTAAAGAATGGGAGATAAAAGAAGATAGATTATGGCTGTATTGGGAATACTTAACCACCATCCTGTGCTCCTTCACTCAGTGTAAATTTGTCCATTTGCCAAGGGAAGGAAACTAGGTAGCTGATGCCCTAGCCATACTAGCCTCTATGTGGGAAAGTGGGAAAAAACTAGAGGCCAGGCCCTTAATTCTCATGAAGTCTCGAGCCCCTTATTACGAAGAGTTGAGAGTAATGCCAGTTGACACCATTGAGAAACCTTGGTTCTATGATTTACAAAGGTATCTAGAAACTGGGCAATTTTTGGATGACGCTGATAAGAAAGAAAGGATATCCCTACAAATGTTATCTTGATAGTTCATAAGCCACAATGGGATATTATACAAAAGAATGCCAACTGGGGTACACCTCAGGTGCATTGATAAGGATGAAGGCCAAAAGCTTATGGAAACAGTTCACGAAGGGGTGTGTGGGCCACACATGAATAGGACTATCTTGGCAAAGAAAATAGCCCGCCAAGGGTACTTTTGGCTCACCATGGAAGCAGATTGTGTTGGATTTATGAAGAAATGTCACAATTGCCAAACATATGGTGATGTTAGCCACCTAACATCTATAGAGCTTCAAGGAATGACTTCTCCTTAGCCGTTTTCTGTATAGGGGATTGATATCATAGGGGAGGTGAGGCCAAAAGCAACTAATGGCCATCGTTATATCATTGTGGCTATCGATTACTTCTCCAAATGGGTTGAGGATGAATTCTATACTACTATGGGTCAAAGCAGATGTCGAAGTTCATAAAAAAGAATATAATCTGCAGGTATGGATTGCCACATCATATAGTTACAGACAATGGTGTTCAATTTTGGGCAGAAATGGTTGCATTATTGAAAGATTATAAGATTGAGCGCCACAGGTCATCTCCGTATAGGCCATAGGCAAATGGGGCGGTGGAAGCAGCAAATAAAAATGTAAAAAAAGATCTTGGCCAAGACGCTAGAAAATTACCAAGATTGGGCCGATTACTTATAATTTGCATTTTGGGGGTACCAAACTATTACTAAAACTTCGACAGGAGCCACTCCATACGCTTTAGTTTATAGGTGTGAGGCTGTCTTACCAGTAGAGGTTGAGATAAGGTCATTGAGAGTCCTTCTAGAATCTAAACTCCCTCAGTATCAATGGATCGAAAGTTGGTTGGCTCAGTTGACATTACTAGATGAAAAGAGGATGAAGGCCATGTATCATTCTCAGCTGTATCAGAAAAGAATAGCCCGAGCTTACAATAAGAAAATCAAGCTAGGCAAGATTCGAGAAGGGGATTTGGTGTTGAAACTTACAAGGTCAATCATGACCAATCCTCGAGGGAAGTTTAAGCCCAACTGGGAGGGACCGTATTTGGTAAAAAAGCTATTTTTGAAAGGCGCTACCATTCTGTCTGACATTGAGGGAAACGAGTTCAAAGAACCCATCAACATAGATAAGCTCAAAAAATACTTTCTGTAAAAAGTCTCGTTAGGGAGAAAACCTAAAAAAAAGGCTATCTAGGCAAAAGTTAAAGACTAAAAAGAAAAAAAAAAGTCCTCATGGACTGAAAACCTCAAAAGAGGTGGTCCAGGCAAAAGTTAAGGACATATAAAAGGGGAGAGAGAGGCGCAAAATGATTAGTCAGAAAACTTGCAAGGGCAAGCCAATTTGTAACATGAGATCTACCAGAAGTGAAGTGTATATGCATTTTTGTGCTTAAATGAAATGAAATAGATTGCTTTAATTATCGTTAAACATTGTATAATGTGTCCATTACAAGCCACTTAACTAGTATAAAAGGGAACTTACTTCTAACAAAAGGGGAAATGACAACTTCATTTCGTGAGCTAATTTTGTTTTTTCTTCTTTTGTTGCCTACCCTGTAAACTTAACATTTGTAACTCTCTTATCCTCTTATATCTAATAAACTCATCTCTTTCTGTCTGTTGCAAACAAACCCACGCTTTGTAATGATCATTGGTGTTCTGATCACCGTCGTAGCTTAAATTCCTTTTGATGACTCTTTAAGGCCAAGTTTCCACCAGGTAGTTCAGGAAATTTTGAGAGAGTGGCCCTAGCTCAAACTCGTGAATGGGCTCCACAATCAGTTGTTTATGACCATATCAGCAGCAGAGGTGGGTTGGATTGTATAAAGTGGCAAAATAGAGACCAGCAACTGGGACACAATATGTATAAGACCGAATAGTTACATGCTGCAATCCCCACTAGGGGCATATCTAGCGGATCAGTGTATCAGGGAATGTTAACAGCCAACTGTGAATGTCTGCAGGGATGGGATGTAGTTTTCTTGTTCGATAATGCTTGGCCTGGTAATGCCGGATGTCTTAAGGAGGTTTGATCAAGCCTAACTTTTCATAAAACCACATCTGCAGGATTGCAAATGGTTGGATACAAATAGTATGATAGTTGGAAGTTAAGGAAGGGACAATGGGAAACTTACCTCCAATAAGAATGGACTTCCTGAGAATCGTCGCGTCTTCATGAAGTCATCCAATCCGATGATAGTTTTTGCTAAGATGAGAGGGAAGGGATTGAACCCTGACTCCACCTGATCGAGGATGGAAAGGATCTTCGTATCACAGTGCCCTGAGGGAGAGACCAGCAGAAATTGAGCATATAAATAGAGGGCTAACATGTAGGGCCAGTAAGTTTCTTCTTTGTCCACATTCATGGTGACCTCGAGGATGGACTCTAGTTTGATTTTTGAGTTAAAGACATAGTGAAAAGAAGACCGGGGTGGAAGGTTGAACATACGCACCATTTGTTGCTGAATGGAGTGAGAATCCGGATTTTTGAGGATGGGAATCACAAGCTGACAAGCAGAGTCTGTATGATGGCTGAGAATTGCCTCGAATTCCTCTGGCAGGGGACATATTTCTATTGTGTTGAACCAAAACATGTGTTTATGGGGATCCTAAAATTGAACCATGGCATGGAGAAAAGGGAAACTGATTCTCCTAGTATAGAGTGATTTGAAGACCGAAAGGTGAAACGGCTCTAACCTTGCCTAAGATTTGTTGTCTAAATCTTTCAAAATTGACTTTAGCGGCCTCAGACTTTGTTCTATCATGTTTGTGGCTTTTCAAAGGTGTATAGAGAGAGAAACAAGAGGTTAGGTGTGGAGGGAACTCGAGAATTAGGTCAAACACAAGAATGTGGGTTTTATAAGGGGAGGACCTCCTGTTGCTGAGGTGATCACCTCATTGATGAGCCGATCACCTCATTAATGAGGCACCACCTCAGCAATAAGAGGCAATCACCTCTTCACTAAAGATCAATGAGGTGATCACCTCATCAGCAGTGCGGGCCGATTGTGCTTCTTCAAATCACACAGTCTAAATAGGTGCCGATAGTTATGTACGCAAACATTAAAATCAACTCACATATGAAGAAATGAGAAAAGCAAAACAATTGGATTTAATCAAGAAAAATGTTGAATTATGCAAGCATTCTATCCATAAAACCAAAAACCAAAATTTTTTGTTCACTATTTAAAGACTACACAAGTTTTAACCCCAAAACATCAAGCATCCGATCCAGTACCCTCAGGGTTAGCCTCTCCTCCAGCACCGCTGCCACTCCTATTGTCATCCTCATCATCCTCATTAATCTGACGCTCAAGAGTGATGATCCTCACCCTGCTAGCCTCATCCCAATCTTATTCGGACAAAACGTAGGTTAGTAAACCATGCAAGCATGCATACCTGTAGAAAATAAAGAGGTTCTTACCCTCCACTGCTAGGTGATCTTTAGCATGTAGTCTCTTTGGGCCTCTATCATGTGATACATGTACAAGCCCTGCTCCAGCAGAATCTACATTATTGAAATATATGTTGGAACTAACGTTTGGTTTAAGAATTATAACAAAACGCAGGTCAGGAAAAGAGCCTATATGAGTAGCACCACTAGGGGTGCATGCAGGGGTTAGGTCCTAGTCCAAAGTTAAGAACTAACGTGATAACTCTTCAGGAGGAACCCAACAATGAGCTAGAGGGTCGGGGACATGAATGAAGCTACTTGGGATAAACTCAGAACCAGGGGCAATAGTTAGCCTAGCTTCCTCACCAGCCGCAGAAGTCTCCTCCTTACCCGGATCCAGTCGACACCTCAAGGGCTCTCTCTCCTGCACTCGGGACCTAACCAAGGCCACGAGCCTAGCAGGTGCAGCCTGAAGATAAAAATAGGAGAAACATGTTAAGAATGCAGTCAATTTGCAAGGAAAGGGAAGCCGACAGGGATATACTTGAGAGGTAGAAGCAGCCTGGAAAAGGACCATTAGCAGGAGGTGGGTACGGATGAACTCCACATATCGGCTCTTCACACAAACTGTGTGATCCACAGCTAGTGAGCCTGCAACAGCCTGAGCGAGGTCATCGCCCTCCAGCTCATGAGCCCAAAGCACGCTGTCAGGAGGAGACCTGGGAACTCGCCTAGCTTTAATACTTGCCCTCCAGTTTAGGACCCACTCTCCTAAATACCAGGCTCGATATCCAAGGCCATAGAGGAGTACCCTTTTCCAAGCTAAAGGCCTAGAGCGAGTCATCTCAATGGTCCAAGTGTCCTTAGGCTCCCACAAGTCATTTCGAATCTAAAAAAAAAAGAGAGACGTCAATATGTAAGTAAATTGAATATAAATAATTTAATAATAAGTAGGTTTGTGCTTTGTAGGTACCACATCCTGTGTCAGAGAGTTCAAGTGCTGCCTATGGATGTGAACTCGCGCAAGGTGCCTCTTCACAATACGGCTGGTGCCCCACCTACCGAGGGCCGAGAAGTGATCCCCCACTCGTGTAACTCCCATAAACAGCTCTAGCTCTAGAGCCCAGACCTGGAAAAAAAATAGGAGAAGTTGAGAAAACTTATGTAAATAATGGGGGATAGAACAAGATAAAGGAAAAAAAAGGATCATGACGCACCAAAACGGCATGCCAAAAGCCGTAGAATCTCCTGGCCCCTTGGACCACCTCATCCATGCTCCAGTACAAGTATGCCATAGCGCAGCTACCCCAATCGAATGTGGGAATCTAATCAAGATCTCAAAGGGCTGGTAGGAACATCAAGTCGATAGAGCTGGCAATGTCAGTGAAAAAGGTGGTACCGAGTAGGTAGAGCAAAAAATCCCTCACCACCTGGTCAATCTCAAGGGGAGAAATCATCGTTGTGACCTGATCCTGGGTGTAGAAACTCCTAATCGAGTCCAACTTAAGGGTATGAGTCCCCTTCATGTCAAGAGTCATCCCCAAAAGTCGCTCGATATATACAACCTTATCCGGAGACAGTTGGTGTAGACTCGTATCAAAGGGAATAGGATCCCCGGCGTAGGCAATCCCCATGATGGCAGCAAATGATATCGGGTCTAAAGTGAGCTCACCAAAGGGGAGATGGAAAGTGTGGGTCGTATTAAACCACCTCTCCATCAGGGCATGCAATGGCTGGTAGTCTGTGCACCCCTGCTCAGACGAAAGCGAGAGTATGAAGTCCCCAAACCCTGTCTCCTGAATCCGGTCCCTCTACTCATCAGTTAAGTCGCTATAGAAGACTCGAGCTCCATGGAAATTTGTAGCACCCTTGAATGTCTGAGCATCATGCTGTAAATAAAGAGATAGGGAAGTAAAATTTATGCATATTGCGGCTTTAAGGAGAAATTCAAAATGGATGTACATGTAAATAGCACAGTTGGCTCTGTTGATGGAGCGATCGCCTCATTATAGAGGCGATCGCATCACAGAGGCGATCACCTCATTAAAGAGGTGCTCGTCTCTGTGAAGGGGCGACAGGAAATCGCTTTTTCACATAAGCCTGTTGTCTTATTGATGAGGCAATCACCTCATCAATGAGACGATTGCCTCATCGATGAGGCGATCGCCTCTATGAGGCACAAATAGGGACAATTCTTAATTTTTAACAATTTAAACACAAGTTTCACATTCTGTTTGATTAAATAAGGTCCTAAAACAATAATTATGCAAGATTAATCACTAACCCAATATAATTTTACAAGAAATTTTAGGGTACTAACCTCTCTTGATGTATAAGAGCAAATATGGGACCCTAGATCTGCCAGCAGAGGAATCGAGTCCCCACGGGTCAATCCCAGACTCCTGGAGGCACTAATGGGAGGAGGAATCTGATCCCACTCGGGCATAGGCGGTGTTTTATCATCCTTCATTGTCTAAAAAAAGCAGAGAAGATGCAGAGAGTACAGAAAGTGTAAAGAGGAGGAAAGGGAAAATAGAAAGGGAAAAGTAAGGGTATTTATTTTTATAGTAAGTAAGGGTATTGGGAATTCCCTAAAAAAAAGGCATGAGAGACAAAATTTAGAGTACAAATTTTTGAGATACAGTTTCTGGAGAAATGGGCTGTGAAAACCCATATCGAAAAGAAAGGGTTGTTCGGGTTTGAATCCCTAAAGCTCATAAAGAAAGGGTTATTTGGGTTTGAATCCCCGAAGCTCAAAAAGAGAGGGTTGTTCAGGTTTGAATCCCCAAAGCTCAAAGAAAAGGCTATTCAGGTTTGAATCCCTGAAGCTCAAAAGATCGAGATGACTGTTCGGGTAGCATCCCTGAAGTCGGAAGTAAAGGACAACTAGGCTAGGAAAACCTGGAAGTCTATAACCCTGGAGGAGTGATAATCGGACCAGGAAAATTTGAAAACCACATCCCTAATGGTGATCGAGCTAGGAAAACTCGGGAACTAAAGTCAAGGTTAAGTGATGATTGGGCTAGGAAAACCTAAGAATTATATTTTATGTGTGGTGAGAATCGAGCCAGGAAAACCTAAGAATAATGTTTCAGGTGATTAATGGTTGGGCCAGGAAAACCCATAAGTCTATGTCCCCAGTGAAACAGTAATTGAGCCAGGAGAACCCGAGGTTAACAGTTTTCAAATTTCTTTATCAAATATTAATGAGTTGTTGATCAAGCTAGGAAAATCTGAGGATCACGATCACATTTCAGAATTGAAGGATTCATCTCTCAAGTGAAACCTGAGAGTCATGTATGTTGCTCATCTTATTGTTTGTTTGTTATTGTGCATGTGATTTTTTGAAAAATGGTTATTGCATGCATTTGATTTTTTGAAAAATCAAAGGGCAAATTGTAGACACCCGATTCGATCGGTCCGTGTTAGGGGACGAATTAGGGTTGCTCAGTTTGACCGGTCTATTGTCAAGCCCAATGATAAGAATGTGGAACTTGGACATGAGAATGAAGCCTGAATCTTTAGTGGAAAGTGGACTTGAAAACTCAAAGCTTGAAAAACCTAAAACTGAGCCCAACTATCCAAATTTAGCCCAAGCCCACCTAGCCCAATGTAGGCCCAGGCCAAAGGGGCATCGCCTCAGTGTAATGAGGTGATCGCCTCATCGATGAGACACCGCCTCTATGGCAACTCACTTACAGCTCATTTAATGCAGCTGCAATCATGATGACCAAGTGGTGTAGGCCCCACTTTTTAAACCTATTTCTTGCGTGAGAAAAAGACTTTTGGGGAAGAAAAAAGGCTAGGAAAGCTCATGATGGGCTAGAAGGCTTAGGGGCATGGGAAAGCTAAGGAATAAAAAGAGAAAAAAAGAGAGAGAAAAAAGGGTTGGTGAGAAAAAGAGGGAGGAGCTCTGGAAAAGAAAAAGATAGAGAGAAAAAGAGAGAAAAAACATCCTCAAGGAAGGAGGAGAGGTGGAAGTAAAGGAAGGTCCACATTTTCCTAAGAGAAGAAGGAAGAAGCTTGTGTCAAAAGTAGAGATCACGTCCTAGCAAGGATTACAATAAAAAACACCTTTGAGGGCCTCTCATTTTTTGTAGAAAACTTGCACTTAAACCTAACATGTGCATCATTTTGTGAGTTCTTACTTGTGTGACTAAGTTCTTAGTAAATTTTAGGTTTATCTCTAGTGTGTCTTGCTTGATATCTCACTTTATTGATGGATCTTTTAACACTTTTGCATGTAGTTGTAGGTTGATGATTATAGAGTGTGTATATGCATGTTTTGTTACTTAGAGTAGAAGTTTGTACGTCTTGAGAGTCGAAGCCAACCTGCTGATTAGGCGACGCCTCTTCACAGAGGTGTCGTCTCATCTCAATGAGGCAATCGCCGCATTGGCAGGCCTCTAGGGAGTCTTTCATTTGTGTGTGTTATATACCTTTTTTTTTTGCCTCAAAGTTATAAGGACCCCTATTGATGAGGCGCTGCCTCATCAATGTGGTGGTCGCCTTAATCATTAACAAAATTAGCCTACTTCCTGTTTTGTTTTTTTTTATGTTTGTCGTGACATCTACTTTGGCATGTCTTCTTTTAACCTTAAACATGTCTGTATCATTGCATGATGATGTGTAACCTTAATTGTTCGATGCTTTCTTTAGTTTATAATGTGAAAACCCCAGTTTATAGAGCCTTTTTGTAAGTATCATTATATGTGATTTCATTTATTTTCTTGAAAAAAAGGACTAACTATGTGTTATTTGCAGGAATTACTTGATGATTTCTATCATTGAGTAGTCATTTTTGTGAGTTATCCCTTGTACATTGTCGCTTTTATGTTATCTTATTAGTTTATTTTCAATATATATTTGGTTTATTTTTTGTATTTTATTTTATTTATTTAGCTAAAAAGTTTTGTAATCCTTAATTCCTTCCCCCCATTCGTTTCTGAATGTATGGTTGTAATTACTATTTATTTTATTTTTGTTGAATGTTGGGGACTTAAAGGCATGAAATTGGACTAATGTGCAAACTCGGACTTAATTATAAAATCTGGCAATTATCCGAAGGCAATTTTATTACCTGTAGTAATGAGGAAATAATTTAATAATTAAATAGTAATAAAACGCAAAATACAAACGGAGGCCAACCGCAAGGTTAGGTGAGTATTCAAATGATCATACCCAGTTTCCGAACCCAATATCTGATTACGGCTTTTGGGAACCTCCGTGGGATCCAGTTGCTGTATAGTATATCCCAGCTTTTATTCGAGTGGTGACTCCATCTTCAAACAGGCCCAAGACCTATATCGTATTTCTTAGTGGGCCTCAAGCCCACACAGTGTCGTGGTCGACAAACACTACTCGCTAAACCCCGCCGCCTACAGTGTTCTACCGGACTTTCCATAAAAATAATTATTATATATATTTTCATATAGGGATTTTATATTAAATTGATTTAAAAATTATAAATAGATTTATTTAAATATTATTGTCAAAAATAAATGATTTTAAGAATTATGATTACCTTATTTACATTTATTTTGAAAAGAGATTTTAATAAATGTTTTTATAAACTAGCATGCATTTTATAGAATTAATTCACTCAGTGAGGTCTGATTCCCCTCAAACAATTTTTTAGGACCTCACAATCAATTCCTTAGCATTCCCTATCATCACCGGGTTCATTTTTCACTGGCTGCATAATGTATGTTAAACTGATATAGGTACTGTATAATTAAATTCAACACACCGCAGTAGTTATCTATGAACTTGTATTATTTGTATCCTTTATTAAAATGATGTTGTATTTGAAGGATATTATTATATGTATTTGATATTGTGCTTTTATTATTGGTTTATTTTTTGTTTATTGTTAAGTGTATTGTTTTATTTTGCGAAAAAAATTTTAAGGCTTACTATGGATTTCAGGTACTTTTTGTATCCCATTCCCTAGTGCTAGTCATGTACCTTTCGGTTCAAGTCCTGACAACTCCTTAGGCAAACCTTTCTTATACATCAAGCATCTTGCCATTTCCAAAATGGTTATATTCTTCCTTTCACTAACTTCATTTTGTTGTGAAGTGTATGGGGCTGTCAATTGATGCTCAATGCTAGCTTCCTCACAAAACTGATTTAATTTATCTGAAGTATACTCCTTGCCATGGTACAACCATTTTGATTTTCAATCAACTGCTTAAATTTCCAGAAGATATCTACAACTTCATATTTAAATCTAAGAAAATAAATATAGCGCGTATGAGTGAAGTCATAAATAAAGATTACATAATATTTACTCCTTTTTAGTGAAGGAGTTTTTTAAGGTCTAGCAAGATCTGTGTGGGTGAGTTGTAGCTTCTCTTTTGTTGTGCAGGCAAATTTTTAAAATAGGAGTCTTGCTTGTTTGCTATATTGACAAACCTTGTAACCTAATAATTCTAACTCCAAATAAGGTATACCATGGACTAACTCCTTTCTTTGCATATTTAGGACTACTATATGATGAAAATGACCTACCCTCTTATGCCATATTTTTGCATTATTTTTTACGATTGGATAGGCTGCTTACTCCTCCTCCATTAGATCAAAAGAGAAGCTTTTGCCTCTCATTTTGATTATGAATAATTCATCATTATTTTCATCTTTGATCAAGCATTGTTTCTTCTTAAAGATGACTGAAAATCCCTTCTCAACTAACTACCCAACACTTACTAAGTTTTTATCAATATCAGGTACATATAAGACATCATAAATTAGTTTTGTACCTATACAGCTTTTAATAGCTACAGTTCCTTTTCCCTTGACCATGATGTAGTCATCGTTGCCAATTCTAACTTTGATACTTATGACATCATATGATTGGTACACCCGCTATTGATCAACCAACATTCACTTAAGTTGCTACGAATAATTGTTCTTCCTCCTACAAGTTAGCAACTTTAGCCTTATTCTTTTACTGCAAATTATTCTTGCATATTTTCTCATAATGCCCCATCTTATGGCACTTTTCAAATTTCACATCAGGTCTTTTCCAACATTTAAAAAGGAGGATGACCCTTTTTTTTTACAATGCTTGTAAGGAGGAAATTATCTATTTTTTCTCTAGTATTATTGTTAGTGATACTAGCTATTTTTTTTGTGAATTGAAACTCCTTTTCATGAATTTCTTCTCCTTGTTTTTTCTTCTTTAGTTGACTTGCAACTCAGCCTGCAATGCTCTTTTTACAACACCTTCAACTCTTATTAATCTTCTTTGTTCTTGAGCCTATAAGGCATTCAATAATTCTGCTAAAGTAACTTTTGACAGATCTTTAGTATTTTCCAAAGAAGAAATAGTAGTCTCAAACCTTTCCGAAATAGTTATAAGTATTTTCTGAACAATTCTATAATAAAAAAATTCAGAACCGAGTAACCTTACTTTGTTGACAATGCTGAGAAGCTTATTTGCATACTCCTTGATTGTCTTAGATTCTTTCATTTTCTACATTTCAAATTCTCTAACTAGATTCAACTCTTGCATTCTTTTTATCCTTTCATCTCCTTCATATTCACTTTTAAGGAATTTCAGTTTTCAAATGTTGATTTTAGAGTCATAATTCTCATAAAAATTTATGGTGAAATAGCAGCAAAAAAAGAAGCTCTTGCCTTCGACTTTCTTGTTTTCTTCTCCCTATGATTTTTTATCTATGAACATTATTGGATTTTCTGGTAATGGAGGAACTTCGTAGTCCTCCTCTACAGCTTCCCAAAGGTCATTTGCCTATAGATTGCCTCCATTTTGGCTGCTTAGATATGAAAATTTTCACCATTAAGCATAGGTGGTGCTAGTGCTATGAATGGTGTTTCAAAATCCATGACTAGAATGAAGCAAGGTGTTTAGGTTTTTTTTGGTGGATTTTACTCACAATATGAGTCCCTTAAGAACAAGGGAACTCTAATACCACTTTGTTGAAAATGAAAAAAAAAAAAGAAGAAAAAAATGAGAAATCGTATATAACTGAAAGTTTATTGAAGGTAGGAGACGTGTTATTTCATTGACTGATGAAGTGCTTAAATACAAAAACTTCTTAATGAAAATTCAGAAATAAAAGGTAACAAACTAGCTAAACTTTAGCTACTAATAGATAACAACTAGAAAAATCAAAATAGCTCCTAAAAAATTATGATCTGCAAATCTGGAAACATTCAGGTATATCATTGACATATTCAACCACAATTCCAACAACTTCTAAGGCACAATCTTTCAAGTATTGTCCTAGGAATTTTCAGGAATGCTATCAAAGATATTAAAATTAAAGGCAAGTTTCAAATATTGAAGATAACCAATAAAACATATTCATGTTATTCCAAAAAAAAAGGGCCATCAACTCCTCTCTCTTTGTATATATATAATGCAGGATATACAATTCCAGAAGATTGGATAATAATGGTGTACCCAATAATTGTTCATTTGAACCCTGTGAAATATAATGATCCTCTTGCCTTCAATCCATGGTGATGGCAGGTAAATATATTTATATATACACATATAGGTATGTGATTTAGTGTGAGCTATCAATTATTTGCACAGCTATAAAACATAAAACATGTAATAGGGAGAAGAACTACACATAGAATCAAAGAATTATATGGCATTTGGAGGAGGAGTTAGACTTTGCGTTGGAGTTGATTTTGTTAAGCTACAAATGGCCATTTTTCTCCACTACTTGGTTACAAAATATTGGTTCGTACCTTTCTTTTCTACAAATTTTTTCTTAACTTTATTTCCCATTACAATTTTATTTAAAGTTCACTAACTTTTTGCCAATTCAGTTCAACTCAAATAAAATAATAAGAATAACAAAAAATTTTCAAAAATTAATTTGATGTATTTATGGGTATATATATACATGATTAACATTATTATACATGCAATAGGGAGAAGAACTACACTTAGAATCAAAGAATTATATGGCATTTGGAGGAGGAGTTAGACTTTGCGTTGGAGCTGATTTTGTTAAGTTGCAAATGGCCATTTTTCTCCACTATTTGGTTACAAAATATTGGTTCATACCTTTCTTTTCTATAAATTTTTTCTTAACTTTATTTCCCATTACAATTTTATTTAAAGTTCACTAACTTTTCACCAATTCAGTTCAACTCAAATAAAATAATAAGAACAACAAAAGTTTCTCAACAATTAATTTGACGTATGTATGGGTATATATATACATGATTAACACTATTATTTTTATTATTTAGGTGGATGGTGAAGAAGGGACATGCCATAAAGAAACCGGGATTAGTGTTTCCAAATAGTTTCCATGTTCAACTCTTTAAGAACATAAAAGTCTAACATTTCAAAAACTTTTAAATTAGCTCTCTTTTATTTCCTTTTGTCTCCTGATGCTTTTTTTTTTGTGGTTTTTAATCAAAAATAGCAAAAAGAAAAACTATTTCCTTTTTTTTTGCTTTCTTTCAATGTAACTGTTAAGAAATAATTTAAGTTAGAGCTTTGATCTTAAATTCTTCTTTTGTTTAATAATATAACTGCTTATTAATGATCAAATAGCGAATGCACTTATTAAATTTTAAATTTATTTTAGTTTCCTTATTGTGATACCCTATATTTTAATTTAAATAAAGTAATTTTCAAATTTGTAGTATTAATAAATAATTTTAAATTATATTATATAATTGTTAATTATCTAGCTATTTTATTAAGATAGAATTATGTTATTATTATTTTAAGGAATTATATTTTCTATAATATTAAATATTAGATAGCTATTTTATAAGTATGATTATTCTATATTACCCTTGCTATTTTCAAGCTTATTATATGTAATATATATATTATATAGGGTTTATATTAAATATATGTATATTAAAATAGCATGTGCATATATATATATATATATATATATATATATATATATATATATATATATATATATATATATATATATATATATATATATATACCCAAAAATATCAACAGCTTTTGCAACTGGTCTAGTAGGAATTAATCAGGGTCTTGTAGCTTTGAATCATGTGATGCCCCTTGTGCAGCAGATGTTACAACAGAGGAATCAGGAGATGTCAGGTACTGATGTAGCACTCCTCTACTCCCAGATTAATATAGTTTCCTTTGATGGTACAGGTGACGCTTTGGACTTTATTAATGCGATTGAGGCACGTACCAAGACAAGACACACAGACTACCAGCAGATAATGATTGTGGAGTTATCAATCCACGCAGTTGCTTAAGATTGATTCATACAGTCGATTCAGCCATCCATGCATCAGTTGACTTGGCTAGAGTTTAAGGACCGCTTCTTGAGATTCTTCTATCCTCCAGCCACCATAGATGCTTACAAGTGGCAGTTGCTTCACATCCCCAGAGGGGATAAATCAGTGGAGGACTACACTAGGGAGTTTAACAGGCTATCCTGACATGCAGAGGACATCAGGAGAGATCCCTACAGAGCAGTAGAGTTGTATGTCACTGGTTTAGGGCCAGCTTTCGTGGGTATGCATACTAAGGACCACACCCTAAAGAGTGTTATAGAGGAGGCTCATCTAATTGAGAGGTCACACATCTGACAGGGCACCATATTAGATCCCTACATGGTTGGTGGTAGTGGATATGGTGTAGCTCCCGGGTACTAGCAACCAGTATTTCATATAGGTAGTACGAGTCAACAGGTTGCGGGTAGTTCCCAACATGGTGGTAGAAGGTCCAGGACTCACCGAGTTGGTCGACATGGTTATGCCATGAACAGGAGAAGTGGTAGAGGTCACAAATTTAGTACTGGGGTCAGCAGCAGTAGTAGTGGGCAGAGCTCCAGACAGGGTAGTTCTAGGTCTGGAGCTAGTGCATGTGCAAGTTATGGTTAATTCCATCAGGGCCCATGTCATTTGTTGTCCGGCGCTTGCTTCAAATGTGGACAGGTTGGTCATCTTGCTAGAGCTTGTCCTCACTCCGGATATTAGCCACAGTATGCTCAGGGTTCATCTTCATCAGTGGTTCAGTCCTACTATTTGATGCCATAGCAGTACAGAGCACCAATACAACCACAGTAGAGACTGCAACAGCTTATGGGCCAGTAGGGTCGAGGTTCAGTTGGTAGGCCTAGTGGTCGTGGGTTTATGCAGCCTTTGATATCTCAGCAGGCAGGTCGTGGCCAGGCATGAGTTTTCACTCTGACACCACAAGATGCTCGTACTTCTAACGCAATAGTAGCAGGTATTCTCTCAGTCTGTGCATGTGATGCTAGAGTATTATTTGACCCCGTCACTTCACATTCTTTCATTTCTCCCATGTTTGCTTTGAGAATCGAGTGGCAGCCTTCCAGGTTGTCCTTTCCTCTATCTATATCGACTCTTTTTAGTGACAAGTTAGAGATAGATATCTTCTTTCCTTCGTGTCTAGTGTCAGTTAATGGTAGAGAATTATTGGCGGACTTGGTGTTGCTTAATGTGTTAGAATTCGACATCATCTTAGGTATGGATTAGTTATTGAGGTATTATG
Organism: Mallotus nudiflorus; assembly: GCA_947683625.1. Lineage (NCBI taxonomy): Eukaryota > Viridiplantae > Streptophyta > Magnoliopsida > Malpighiales > Euphorbiaceae > Mallotus > Mallotus nudiflorus. Next base: position 73,471 of record CANTUR010000397.1, read on the forward strand.
CTTTGGTGAATTGTCGAGAGAAAGAAGTGGTGTTCAGAATTCTGAATGAAGAAGAGTTCTATTTTAAAGGTGAAAAGAACTTCATGCCTTGTAATCTCATTTCTACCATTACAGCTCAAAAGATGCTTAGAAGGGGTTGTCAAGGCTACTTGGCAGTAGTAAGAGATGTTGCGATAGAGAATGGGCCAATTGAACAGGTGCTAGTGGTGTGTGAATTTATGGATGTCTTTCCTGAAGAATTACCAAGATTACCACCAGATAGAGAGATAGAGTTCTGTATCGATGTTATACCTGGTACAGATCCTATTTCTATACAAACCTACAGAATGGCACCAACTGAATTATAGAAGCTGAAGGAGCAGTTACTGGAGTTTCTCGATAAGGGTTTCATAAGGCCCAGTACATCACCATGGGGTGCTCTAGTGTTATTTATGAAGAAGAAGGATGGTAGCCTTCGACTCTGTATTGATTACAAGCAGTTGAACAAGGTCACCATCAAGAACAAGTATTCATTTCCAAGGATCGATGACTTATTCGATTAGTTTCAAGGTGCTACATGCTTCTCTAAGATATACTTAAGGTTTAGGTATCACTAGTTGAGGATCAAAAGTGGTGATGAGCCCAAGACAACATTTCAGATGCGATATGGCCATTATGAGTTCCTAATAATGTCCTTTAGGTTGACTAATGCGCTAGCGGCCTTTATGGACTTGATGAATCGGGTGTTCAGGCCATACTTGGACTGGTTTATAATAGTCTTCATTGATGACATCTTTGTTTATTCCAAGAGTGAAGCTGAGCATGTTATGCATCTAAGAAGGGTGCTTCAGACTTTAAGGGAGCACAGGTTGTATGCTGAATTTTCAAAGTGAGAGTTCTGGTTGAATCAAGTGGCATTTTTAGGCCACGTGGTTTCTAAGGATGGCATACAAGTGGACCCTAAGAAGATAAAAGCTATCACAGAGTGGCCGAGGCCAACTACAGTCAGAGAAGTATAGAGTTTCTTGGGTCTAGCCGGCTACTACAGGAGATTTGTGAAGGACTTCTCCAAAATTGTCGCACCTTTGATAAGGTTGACCTAGAAGAGTGCTAAGTTTGAGTGGATAGACATATATGAAGAGCACTTCCAGTTATTAAAGGATTTTTTGATGTCAACTCCAATTCTGACTTTGCCTTCTGGCAATGAAGGTATACGGTGTATTATGATGCTTCTAGAGTAGGACTGGGTTGTGTGTTGATGCAAAATGGCCAAGTAATTGCTTATGCTTCAAGGCAATTGAAGAAGCACGAGAAAAACTATCCTACTCATGATTTAGAGATGGCAGTCGTTGTGTTTGCTTTGAAGATATGGAGGCATTACTTGTATGGGGTTACATGTGAGATATACACTAATCATAAGAGCTTGGAGTATAACTTCCAACAAAAGGACTTGAACTTAAGGTAGAGAAGATGGATGGAACTTCTCAAGGACTACAATTATTCCATTTTATACCATCTAAGCAAGGAAATTGTTGTTGCTGATGCCTTAAGTAGGAAGTCAGCGAGCAGTCTTGCCCACATCAGCTCAGAAAGGAGACCCATTATCAAGGAGTTGCACGAATTGATTAATCAAGGGTTGCAGTTGAAAGTTACTAGAAAGTGCCTTTTAGCTCAATTCAAGGTACGATCAGTATACTTAGATCGAGTTAAGGCAGCTCAAAATAAAGATTCATAGTTGTAGAGGATTATATATGAAGTGCAATAAGGGCAGTCAAGAGACTTTGTGGTTAACAAAGAAGGTGTATTATGGTTGGGCACTAGGATTTATGTGCTGGATGTTGACAACTTGAGGAAGGAAATTATAGAAAAGGCACATTTCTTTGCTTATAGTATTCATCCAGGTTCTACCAAGATGTATCATGACTTGAAAGATACATATTAATGGAATGGAATGAAGAAGGATATTACAGAGTTTGTGTCTAGATGCCTGACTTGTCAGTAAGTGAAGCTTGAACATTAGAGACCCTCAGGATTGTTGCAACCTATGCCAATTCCCAAATGGAAATGGGACATGATAGTCATGGACTTTATGATTGGATTACCTCAGACTTCAGGAGGTTATGATGTTATATGGGTGATTGTTGATAGGCTAACCAAGTCAGCACACTTTCTACCAATAAGAATACGTACTCTACTGATAGACTAGCAAAACTTTATGTCAATAGGATTGTTTGTCTATATGGAGTACTAGTGAGTATAGTGTCAGATAGAGGAGCCATATTCACCTCAGTCTTTTAGTAAGAATTACATAAGGCTTTAGGCATTATATTGGATTTTAGTACAGCCTTCCATCCTCAGACTGATGGTCAGTCAGAAAGGACCATCCATACATTAGAAGATATGCTGAGGATGTGTGTGATTGACTTTGGAGGACAGTGGGATTCGTACTTGCCATTGATTGAGTTTGCTTACAATAATAGCTATCATGCTAGCATTGAAATGGCTCTGTATGAGGCATTGTACGGTAGGAAATGCATATCACCATTATGTTGGGAGAGTGGTGAAAGATAGTTAACAGGTCTAGAGTTGGTACAGGTGACTTCAGAGAAAGTCCCTATCATACAGCAGAGATTGAAAATAGTCTTCAGCAAACAGAAGAGCTATGCTGACCCTAGGAGGAAGGATGTATCCTTTATGGTTGGAGACATGATGTTCTTAAAGGTGTCTCCAATAAAAGGAGTCATGAGATTTGGCAAGAAGGGTAAGCTAGCTCTTAGATACATTAGACCATTTAAGATTCGGTCTAGAGTGAGTGAAGTGGTGTATAGGTTGGTGTTGCCACCAGAACTGTTGAGAATCCATCTTGTATTTCATGTGTCTATGATAAGGAAATACATTCCTGATCCATCTCATGTTTTGCAACCTCAAGCCTTAGAGCTTAGTAATGATTTGACCTATGAGGAGTATCCAGTCGAGATTGTGGATTGCCAAATTCAACAATTGTTGACTAAGGAGATACCGATGGTGAAGGTGCTATGGAGTAACCATTCTATTGAGGATTGTACCTAGGAAATTGAAGATGAGATGTGAGTTTCTTTCCCGTATCTCTTTCCCCCTTAAGCTTTGTAATTCTTCTTTTCTTGAATTCGAGGATAAATTCTTATAAGGAAGGAAGACTGTAATACCCTATATTTTAATTTAAATAAAGTAATTTTTGAATTTGTAGTATTAATAAATAATTTTAAATTATATTATATAATTGTTAATTATCAAGCTATTTTATTAAGATATAGTTATGTTATTATTATTATTTTAAGGAATTATATTTTCTATAATATTAAATATTAGATAGTTATTTTATAAGTATGATTATTCTATATTACCCTTGCTATTTTCAAGCTTATTATATGTAATATATATATTATATAGGGTTTATATTAAATATATGTATATTAATAGCATGTGCATGTATGTATGTATGTATGTATGTATGTATATATACCCAAAAATATCAACCCGCAGCACCCTCCTCCTTTCCCGTCACCATTTCCATCACGCTCCTTCCCTCTCCGGCGTGCATCGATCGCCCAAGCCTCCATCTCCGTTGCAGCACGCCACTAGCCACCTCCTTTTTCTTTTCTTCCCCTCTAGTGTCTCTCTCTCTCTCTCGTTCTTAGCTTTCCCCGCCACTGTCAAAGCTAGATCAGTGCCGCTGTTGCTCCCTTAGCCTGCCTTGCCTCCTCAAGCGACGGTCAATGCCTGGCCACGCCGCTACAACCATTTCCAGCGATGGAAATTGAGGTAGATAGTTAGTTGCTTTAAGTTGTTTTTAGGTTGTTCACAGGTTGTTTAGGTTGATTTAAGTGTTAAACTTTAATTATTTCAAGTTAATTGATTAATTTTGCTAGTTAGTTGTTTAAATCTAATTTTGGTATATTATTTTGAGTTTTTTTATTTTACAGAATTTTATTTATTTTTATTTTATTTTATTTGAGTTTAATTAGTAATTAGAGTAATTATTGTTAATTATTTTTAGTATATTGATTTTATTTAAGATTATAGAAAATTATTGTGTTAATTGTGAATTTTGTGGATTTTGGATATTTTATTAACTTCCAAAAATTAATTGTTAAAAATTATGAAATTGTGATAATTGGTATTTCATTAAATGTTATTAATTTTAGAACTTAATTTATAGTTTTTGTGATTTTTATACTATTTTTATAATTATTTTAAGTTTATGTCAACTGTGGATAATTAGTTTAAATTTATATTTTGGAACAAATTATTAGTTAATTTTATGTTTTTATTGATATTAAGAAATTTGATGTTGAGAAAATAATTTTTAGGCATTTGTATAATATTTAGGGAATTTTTGAGTAATAATAGTATATTATGTAAATTTTTGTATTATAGGGGTAAAAATATAATTTTTTGCTAATTATAGCTAAATGATAGATTGTGGTTGGTTTTAATAATAATTTAAGCAAATTAAAAAGGATTTTTACAAATTATTTACTATTTTTGACTAGTTAACACTAATTTTTGAAAATTATTTTCAAATAATATATTAGGTATTATTTTTTAGTATTATGTGAGATTTGGATATTTTGGTATTAAAATAAATTTTGTGATGGTTGAGTTTGTGATCTTAGTCAGGGCTAAGTGTAGTTCTGTGAGCCCGACTCGAGTGTGAATATCTGTGAATACTAGAAGTGTGTTTTTCTATGCAGGAATGGCTCTACCTATGGTAGAAAGATGTCCGTTTTATAGAGGAAACTTTGCCGAAATTTCAGTAGATTTTTTCATAGAATGTGACATCTTCTGGAAATTCTTAACATTAATTAAGGTTTTTTCCTATCTATCGAGTCTTATCCGATCTTCCTCGAGTCAGTCTAGAATTTTGCTATTTCTGTCGATTTTTTATTTTTATTCCATAAACATGTTTTTAAAATAGGTCTGTTATTTTTCCTAGAGAGTACCAAAGCGGGAGCTGTTGGATCAAGGCAGACGCGTGGTCGTCATCCTTCTCACTCGTCCTGTAAGTTGATAAATTGATCTGTGTGTGTATTTTATTTAAAAATGTGTGGGCTCATATTTTTAGTATTTATTATATGATTTATTTAATTTAAATACTGCTATTTAAGATTTAAGTGCATTTTATTTATTTAAAATTAGTTTTGAGAAATTTTGGTAAAACGGGCTACCTGGTGGGTTTCACAAGGACCATGTGCACATGGTAGAGATTGAGATATGGATCTGATGTATGTATAACTTGTGGATATAAACTGGGACGGATGCCTCAGTGGAAGCCTTTGCTCTCAGGGACCAACAGTGATTGGAAAGCTAATAATGGACTAGGATGGGTGCCTTGGTGGATGCCTTTGCTGTCGGGGAGCGCCAGTGCCATGTATTTGGATTAAGTGGATGACTGTGGCTTGGTGCCTCGATTGATGACTTTACTCTCAGGGATCGGTAGTCTATGTGGATTAAGTGGGCCCAGTTGGCCATTTAGAAATTTGGGTTTAAGGTTTTATCGAAATTTTTCAAAAGTTATATATATATATGATATAAATTATTTTTACTATATATATATGTTTTTCAAAAAGGTTTTCAAACCGTACAACTCTTTTTATTAAGTTACTCAGTGAGGTCTAATTCCCCCTCAATCTATTTTTTTCAGGAGCTTGGGAGCTTGACCTCAGACCGCCTCTACATCGGATTTCTTCATCACCGGCTTTATTATGTAGGTCATTTTGAGCTGTATTGTAGTAGTAACTCTAGAATACTGCAGTAGTGTTTGTACTATGAGTTTGTATAACTTAAGTATACTTATGTATTGCATTTTAATGAACCACACTTATGTATAATGCTTTAAGATTGATTTATGAAATTTGATGACAGAGAATATTTTATGTTGCGCACGATTATGTTTATTTTTAGAAAAATCAGTTTGATAATGTGTTCTTACATGAAATAAAGTTTTAAATTTGAAGGTTTTATTATTTTTTTCTTTTCTTTAAGGCTTATTACGGGTTTCAGATGTCTTATTCTTACTCATTCCCTAGTGTCAGTCACGTGCCCACGGGTTCGGGTCGTGACACTTATCATGTATTTAAAGACATGTTTTAAAAAGGTATAGATGTCTTTAATTTTTTTGTTGTTGGACTAATACAAATTATAGATCTGAAATGAAAAAAAAAAATTATAACCTACATATAGAGTTGCATTCAAAGTTAAGGAAAAATATTTTTTTTAACAGAAATTGTTTTCTCCAATCTAAGTTATTACTTATATTTATAACATCATACTTTTTAAAAATAAATAAAACATTATATATGGTGGACCATAAATAATATATGATTGGTCTTAAAATACCAAATAAAAAGATACTTGAAAATATAAATTTCACTAATTTTTTTGTTGTTAACTATATAATCATAAAATATCAAGTAAAAAACTAAAAGGTGTATATTTCACTATAAATTTCCATGTTATAGAAAATTCATAACAAAATGATAATATATGATTGACCACAAAATAATATAGATAAACTTTAAAATGATATAGATTGAACACGCGCTATCAAGAACAAAAATTTAGTTGATTATAGAAAATTCATTCTCAAAATGTTATTATCTGTTTTTGAAAATTTAATTTTATGATTTACTAAAAATATTATAATTTAATTATTTTTTACAAAATTAACATAGTAAGTATTTTAATAAAAAAAATTAATTTAAAAGTGTTAAAATATTAAGAATTTGGACTAAAACAAGTTTGGATTTTCAAAAATTAGTAATAGGACATGTTTTTGTTTTAAAAATATCTATTAGACTAACAAAAACAAATGGTCATGTTTTGTACCCACATCGGACAAGTTGAAAAAAATTTTAAATGAAAGTTTGTCATGAGAACTGCAGTTTGATAAAATAATTGCATATCATTATCCCCATGCTAAGCTTTAAGTTCATGCATGCCTTTGGTTTTCTCTGTAAAACCTCTATCATAGCCTTCAATTTTGCAATAAGTAGAATCCAACTATCCTAAAAATATTGAAATCATCATTTTCTATTTTCACATAACTTCAAATATAAAGAAATACAAAACAAATAAGTGCTATAAAATTTTATGACATTTTCAACTGAATCGAATTCAAATCTCATTAAATTCTCTGTGCACCACTCCTTAATCCTTTTACAAATTCCTATTGATAAAGATTTTTTTTTTTTTTGATATTACATTACTTGATGCTTCAAAATCACTTCTATATGAATTGTTACAATCATTGGACACAATAGTAATGTCAACATCTTCCTAACTCAAAATGAATTTATGGAGAATTAAGTAATGGGTCTCACTACTGTCAAAGTGATCATTACACCATTCATTATCCCAATTCAAGTCATCATTTATATTTACAACATCGTCCTTTGAAATTCCATAGAAAATATTGTCCCATTGAGGCATTATTTGTATAAAAAGAATTAATATAAAAATTCACAGAATTCTATGATATATGATATACCAAAATATTGACCATAAAATGATATAAGATTGACCCTGAAATACCAAATATTGTTACTATTTTAGCAAATAGTATGAGAGTGTGCCAAAGAAATTACTTTCTTAAAAGAAATTGACTTTCAATTTTACTCAATTCCAACATGATTCATAAATTTGATGTGGATTTGAATTTAGGTAAAGGAAAAATATGTATTAAAAACAAAGTAATGAAGAATGCACTTTAAGGAGAAGTTCATATATTGCTTAGTTGAAGAACGTAAACTGATAACATAAAGGAAATATTTGTAACTTCAAAACAAAATAAGAACATGAACAAAATCCTGCTGGCGAACAAAAACCGATGATAGTGACTCTGATTATCTATGTTGTTAAGGTGTTGAGTTATGTCTGATGATGATCATTCTCTTTCCATCGATTTTTTGGATGACCAGAAGATTCATTCTCAAACGAAACCAATAGCAAAATGATATATATTGACCATAGAATGATATAGCAAAATGATATATATTGACCATAAAATTATAACGTAAACAAATCCAGTTGACCCTATTATATTAACAAATATAATCTTTTCTCTTTCTATTTCTGTTTCTATTTGGATTACGAAGAGAATTAGAAAGCGACAATAACAAATGATTGAATTCAAACAATTGTAAATTTATAAATATTTAGAAACTAGTATAAACTATAAACTAAATGGATGATAGTTGAATCTGATGCATTAAATGTTTGAATATGATGGATTAAAGTAATAGTTGAATTTGAGAGATTACGGTAATGGTTGAATCTGAACGATCAAAAATAATAGTTGAATTTGAGCAATTGGAAATAATGGTGGAATCTTTCGATTTTTTTTTTTCTATTGTCAATAAAATCACAAAATAAGAATAGGATTTTTATTTGATAAAACTTTCACTTGTTTTTGTGTTGAAAAATGTGAAGAGTGTTTAAAAATACAACTGAAACATTTATTTTAGATTTTACTATATTGGAATGTTATAATCTGATGTTTATAAATTATTAAATAAAATTTTAATATATACGTGTTAATAAATATTTTATTATATTAGTATATTATAATTATTTTGTGTAATTTATTTAAATTTAAGTTTTACTATTTATTTTATAATATTATGATTTTAATATTAAATTGAGATTTAAAAATTTAATTTATTGTTATATGTTATTTAATAATTTTGTTATTGTTATTATTGTGAATAGTGTTACATTAATGTAAATATTTAAATATTTTGTGGTGGATTTAATTAGAAAGTAAATATTTAATTTAAAAATATTATTTTTAATATTGTTTTTTCTTTTTCCTATATATATATATATCCAACTTTTCCCTTTTCCCTCTCCTCTTTCCTTCCTTCCTCCCCCTTTTCCTTCTTCCTCCTTCTTCTTCCCTTCTTTCTGTGTTTTTGCATAAACCGAGCGCCACCATCGCACTCTACCAGTGACGTTGCCTGGCAGTGTCACCTCACCGCCGTCACTCCCCAGCTTGCCTCCACCATCTACCCTCCCTTCCTCCTTCCTTCCCACCGCCTCCTTCCTCCTCCTAGTCCCTCTCAGCACTGCTATCGTCCAAAGCTTGCCAACACTGATTTTGGTAGTGTTAGGGGCCAAGACTGGACTCTTTTAAAAGCTCTTTCCTTGGGCTTCATTTTTTTCCAAGGTAATTCATCCTATTAACTTTGAATTGAGCTTCAATTTTGTTCAATTGTAGTTAGGGTTCATATTGTATTTATGTGAAATTGACTTTAAATTAGTTAGATTAAAGTTGTAAGCTTTCCAAAAACATGTTTAAAATCAATTTTGGAGATAGTTGAATTTTGAGCACTATTCCAACTCGGGTACTGTTCACAAGATTGTCCTTACTCGGAAAATACTTTTTATTTTTAATAAATTATAATAGCTATTTTAAGCATGTTTTGGTAAGAAAGTTTATTGAAATTATGTTCCGATTATTTATTATGAATTTTTGAAAGTTTATGTAAAAATTGAATTTTTGGAAAACTTAGTATAAATTGGTAAATTTTGTATTTTAATTGAAATTATTGTTAATTAGTATATTTTGGATAATTTCAGAGTAATAAATATTATTAAAATAACTTTTATGAATTATTTACTATTTTTAGCTAATTAATAATAATTTCTGAAAACATATTCAAATAATAGTTTTATTATTATTTTTATGATTAAATGGATTTTTAGCTATTTTTATTATATAATTGGGTAATTTAAATAATTATTTGTGAATTATGCTATTTAATTTTGAATATTTGAAAAATGAATTTGTATTAATATTATTTATTTATATATTTGAGAGTTTATTAATTATTTTGAAAGTAAATTATCTTTAATTTTTTTATTATTTAAATAAATTGTATTCTGGTATTTTATTGATTTTTATGGATTTTAGTGATTTTTAATATTAATTATTAGATTATTGATTTTTTTGTGTATATTAATTCTCGGTTTGACACATTGTGTAGTTTAAGGGGCCGACATGATAAGTTGTGCATTTTTGAATACTGAAGTATGTTTGCTTGCATGATCGGTTCTACTTTTAGTAGAGAGATGTCCATTTTACAGAGGAGACTCTTCCGAATTTTCAGTAGGATTCTCGTAAAACATGACATTGGGTCGATCCTGAGTTTTAATATTTGGTTGAGTCCTAGATTGAGTCTTTATTTAGTATTCCTAGAAATAAAAAATTAGGATTTCAATTCTAAAATATTATTTATTTATTTTTTTATAGTTGCGCTGAAACCGAGGCCTATCGAACTAGCCTAGTCTAGTTCTTTTAAAGTAGTGCACAACTGTGAGTTATTATCATATATATGCATTGCATGTTGATTAATATTATGAGCATTCATATATGTTAATAAATATGAATTTAATTATGTTTTTTTATTAAATTATATTTATTATTTTTAGTATTATAATTTATGATTTTATATAGAAATATTGAAAATATTTATTTTGATGATAAATGTTGTATTTGTTTTATATTGAATTTTTAGTATTCGATTTTGAAAAATTTATATTTAAAGGATAACAATAAAACGTACTATTTAGTGGGCTATACTATGACTGTGTATGTACCAATGCGTTAAATTTTAGGATTAATATTATGAAATATTTGATGTGAGTTTTAGATTATTGATTATGGAGATTATAGTAAGAGAGTGGTGTGATTACGGAAGTTTGGTTGACCTAGTGTCTCGGGACCAAACACGCCGATAGTGAGATTGCGGAAGTTCGGTTGACTTAGTATCTCAAGGTCACTCTATTATCCAAAAATGAAAAAAAGAAATATTTTGAAATTAAGTGAGCCCATTGGCTAGTAAAGTTTAGTGATCGAGATTGTGGAATATTTTAGAGTTTTGCTTCAATCCTTCACGCAAAAATTCAGTGAGGTCTGACTCCTCTTAATTTTTTTTTTCAGGATCTTCTATTTCAAACCTCTATAGTAGAAATATTTACCGAACTCTTTTCTCTCCGACTGATTTATGTAAATGTTGAACTTTCATTTTCTTATATTTAGTAATCGCTGTAATTGTAGTGTTTTTTGTGGTAGTATTATGTTGTATTAGTTAGAGATGTTATATCTGAATATTGTATGAAGATATTTTTACTATGTTATGATATAAAGTTTTTATTTTTTTTTATCATAACATTTTATTTTTGATGTATTTTTATATCATTATTGCATGTGTTTTTATTTTAAGATTTTATCTAATTTTATATGAAGGCCCTAATTGTATTTTTAAAAAATTGCTTTTAAGTTACTATAAAATAAATTTGACATTTATTAAATTTTTTTATCCTTTTTTTCCTATAAAAAAAATATAAAAAGGTATTTTTAAATTCTAATTTTGCTACCCTTAACATAAATTTAAAAATTAATTTTTAACGGATAAAAAAAAGAAGATTGTGAGAAAAATCGAATTTGGAATCAACAAATGTACCAGATCCATTAAAAATAGTTTTTTTTTTTCTTAATTTAAAAAATAGTTTTTTATTTAAAAAAAAAGTTAATAACGTGGCAACTAAAAATTGCATGGGATCAATAAATAAAATAAAGAGTTTTTACATAAATATACAAAAAATAATAATTAACCTAAAAACTTTTAAAACTATTTTTTTCTAACTTTTTTCAATGAAATGTAGTTCATTACCTTTGTAATCCTTATTTTTAGGATTTTTTTTTAAACATTTTTCCTCTTTACTAATTTTTTCAACTTCTGTTTTACTTTATACTTTTTTTTTCAACATTTTTATTTTTTTAATAATTTTTTTTACTTTATACTATTTTTATTTTTTTCTCAATATTTTTTTACTGCCTTCATCTATTGTTTTCCTCAACAATTTTTTTATTGTTTTTTATTTTTTTCTCAATATTTTTTGCTAAACATTTTTTTCCTATAGTAATAATTTTTTTCTCAACTTTTTTTATTAATTTTTTTATTATTGAATATCATGGGTAATTTTTAGTTTAATTAGTTTATTTTTTCAGTTCTAAATAATTATGAAGAAAATAATTATTTAAAACTATGGGTAATCTTTTATTCAATTAGCTTAATTTTTATATTCTGAATAATAGTAAATTTTAAAATTAAAAAAAATTATTATTTAGAATATAAAATTAAATTATTTAAAATATACAAAATAAATAAATAAATACAATTAACTTAAATTAAATATGTCTAAAAAAAGATGAAACAAACACAAACACACAAAAACGCAAATTTTATATTTAAAATTTTAAAATTAGACCAAAATTAAGCCAAAGATGAAAAGAGCAAAAATAAAACTGAAACAAAAAATTAACAAGGGACTAGGCATTGACTGAATTATGCAATCAAATTTCCTCTAAAATAAAAAGCACTTTGTGCTCATTTGAGAGTATGAATCATGGCCGTTGAAGAGTCATAGGCCCACTTTAACTATTTTTAATTAACCGAAGACCTTTTAGATTTTAAGAATTTGAGTTTATCAATGGAACCAGATTTGGCAGGACTCTGCCATTCAGTATGGCAGAGTTGCATTATTTATTTATTTTATTTAAACAAATGAAATCTGCCTGATAAACTGATGGACTTTTTGCACTTTACAGAATTTTACAAAGCTTCACTATTTTTATTGGAGGAGTTAGGTTTATTTATTTATTTTTTTCTCTCAAGAATCATTTATGGCAATTGGAATGGCGAGCGGAATAAAATTTTTAATTTTTTTATAATTATTTTTTATCTCAATTATGAAATTAGTTTCAAAACTAACCTAAATTGGAAAAAAAAAATGTTTTTCATCCTAAATTGGTAAAAGGCCCTATAGAAATAGACCGCATTAAGTCTTGCGAAAATTACAGAATTGACTATGGTTTGACAGCCTTTTTGCGCACTTACTTTCCGCTACTAGTTTTTTTTTTTTTTTTTTTTTTTTGCAAACAAAGAAATCGGTAGGTAAACCATTGGAGACAGTTAAAGCGGGATTGTTCCGACATGCCCACACCTTAATGCCTATTCAAGGGCCGGCGAAAGCACCGATGAGACCATTTGACATTCATAGCCTTTCGATACTTTGAACTGTTAATAATGTTTAGCGTACATAGTGCCATTTTTTTTTCAGCTTGAAACAAACCATAATCGTGGGCTAAAAGGAGCTTAATTACTTTTCCTATTGCATGGTGATAGAGTTATAATCGAGAGTTGATTTATTGTCAAGTTCAAATTCGACTCAACTCGACTTTTAAATTCAAAATTCAAACTTGATTTTAAATCGAAAATTCAAACTTAATCGAGCTTATTTTTTAAAAATTTAAATTCAACTCGATTAAATAATTTATACGCTTAAACTTAACTTGATTAATTAAATAAAATTTTTAAATTTATATATATATTGACACATACACAAAGAGACATAAGTAAAATTATGAAAAATTATTATAAAAAAATTAAATAATTTAATCGTTTATTAATAATTGTAAAATTAAAATAATTAAAATATAATTTTAATTTAATTAAAAATTTATTTTTTATTTTAATTAAATTAATTTTTATTTTATTTTTAATAAAAATTAAATTAATTAAAATATAATTCTAATCTTTTGGTACTGTATATTCGTTTGTGATGATGACCTGCATCGTGAATATTCGACCAAGGCCAAGATTTTCCATGGCCGCTATTACTCTATGTGGTTCAAATTTGACCTATTTCTGGCGGCCTACATTCCCTTTTTATGCCACTTTAATTTTCACATGTTCAGCATTTCTATGTTTATTCTTGTACATGGAAGTAATTATTAAAAATTCTTATATAAATTTAACAAATTATTTTTTTAATTATTTTTTTAATATTTGATAATAATTATAAAGACCTTAATTAATTCAATTTCAATAATGACTTTTAGCATCCTACAATTATAAAATTATAAGGGAATTGATTAATTTAAAACAGAGAGTAGATAAACTGATTTTTTTTCTAAAGAGCCCAATTTTTTTTATTTAAACTAATAAATAAATAAATATTTAGAATCAATTGTAGGAACTATATTTTTATTTAAGTAACATCTTCAATTTGATTCAAAAAATATATAGTCGTATTAAATTAGTTATTAAAATTTTATATAAAGATTTAAATTTTTTTTATTTTTAATATTAAATGGGATTATTAAGATTAATTATTATTTTAATTAATCAGTGTTAATTATTATGAGATTAGCAAATGTTATTTTTAATTAATTGTTAAAGAGTATATATATATATATATATATATATATATATATGGGTACTTAATATATATACATATATATATAATTGTACTATGGTACCTTTTTAAAAAATAAAAGAAATGAAAACGTGCAGCCGCCTCTGCACCCCTCCCCTCCCCCTCCAATTTTCTTTTCCCTCTCATTTTCCTTTCCTTCCTTACGCTGTCATCACCACCCCATATGCTCTTGTCAGTCCCAGCCACACCGGACACCACCATAATGTCGTCTCACCACCCTGACCCCCCCCCCCCCCAATTTTCTTTTCCCTCTTCTTTTCCATACCATCACCACCCCATAAGCTATAGTCGGCCCTAGCCATGCCGGAAACCACCACAACATAACCTCGCCACCCTAAAGCCACCTCCAACACCGCTGCTCTCTCTCTCTCTCTCTCTCTCTCAGTTTGGTTTGACCATTTTAAGGGGAGAGCTTCCCTTAGCCAATTCTGATGACAATAGTCCTCGCTGATAGGTGCAAAATGATCGTCTCCTTTTGGGTAGTCATTCCCCTCAATCAATTTCAAGTTCTATAATCGGTACGGACTTCAATTTTGAGAAATTAATTCTAGGTCTCTTTTATTTAATTTATGAAATTGAGCTTGAATTTGGTTGATTCATGTCAAATTGAGTTTAGATTAGTAAATTGAGGTTGAGAGCTTTCATTTGATGTAGAGTTTGAAAATTTTCAAGGAAGTTGAGTTTTGGGTCACTATTCCAGGTCTCAGGTACTATTCACAGTACTGTTCCAGACCCGAAATCTAAACATATTATTATTATATTTTATATATTATGTTGATTATTCTTTGTGAAAAAACTTTTGTAAAATTATGTATAGATTTTTAATTATGAGTTTTTGAAAGTCTATGCCATAATAGAATTTTTGGAAAAATAATTATAAATTGGTAATTTTTGTATTTTAAGTAAATTTATGGTTAATGTCATGACCCAAAATAAGGGGCCATGATCGGCACTAGGGAATGAGAATTATTTCAAATCCAAAACCCGTAGCAAGCCTTAAAGTAAATTGTAATAACCCTAGTATTAAATTATTTTATTAAATATTGAGATATGCAGTGTTAATAAAGTTTAAAAATTATATTTAATTATTTCACTAATTTATGATTTATTATCATTATTTTAAGTTTAATTGAATTTTCTACGTAAATATATTAATTTGGATTTATTATTTTGGACGTTTAAAAATTCTATTATGTATGGTTATTATTTTTGAATTCTATCATTTTAATAATGTTAATTTAGTGCATGGTTATTTTAATATTATCCTTTTTAAACACTAATATTATTTTCTTAATTGACATGATTTTGAGCATTTTTAATATTGTGAGTACCTCATTATTATTATTTTCTATTAATTTACTTTGGTTAATATTTATTAATTTTGATAGGGATATTTTATTAATGTTATTTTGAGTGTTATTTTATATTATATTCTATTGTGTGTATTATTATTAATATTGTGTGAGATTATGTATGTGTGTGTGTGTGTGTATATATATATATATATATATATATATATATTCCCTCACACAAGAATAAAACAGACCAAACCCATCCTCCCACCCCATCTTCGCCTATCACTATGCGTGACCTCCCTGCACCGCCACACTTCCACCACCGGTCGATCATCAGCCTTCCCACCTCCCTCTGGACGCCGGCAACTATTGGAGAGGCTGTTGAAGCCGAGGGACAGCAGCATCAACTGCAGCAGCTCCTCCTCGCACGATGGTCGCCTGCAGCAGCAGCCCTCTGTCGCGACGCCAGCTCCGCCACCACCTCCACCTACTGTCACCGGACATGGCAGCAGCTCCAGCATTCTTCAGTTGTTGATGTTCTTGCTTGGTAAGTGTGGGTTGATGATTGGAAAAGGTAGTTGTTAGGTGGTTGTTTTTGGTAGTTTTAGGTTGATTTTGAGTTTAGTTAATTTATATATTATGTATTTAATTATTTAGTATTTAGTTTAATTATTTGGTTAATTTTGAGTTGATCCAAATTGTTTTGATTATTTTATATTTAATTATTAATTATTAAAAATTTTGTTAATTAAGTATTTTAATTATAAATTTGGTTAAATTATTGATGCTATGTATTGTTGGTAATTATAATGTTGAGAAATTAATTTTTTTAGAATTATTATATAATTTTCAGAAATATTTATAGTTTATGTAAATTTTGAAGTATTGAATTAAATGAGTATTTTGGATGAATTTAAAGGTTAATTTTTGTGTTTGAGTTGATACTAAAATGTTATTTAATTATAAAATAATTTTTATGAATTTATATAATTTTATAGAATTTTATATAGGTTATGTGTATTTTGGGATTAATAGATTAAACATGTATTTTTATAGAAATTATTGGTTAATTAGGTGTATTTGTTGATTTTAGTGAATAATATGTTGAAGAAATAAATTTTGAGAAATTACATGATTTTTATTGAATTTTTGAATATTATTATTACTTTATGAGTATTTTGTATATTAGGGGCATTTTGGTAATTTGATAGTGATTTTAGCTAAATATTAAATTTAATTGGTTTTAATGAATATTTGAAGTATAAAAATGATTTTATAAATTAATTACTATTTTTAACTAATTAATACTATTTTTTTTTAAAATTATTTTCAAATTATATATGATATATTATTTTTGTAAATAAATGGGTTTTTAGTAACTTTTAGTATGTCTATGGATTAATTAAGTAATTTGGATTTAGAAAATGGATCTTATTAATATTGGTGTATTTTTCAAGAAATTTCGATTTTTACTTATATTATATTATCATGAGGATTTTTAAGTAATTACGGGTAAAATAATTATTTTTAATGTTTTTAATGCTAAAATTGCCAAATTTTGATATTTAAAGGGAATTTTTGGTATTTGTTGAATTTATATATTTTATTGTATCTTGTGGTGAATTGTGGACCTCGGTCGGGAAAAATTATAGTTTGGGATCTCGACCGAGGAATTGGGAGAATGTTATATTCGTAGTGTGTTTTCTTTGCAGGACCGGCTCTACTCTTTGAGTAGAGAGATGTCCATTTTACAGGGGAGGTTCTGTCGGATTTTCGGTAGAATTCTCGTAAAACGTGATATCCGGTCAAATTCCTATTCTAATTCTGTGTCAAAATCTCTAGATCGAATCTTTAGAATTTTCATTAAATTTATTCTGATTTCATGTTGTTAATTGTTTGTCTAGTTGCGCCGAGACCGAGGCCTAACGGATCAGGCCCGCCCAGTTTGTCTCGTGGAGCGCTAACATGTGAGTTATTATACTGTATATATATGCACTGCATATAGGGTGCATTATTTAGAATTTTTCATTTTCATTGTATGTTTTAAAATGTATACTTAGACATAATTATTTTATTAAATGATTAGTATACTTTAGGTATAGTTTCAGTAGATTTTAGGTTTATTCTTAAATAATTGCATGTTAAATTATAAACCTACACTTAAATTATTTTTAAGTTTATTTTTGGTATATTTTTTTATTTATTTTCGAATAAATAAATGTTTTATTATTAAATTAAACCTAACACATTAGCGGTATATTTAGGGTTTATTTTTGATATATGCATGCTAGATAATTAGGTTTATTTTTAGTATATTTGTGAATATATGTTAAACACAAACACGTATTTAAATGAATATTTATACATAAATGGTTTATTAAATGATTTGAGTACTTAGGGTATATCTTTTGCATATTTAAGTATATTTTTAAGATAATGCATGTTATATTATTGTTACTCATTTAAATTATTTTTAACTATATTAATGATTATCTTTAGCTTATTTCATATTTTATTTGACTATATATATATATATATATATATATATATACCTGAAATATACTGGGTATATTTTAGGTATATTTTTGGTATATATATATATGGTTGGTTTTATTATTATGAATATTGTTCTACATTAATTATTTTTCGAATGAATGATTTATTCGAAGTGAAGGATATCAATAGAACGTGCTTCCTAGTGGGCAGCACTAGGACCGTGTACGTACCAGTACGATAGATAAGGATTGAGTGAGAGTTAAATTGGGGGATTATAATTGATTTAATTGATTTGACTAAGATTAATGGTATGTTAGATAGTGTGATTGCTGGAGCTCGATTGACTAAGTGTCTCAGGGCCAATCACACTAATAGTCAGACTGCTGGAGCTCGGTTGACTTAGTGTCTCGGGGCCAGTCTACTGTCCATAAGTGAATTGAATGATCTATTGGGTTGATTAAGATGTGAGGTGATGGATAGTGTGATTGCTGGAGCTCGGTTGACCAAGTGTCTCGGGGCCAATCACACTAACAGCCAGACTGCTGGAGCTCGGGTCGACTTAGTGTCTCGGGGCCAGTCTGCTGTCCAAATTGGAATAAGTGTTCTATTTGGAATCAAGTGAGCCTGTATGGCTAGAGTGATGATGGGATTGTTTGAGGTTGTTATTATTTAGGGTTCTATGGATCCTTCATGAATTAAAACAAATGTTTTCTACATTTAGTATATTTATAAAAGCAAAGTTTAGCATTCGTGTGAAATGTGTGTGTATACATATATATATAAGAATGCCTGATTGTTATGGTTTAGTTTGCATGTATTATATAGTATAATAATTCACTCAGTGAGGTCTGACCCCCCTCAATTATTTTTTTCAGGAGATTCCATATCGTCAGACCTTAGTTGTAGAGTTCCTCGTCGGTGTTCTTCAGTCCCGGCTGTTTTATGCAAATGTATATTCTGAACTTTGAATTGTATTCTAGAAACTGCAGTAGTAGTGTCATTATATTAGAAGTGTATTATTTTGTTTGGATATTAAATACTCTGAGAATTTGTATTTGAACATTGTACGAACATGTATTCATTTATAAAAGGATTTGGAGTATTTATTTTATATATTGATTCAGAAAAATTTTAATTTGGTCATACTTTTATATAATTATTGTATGATTTTATTTTCTAAGGCTTGCTACGGGTTCCGGATTTGAAAGAATTTCCGTTCCCTAGCGCCGGTCATGACTCCTAGTTTGGGTCGTGACATAAATATAAAAGCATGTAACAATAATAAAATAAATAAAATATCTTGCAATGGAAATTAAAATCCCATAAGTAATAATGTAACTCATCAACCAGTTTAATAACACAAACTCATCTCATATATAACATAAAATCCTTCAATACAAATTCTCGGTTCAAACTTTTGAAATTTAAATCTCATACATATATAATAAATACAGCTCACTACAACCACTACTGCAATGTCTAGAATACAAAATAAAACTCAGGTAAGCAGTTTACATAATAAAGTCGGGGTAGAAGAAATCCAACGTAAAGGTCTACTATTGAGGTATGAGGATGAAGACTCTCTTGAAAAATAAATCAACAAAGGGGAGTCAGACCTCACTGAGTGAATTGTTATAATATATTTACATGCATAGCTAAATGACAAAAGCACACATTCAACAGTATATACAATAAATATATATACAAGCAAATACACACGGATGTAGTAAAAATCACTTTATATATACTGAAAATAATAATCATTTATGAAGGATCAAATAGAACCCTAAATGATCACAACCTCAAACAGTGTTAGACAACACTCTAGCCATACATGCTCACTTATTCCAAATAAATTCACTTGTTTCCATTTGGAAAGTAGATTGGCCTCGAGACACTAAGTCAACTGAGCTCCAGTAGTCTGATTGTTAGTGTGATTGGCCCCGAGACACTTGGTCAACCGAGCTCCAGTAATCACACTCTCAGATCACATCTCACATTAATTAAATCAATCCAATCGATATCCATAAATAGGTTAGTAATTTAACCTACAGTTTATCATCGTACCGGTATATACTCGGTCTTAGTGCTGCCCACTAGGTATCACGTTCTATTACTATCCTTCATTTAAAATAAATCCATACATTCATAAAATAAATGATGCATGACATTAATTAAAATGAAAAATATAAACCATATATATACTAGAAATATACCAAAAATAAACAAGTATATTTTGAGTATATATACGTCAAACATATTCAGTTTAATTATAAAGTAAACAAAAAATAAACTATATATATACTTAAAAACATTTTAGGTATAAGTCAAGAATAATACATGCATTTAATTTAAAATATACCAAAAATATACTAAAATATACTTAAGCATTTATTAAATCATTTATGCATATTTCATAAAATTAGAACATACATTTCTAAAAACATGCATCCTAATACACGTATATATAAAATAACAACTCACAGTTGTGTGCTCCACGAGACGGGTCTGGTCCACTAGGCCTCAGTCTCGGCGCAATTAAACAAATAAATGACAACACGAAATCAGAATAAATCTAACAAAATTTTAAAAACTCGATCTAAAATACCGGATATAGACTAGGAATAGGTTTTGACCGAATGTCACATTTTACGAGAATTCTATCAAAAATTCAGCAGAACCTCCCCTGTAAAATGAACATCTCTCTACTCAGAAAAGTAGAGCCGGTCCTGCAAGAAAGCATACTTCAAGTATATACAGTCACATAACCCCTCGGTCGGACTCCCAAACTACAATTCTACCGACCGAGGTTCGCAATTCACGAGACATACACAGAATACATGAAAATGCCAAAAATACTGAAAATACCCTTTATATACCAAAATATAGAAATTTAAATATTAAAACACTAAAAATAATTATTTTATTGATAATTACATAAAAACCCTAATTTTAATAAAATATTATTAAAATCCATAATTCCCGATAAATTCACAAATATTAAAAAAAATTCATTTTATAAATCCAAATTACTTAATTAGCCCAAAAACATATTAAAAATCAATAAAAACTCATTTATTTACAAAAATAGTATATTATATATAATTTGAAAATAATTTTCGAAAAATAGTTCTAATTAGTTAAAAATACTAACATATTTGTAAAAATCATTTTATACCTCAAATAATTATTAAAACCAATTTAATTTAATTTTCAACCAAATTACCAAAATACCCCTAATTATATAAAAATTCACATAATATACAATAATTACTCAAAAATTCAATAAAAATCATATAATTACTCTAAAATTATTTTCTCAACATATAATTTAATAAAATCAATAATTATACTCAATTAACCAATTAATTCTAAAAAAAGACTCATTTAACCTATATTTCCAAAAATTTACATAAACTAAATAAAATTATAATAATTACACAAAAATCAAAAAAAATTACAAATTAAATTCTAAAATTCATTTCAACCTCTATAAACACCATAAATCACAATTTCACAAATTATTTAATTAATTCACGAAAATTAGAAAATATTAATAAAATAATAAAAAATTCACAAAAATCAAAATAAATTCCAAAAATTCTATGAAAATTAAAAAATGTAGATTGAGCTACTAGAAGCAAATTTTGTGAAGGAATTTAGCTTGAATCATTAAGATCGAAGTTCAAAAAAAAATAAAGAAACAAAAAATGGCCGAATTGGAAAAATTGATCACCAATAAAATCTAGACCAAAAAAAGTGAAACCAAGCTTAGAAATGCACTCACCGGAGCTCATGGAAGAGAATGAGACTGGCGGTGTCCAATTTAGTGGCCGGAATCACAGTGAATGGAGTTGAAGTTGGATTCCAGTTTCTCGGCCAAGAAACGACCAAATCATGTCGGAAAAGGAAGTAGCAGGCGGTGGAGCAAGCTAGAAGTGGTGGTGGCACACCGAGAGGCACACCGATAGTGAGGAAATGGCATTGCAGCGGCAGAGTGGGGAGGAAGGGGGCATCGGGTTTGTGAGGGGCAGTTTTTGTAAATAAACTTAACTTTATATATATATATATATATATATATATATTAAAAATAAAGGCTATATATAATATATACATAAATAAAATTAATAAACCCTAAAAATGCTAAATATATATATGCATGTATATGTGTATATATATATTAATATGATAATATGATCGTGCATGGAATCATGCAATTTAATAAAACGGAGTAACATAAATAAATAAATAATTATTTAGGTTTAATTTTTCTAAAAATATAATTTTCGGGAAAATTTTGCGTAAGAAACTTAAAATAATTAAAAATAACTTTAATAATTATCAAACTAATTAAATAATCAAATATATTTATTAAAATTATTAACACTGCATATCTCAATGCAATTTAAAAAATATTTAAAATCTTGGGATATTACAATTAATTATTATTTTTTTGACAGATTTTGAATAATAATAGTATTAAAATAATTTTCATATTTTGTTTCCTATGTTTAGCTAATTATTATTAATTTTTGGAAAATAATAGAATAATAAAATTATTTATTGTTTTTAAGCTTAAATAAGTTATTTGCTAATTTTATGATATATTTAAGTGCTTTAAATAGTTATTTGCAATTTATGTTAAATTAATTGTAAAAATATGAAAATAGATTTTGTTGACGAAATTTCAATCATTAGAATTCTATTATTTATTTTGGAAATAAATATCTTTTATGTCTTATTATGGAAATAAATTGAATTGTAATGGTTAAATGAATTTTTATGATTTATTAATGATTTTAATGAAAATTATTCTTTTTTTTTATTATTGTCAAATTGGTTCTCAATTGGGCATGAGTGCAGTGTGGGGCTCAACTCGAGTTGTTGAGCTATGAGACTGTTAGAAGTGTCATTTTCGTGTAGGTTCGACTCCATTTCTGTAAAGAGATGTCCATTTTACAGAGGAGACTCTACCGAATTTTCGATAGATTTCTTGTAAAATATGACGATGGTATCTGTTAAATTTCGAATTTGTGTAGCATTTTGTCTTAGATCGAGTCAATCTCATCCTCCCATGTTTTTAATAATTTTGAGAATTTCATGAATTTATGTATATAAGCATATTTTAAATAAATATTATTTATTTTAGAGAACTTCGAGATCAGAGTTGTAGCTTTTGGGCAATAGAGGACACGTCACCTAACGCGCTCGACCTGTGAGTTGATTTTATGAAATGTTTGTTGTAAAATTTTAAATTATATTTTTATATGATTAAAATGATAAATAATTGATTATAAGAATTTATTTATATTGTCAAATGCATGATTTATATGTCATATGCATGATTATTCCTTTATTTATCATGAATATATATTGAAAAGATGCTTTATAGAATTTATATATATATGATTTGGAGAAAATGGTAGAATGTGCCACCTAGTAGGTGGCACTAGGATTGCATGTGCACTAGTAACGATTATATATGGCCATTGATTGGTATTAAGAGCCCTGGTTGAGCTTTGCTCTTTGGGCAAGAGTTATGATATTATGAACCCTGGTTGAGCTTGCTCTCTGGCTAGAGGTATGATATTGGTTGGACCCTAGTCGAGCATGCTTTATGGGCACCAGTAATAATTTGGAATAGGAGACCGACTGTGGCTATACCCTAGTCAAGCTTATTCTCAGGAACCGACAATCAATTGAATTAAATGAGCCAAGTGACTATTAGAATTTGGTATAGGTGTTCTACCAGTTTTCCACCTAAACAAATATTTATATGATTTCATATTAAAATTTTGGAAGGTATTTTATTTATTAAAAATATTTGAGAAAACTAAATGATTTTAATATGTACATTTGTATTGATTTTATTTTATTTTATTTCAAAAAGGGTTTTAATAAACCATCATACATTTCATAAAATTGATTCATTCAGTGAGATCTAATTTCTCACAATCTATTTTTTTAGGACCTCATTATCAATTTGCCAGTAGTCACCGTTTGCGATGGGTTTCTTCTTCACCGACTACTTTATGTATGTTTAAATGACTTGTGTATGATCTAATCAAATTCTAGACACTGCAGTAGTTATTTATCAGATGTGTATTATTGGTATTTGTGATTTTTGAGATACTGTTATATTGGAAGTATTGATTTATGTTATAAGTATTTGATAATGATATTAATGGTTTCATGTATGGTTTATTATTTTGAAATTGTTATTAATTCGCAAAAAATTCTTAAGGCTTACTATGGGTTTTAGATGCATTTTTGCATTTCTCATTCCCTAGTGCCAGTCACGTACCTTCGAGTTCGGGTCGTGACATTTTAGTTGTAATTTTATTTAAAAAATATATTTTTTTTATTTTAATTAGGTCTACTTATATTTTATCTAATATAATTCAAAAATGATAACATAATTTTGTAAGTCTTACTATATTAATTTTAATAAGTAAATAATTAAAATCAAAATTAATAAATTTTATGAAATGATTAATTATGAAAATATTAATATAAAAAATGTTTAAAGATTGTTGTGCCTATATAGAAAATTCATAAAGAATGTAAAAAATTACAATATTATAACTCTATCAAGTTTGTAAAATTAGATTATTATTTAGATAAAATATTGAATGAGTGTTGTATAACTATTCTAAAATTGTAATAATTTATTATGTTATAATGGAACACTATCAAGTTTGAAAAATTAAATTGACACATGAATAAAATAATACTCTTATTATTTTTAAATACTTATTAAATTAAAGGTTATTAAGTAAATAATTAAAATTAATTAAAATTTTTATTGTCTTGTATCTATAACCATATTTTAAAAAATAAAGTATATAATTTGTTTGAAAGTATATTTTCTGTAAAAAAAATAGTATAGCTATTTTTTTAGAAAATTTAATGAAAAATTTAAAATTAAATTAATTAATATCTATCAATTAATTATTAGTTGAAATTAAAAAATTCTATTAAATTAATTTTGAGTAAATAAAAGTATGAATATTAAAAATATTGAAGAAATAAAGTGTCATGACTCAAAATAATTTACCAAAATTATAATAAATTCTAAGTATAATGGGATTGTAATATTTTGTAATATCCCGTATTTTTAAAATATTTTTACACTGTACCGGGATATGCAGTGTTAATAATTTTTGTATATTATATGATATTTTTACTAGTTAATATGTATTTAAAATCTATTTTTATTACTGTGTATTATTTTCAGTGTTTTACGTAAAATTTTCCCGGGACTTGCATTTTCGGGGAAATTTTCACGTAAACAATGTATTATTAATTATTTTAAATATATTTTCGGACTTGCATGAACTCATGTGTATTTTAAAATACTAAATAAAGCCTATGTGTGTGTATATTTATTTAATTAGGGTTTAATACATAAAACCCTAATATTGTATTATTTATTTATTATTATTTAATTATTTTATTTATTATTAAATTATTAAAATTTATTTTTTTTATTATCATTATTTTATTAATATTTAATTATTTTATTTTATTTTATTTTTCTTTTTCTTTTTCTTTTTCTTTTTCTTTTTTTTTTCTTTTTCTTTCTTTTTCTTTTTCTTTCCTTTTTCTTTCTTTTTCTTTTTCTTCTTTTTCTTCTTCTTTCCTCCCGCGCCCGACGCCCAACCACCATCCCTCACCGTCTGCAACTCCGGCCACCTACCGTCGGTGTGCCTCCCGGCTTGCCACCGCCGTTCCCAGCCGTCCTCCGCCGCCTCCAGCTCCTTTCCCCGGCGTCGGCAGCTCCATTCTTTCTCTTTTGGCCGAAATTTTCCCTTCGCCGTTTCTCCCTCCTCCGGCCACCGTTTTCGACACCGCCAGTCTCTTTCTTCTCCTTGAGCTCCGATGAGTGTGATTCTAGCTTTGGTTTGAGCTAAAATGGTTTAGATTTGCTTAGGTTTCGAATTTTCAATTTCGGCCTATTAGGGTTTTTGATTTTTTTTGAGCTTCGAATTGGATGATTCATGAAAATTTCCTTCACAAATGTTGTTCCTAGTAGTTCAATCTATATTTATGAATTTTTGTAGAATTTTTGGAGATTTTTTGGATTTTTGGGTATTTTTGAATATTTTAATATTATTTTCTAATTTTCGGAAATTAATTATTTAAATTATGAAATTGGAGTTTATGGTTGAATTAGGTGTTGAAATGAATTATAGGAATTTATTTGGAATTTTTATGAATTTCTAAATATTTATTTTGAATTATTGAAGTTTATGTGATTTTGAGAAATTAGGGTTAATTATGTTTTTATTTGAATTTAATTGGTTAATTGAGTTTAATTATTGATATTATTGATAAATATGTTGAGAAAATTAATTTTGGATAATTTTATAATTTTTGGTGAATTTTTGAAGTAATTTAAGTATATTTATATATAGGGGTATTTTGGTAATTTTACCCTAAATTGTCTAAAAATGTAATTTAATTGGTTTTAATAATTATTTAAGGTATACAAATGATTTCTATAAATTATTTAGTATTTTTAACTAATTAAAACTATTTTTCGGGAATTATTTTCAATTATATATATAATATACGGTTTTTCTAATAAAATGAGTTTTATTCGGTTTTTACAGTGTTTCAAGGTTAATTATGTAATTTCTACGTATAAAATTTATTTTTGTGATTTAAGGATATTTTTGGTATATCTGGAATTGTTCTGTGATTATGGACCCCGGTCGGTAGATTGTTGTCTGGAGTCCGACCGAGGGGTTGTGGATTTTTGCTGAGCTTGTATTTCGAAGTGTGTTTCTTTGCAGGGTCGGGTCTACTCTTTTGAGTAGAGAGATGTCCGTTTTACAGAGGAGGTTCTGTCGAATTTTCGATAGAATTCTCGTAAAACGTGATATCCAGTCGAACCCTAATTCTGTTTCCGTACTTAAATACTCTAGATTGAATTCTAGGATTTCTATTAGGTTTATTCTAATGTCAGTTATTTATTGCTTGTTTAGTTGTGCCGAGACCGAGGGCTAGTGGACCAGGCCCGTCGGACCTGTCTCGTGGAGCGCATTAGGTGAGTTACTATACTATATATATATGCTTAGGATGCATGATTTAGAAATGCATGTTTTATGTTGATTAAATATGCATAAATAATTTGATTATTTCTTAAGTTTACATTAAGTATATTTTTGGTTTATTTTAGGTATATAATAAATTATATACATGTTTTATTAATAAAATATATTTAAAATGTTTTTAAATATATTTTTAGTTTAATTTATAATTTGATTGGACTTATTTGACATATATATACTCGAAATATACCTGGTTTACTTTTGGTATATTTCTGGTATATATATGGATTATATTGTTATTTCATTTATATTCATGCATCATTTATTTTTGTGAATGAATGTTTTATATTTAATGATGAAGGATATCAATAGAACGTGCTACCTAGTGGGCAGCACTAGGACCGAGTACGTACCGGTACGCCTATAGCTTTAGGCTATGTTACTAACTAATTGTGGATATTGATTTGATATGATTATTGATATGTGTGAGATGTGGTTTGGGTGTGATTGCTGGAGCTCGGTTGACCAAGTGTCTCGGGGCCAATCACACTGGCAGTCAGACTGCTGGAGCTCGGTTGACTTAGTGTCTCGGGGCCAGTCTACTGTCCAAATGGATTAAGTGGATATATTTAGAATAAGTGAGCCTGTATGGCTAGAGTGTTGTTTAACACTATTTTCTGAGGTTGCGATATTCTAGGGTTCTATGTGATCCTTCATAAACTGGGATTTTTCAGTAAAATATATAAAAATGATTTTTCTGCATCTGTGTGAAATTGCCTATATATATATATTATATATATACTGTTGATTGTATGCATTATCACTTAGTGTGTATGTATATATATTATAGTAATTCACTCAGTGAGGTCTGACTCCCCTCCGTTGACTATTTTTCAGGAGAGTCAACTTCCTCAGACCTCAGTAGCAGGTCGATACGCCGGATTTCTTCCGCCCCGGCTTCTTTATGTAAATTATCTACTTGAGTCTTATTTATTTTATCTAGACACTGCAGTAGTTGTGAATTAAAGTATTGGATTTCATGTATTTTATTTAAAGAGATGTATTATATTGAAACTGGATTTGTATTAAAGAGATTATGTATCTATGAGATGAGATTTGATTTAAATCCAGTTGATGTGAAATGATATTATGATATTTATGATTTCCATTTCCGCTGCATATATGTAATATCCCGTGTTTTTTAAAAATATTTTTACACAGTACCGGGATATGCAGAGTTAATAATTTCTGTATTTTATATGATATTTTTATGAGTTAATATGTATTTTAAATCTATTTTAATTACGGTATATTATTTACAGTGTTTTACGTAAAATTTTCCCGGGACTTGCATTTTCGGGGAAATTTTCACGTAAATGATTTATTATTAATTATTTTAGATGTATTTACGGACTTGCATGAACTCATACAAATTTTTAAATTATTAAATAAAGTCGGTGTGTGTATATTTATTTAATTAGGGTTTAGTATTACCCTAATATTTTATTAATTATTTATTTGTTTTATTGTTATTTAATTATTTTTATTTAGTATACATTATTAAAATATTAATATTTTTATGTGTGTGGTGTATATTTGATGTGTGTAATTTAATATTATTTTAATATATAGTATAATATATATATATATACATATATACATCAAAAATCAAAAAAATTTGCAAAATTACCAAATTGCCCCCGACATTTTCTTCTTCTTCTTCTTCTTCTCCTTTCCGCGCCCGACGACCACCACCCACCTCCACCATCTGCAACTGCCGTTCCTTCACCGTTGGTGTGCCTCTCGGTGAGCCACCGTCGCCTCCAGCCGTTTTCCGCCGCCAGCAGCTCCCTTCCCCGGCACCGGCGAGCTAGTTTTCCATTTTTGGCCGAAACTTGATCCTTCGCCGTTTCTCCCTCTTTCGGCCACCGTTTTCGACACCGCCGGTATCTTTCTTCTCCTTGAGCTCTGGTGAGTGTGATTCTAGCTTTGGTTTGAGCTAAAATGGTCTAGAATTGCTTAGTTTTCGATTGTAAATTTCGGCCTATTAGGGTTTTCGATTTTTTTGAGCTTTGAATTGATTGATTCATGGAAAATTCCTTCAGAAATGTTGTTCCTAGTAGCTTAATCTACATGTATGAATTTTTGTAGAATTTTTGGAGATTGTTGGATTTTTGGGTATTTTTGAATATTTTAATATTATTTTCTAATTTTCGGAAATTAATTATTTAAATTATGAAATTGGAGTTTATGGTTTAATTAGGTGTTGAAATGAATTATAGGAATTTATTTGGAATTTTTATGAATTTCTAAGTATTTATTTTTAATTATTGAAGTTTAGGTGATTTTGGAAAATTAGGTTAATTGTGTTTTAAATGGAAATTTATTGGTTAATTGAGTTTAAATATTGATATTATTGATAAATATGTTGAGAAAATTAATTTTGGATAATTGTATGATTTTTGGTGAATTTTTGAAGTAATTTAAGTATATTTATATATATAGGGGTATTTTGGTAATTTTACCCGAAATTGTCTAAAAATGTAATTTAATTGGTTTTAATATTTATTTAAGGTATAAAAATGATTTCTACAAATTATTTAGTATTTTTAACTAATTAAAACTATTTTTCGGGAATTATTTTCAATTATATATATAATATACGGTTTTTCTAATAAAATGAGTTTTAATCGGTTTTTATAGTGTTTCAAGGTCAATTATGTAATTTTTATTTATAAAATGTATTTCTGTGATTTAAAGATATTTTTGTTATATCTGGAATCATTCTGTGTTTGTGGACCCCGGTCGGTGGACTGTAGTTTGGAGTCCGACCGTGGGATTTTGATTGTGTTGAGCTCGTTTTTCGAAGTATGTTTCTTTGCAGGGTCGGCTCTACTCTTTTGAGTAGAGAGATGTCCGTTTTACAGGGGAGGTTCTGCTGGATTTTCGGTAGAATTCTCGTAAAACATGATATCCAGTCGAACCCTAATTCTGTTTCCGTATTTTAATACTCTAGATTGAATTCTAGGATTTCTATTAGGGTTAATCTGATGTCGATTACTTATTTCTTGTTTAGTTGCGCCGAGACCGAGGGCTAGTGGACCAGGCCCGTCGGACCTGTCTCGTGGAGCGCATTAGGTGAGTTACTATATTATATATATATGCTTAGGATGCATGATTTAGAAAATGCATTTTGACTGAATATGCATAAATAATGTGATTTATATTCAAGTATATTTTTGGTATAATTTTGGTATATAATAAATTATATACATGTTTTGTTAATAAAATATATTTAAAATGTTTTTAAATATATTTTTAGTTTAATTCATGATTTGATTGGATTTATTTGACATATATATACTCAAAATATACCTGGTTTATGTTTGGTATATTTTCGGTATATATATGGTTTATATTGTTGTTTCACTTACATTCATGCATCATTTATTGTGAATGAATGATTTATAATATTAATGAAGGATATCAATAGAACGTGCTACCTAGTGGGCAGCACTAGGACCGAGTACGTACCGGTACGCCTATAGTATTTAGGCTATATTACTAACTATTTGTGGATATTGATTTGATTATGATTATTGATATGTGAGTTGTGATTTGGGTGTGATTGCTGAGCTCGGTTGACCAAGTGTCTCGGGGCCAATCACACTGGCAGTCAGACTGCTGGAGCTCAGTTGACTTAGTGTCTCGGGGCCAGTCTACTGTCCAAATGGATTAAGTGGATATATTTGGAATAAGTGAGCCTGTATGGCTAGAGTGTTGTTTAACACTATTTTCTGAGGGTTGCGATATTCTAGGGTTCTATGTGATCCTCATAAATTGGGATTTTTTCAGTAAAATATATAAAAATGATTTTTCTGCATTTGTGTGTATTTGCCTGTATATATATTAGATATATATATACTGTTGACTGTATGCATTATCACTTAGTGTGTATGTATATATATTATAGTAATTCACTCAGTGAGGTCTGACTCCCCTCCGTTGACTATTTTTCAGGAGAGTCAACTTCCTCAGACCTCAGTAGCAGGTCGATACGCCGGATTTCTTTCGCCCCGGCTTCTTTATGTAAATTGTCTACTTGAGTCTTATTTATTTTATCTAGACACTGCAGTAGTTGTAAATTAAAGTATTGGATTTTATGTACTTTATTTTAAAGAGATGTATTATGTTGAAACTGGATTTGTATTAAATATTATATATATGTGATGAGATGAGTTTGAAGTAAATCCAGTTGGTATGGATGATATTATGATTTTTATTTTCCGCTGCATTTATTATATGATTATTGTTGTTATGGCGTGATTTATTTTATTTTTAGGCTTGCTACGGGTTCCGGATTCGAAAGAATTCCCGTTCCCTAGCGCCGGTCATGGCCCCTGTTTTGGGTCGTGACAAGGTTGGTATCAAAGTGAAGTTCGTATCAGTGGAGTTCTGTGTCAGGGCTTAGTTATGTGAGTTGTGGCCCTAGTTTTAAAGTTGTGTTTTCTGTTGGACTACTGCAGTGTATTAGGTTCGAGTATGTCTTGATGAGTATTCCTTGCTGTAGTTTTCAGTGTTATTCCTCCGCTGTCTGTTTTGTCTGAATCTTTTCGTTTGTCTTTTCAGAATGAGGAGGCGAGCGCGTGTCGCTCCACCGGTCGTTGAGGCCGAGGATGATGAGTCTTTTCAGGATGAGGTTTTACCTCCTGAACAGCCAGTTAGACGTAGAGGTCGTGGCAGAGGTAGACCTCGAGGAGCGGCAGGTCGCCGTAGGCAGAGAGAGTTACAGGATGAGGAGCCTGTTGAGCCTGAGTTTGATGTTCCTGTTCCTCCAGTTGTTCAGCCTATTCAGCCTGCCTATCAACAGGGTATGTCTGACCCTGAGGCAACTTTGTTCTATGCCAGAGTTGGCAGGATTGCTTTTGATGGTACTTCTGATCCTTTAGATTTTCTGCATGCGATTGAGACTAGGACTCGGACTGCTCATACCGAGTACCAGCGGATCATGATCGTTGAGTTGTCTGTTGAGGGACCAGCTTTAGATTGGTTCATTCAGATGATCCAGCCTTATATGATGACGATGACATGGGCTCAGTTTCGAGAGCGGTTCATGAGGAGATTTTGTCCAGAGCCTCTTCGTTTGAGTTATCGTCTCCGTTTGACCAGTATTTCTCGTGGAGATCGATCTGTAGAGGAGTATACCCGAGAGTTTCTTCGTTTGGGTAGATATGCTGAGGATCTGATGCGAGATCAGTATTTCGCTGTTACTACTTATGTTACTGGTTTGGGTTCAGCTTTTGCTGGTATGCCCACAGCAGGTCTTACTCTGGAGTCTGTGATTGAGCTAGCTAAGGAGATTGAGCTGAGATTAGTTAGGCATGAGCGATGCCTGATTATTACCAGTTGGGAGTTCAGTCGAGTGGATCGCAGGCTTCCATATTCGAGTTTTCATGTTGGTTCGAGTAGTCAGCAGCGAGGTTCGACTCAGCAGAGTCAGAGACAGCAGCAGCGAGTGCATCGGAGCAGTAGACATGGCCGTGGAGGTCAGCGTAGATCGTTCAGATTTGGATCAGGTGCTTCGAGCAGCAGCAGTGGTCGTAGTTCTGGATCAGCGGCCAGTGTTTATCAAACTTGTGGTAGAGTCCATCAGGGATCGTGTTATCTGACACCACTGACATGTTTCAGATGCGAACAGACAGGACATTTTGCCAGATCGTGTCCTTATTCTGGGTATCAGCAGCAGCAGATTCCGCGATTCCTACAGCAGTCGATTGCTAGTGCAGCACCCGTGCCATTTCAGTTGCCACCAGCCCAGCATCAGAGTTCTACTCAGTTTGTTCCACAGCAGAGTCGTGGTAGAGGTACTAGAGGAGGTGCTAGAGGTGTTGGCCAGGCTTCTACCAATCAGCAGGGAGGTCGAGGTCAGGCCAGAGTTTTTCATCTGACTCAGCAGGATGCTCAGGCATCTAATGCAGTCATGGCAGGTATTCTTTCTGTTTGTTACCTGGATGCTTTGGTTTTGTTTGATCCGGGTGCCACGCATTCGTTTGTTTCTCCTATTTTTGCTTCTAAATCTTGTTGGCAAGCTTCGAGGATGGCTTTTCCTTTGTCTGTTGCCACTCCTCTGAGCGATTCCTTGGACGCCGATATTGTTCTTTCTGGTTGTCCAGTTCTCGTGGGAGATAGAGAATTACTCGCTGATTTGATTTTGTTGGATGTGATGGAGTTTGATGTTATTTTGGGAATGGATGGGTTATCTCAGCACTTTGCCATGGTAGATTGCAGGAATAAGGAGGTGATTTTTAGAATTCCTGGTGAAGTAGAATTTAAGTTTGTTGGTGATAGGAGTTCAGCACCTCAGAATCTTATTTCGGCTATTGCAGCTAGGAAGTTGTTGAGGAAAGGTTGTCAGGGGTTTTTGGCATTGGTTAGGGATACGTCAGTGGAGAAGTTGTCACTCACAGATGTTCCTGTTGCTTGTGAGTTTCCTGATGTTTTTCCCGAGGAGTTGTCAGGTTTACCACCTCATAGAGAGATTGAGTTCTGTATAGATGTGGGTCCCAGGTACTACTCCTATATCTATGCCACCCTATCGTATGGCTCCTGCAGAGTTGAGAGAGCTGAAGGAGCAATTGCAAGATTTGTTGGATAAAGGTTTTATCAGACCTAGTGTTTCCCCTTGGGTGCACCAGTCCTGTTTGTGAAGAAGAAGGATGGTACCCTGAGACTGTGCATTGACTACAGAGAGCTGAATAAGGTGACAGTGAAGAACAAGTATCCTCTCCCGAGGATAGATGATTTATTTCATCAGTTACAAGGTGCACAGTTCTTTTCTAAGGTCGACTTGAGGTCGGGTTATCATCAGTTGCGGATTAGTGAATCCGATATTCCTAAGACAGCTTTCCGCACTCGATATGGTCATTATGAGTTTCTGGTGATGTCTTTTGGTTTGACTAATGCACCAGCAGCTTTTATGGACCTGATGAACAGAGTATTCAGACCGTATGTGGATCAGTTTGTGGTAGTCTTCATTGATGATATACTGGTATATTCGAGGAGTATGGAAGAGCACGTATATCATTTGAGGATTGTACTACAGACACTGAGAGATCATCAGCTTTATGCTAAATTCTCGAAGTGTGATTTCTGGATGGAGAGTGTTTCTTTTCTTGGACACGTAGTGTCTAAAGAAGGTATTCAGGTTGATCCACAGAAGGTTGAGGCAGTATCTGAGTGGCCTAGACCTACTTCTGTTACGGAGATTTGGAGTTTTCTGGGTTTAGCCGGGTATTATAGGCGGTTTGTGCAGGATTTTTCCAGGATTGCAGCCCCTATGACTCGCTTGACTCAGAAGAATGTTAGATTCGAGTGGTCAGAAGCTTGTGAGAATAGTTTTCAGTTGTTGAAGGAGAAGTTGACCACAGCGCCAGTATTAGCTTTGCCTAATAGTGTGGATAAGTTCACAGTTTACTGTGATGCCTCTAGAATTGGTCTTGTTTGTGTGTTGATGCAGAATGGAAGGGTGATAGCCTATGCTTCGAGGCAGTTGAAGAAGCATGAGCAGAACTATCCCACACATGATCTGGAGATGGCTGCAGTGATCTTTGCTTTGAAGATTTGGAGACATTATCTGTACGGGGTGACTTGTGAGATATTTACTGATCACAAGAGCCTTAAGTACATTTTCCAGCAGCGAGATTTGAATCTGAGGCAGAGAAGATGGTTGGAACTGTTGAAGGACTATGATTGCGAGATTCTTTACCATCCGGGTAAAGCTAATGTGGTAGCAGATGCCTTGAGTAGGAAGTCTTCAGGTAGTCTTGCTCACATTGGTGTCGAGAGGAGACCATTGATCCAGGAGTTGCATTTGTTGGTGGATCAAGGTCTGATGATGAAGATTAGTAGATCAGGTGGACTGTTAGCTCAGTTTAAAGTACGATCTGTACTAAGGGATAGGATTAAAGCAGCTCAGAGCCGAGATCCTATTCTGGAAGAGCTTGCAGAGAATATCAGATCAGGGAAGTTCACTGATTTCACACTCGATGATGATGGTGTGTTGTGGATCAGTGGTAGATTGTGTGTTCCTAATGTGGATGATTTGAGAGAGGAGATTTTAGAGGAAGCATATTCTACAGCCTACAGCGTTCATCCAGGTGTTACTAAGATGTACCACAGTATCAGAGATTTATACTGGTGGGATGGATTGAAGAAGGATGTTGCTGATTATGTTGCTAAGTGCTTGACGTGTCAACAAGTGAAAGCCAAACATCAGAAGCCTTCTGGGAAGCTTCAGCCTCTTCCTATTCCCGAGTGGAAGTGGGAAAGGATAGCTATGGATTTTGTGGTCGGTTTACCTCGTTCGAAGGATGGATATGATTCCATCTGGGTGATTGTAGACAGATTGACGAAGTCTGCACATTTCTTGCCTGTGAAAGCCACATATTCAGTTGCTAGATTGGCGAAGTTGTATGTGAACCATATTGTGTGCCTTCATGGAGTACCTGTGTCCATTGTGTCAGATAGAGGTTCAGTGTTCACTTCTCGTTTTTGGCAGAAGTTATAGGAAGCGATGGGCACTAGGTTGGATTTCAGTACTGCTTTTCATCCTCAGACAGATGGTCAGTCTGAGAGGACGATCCAGACACTGGAAGATATGTTGAGGATGTGTGTCTTGGATTTGGGAGGTAGCTGGGATGATCATTTGTCGCTTGTTGAGTTTGCATATAATAACAGCTACCATAGCAGTATTGGCATGGCACCATATGAGGCGTTGTATGGAAGGAAGTGTAGATCCCCGTTGAGTTGGGATGAGATTGGTAAGAGAGCTTTGACTGGACCAGAGATGGTTCAGGATGCTGCAGAGAAAGTCACCGTGATCAAGCGTAGATTAGAGATCGTAGTTAGTAGACAAAAGAGTTATGCGGATCCTAGGCGCAGAGATGTGGAGTTTCAGGTTGGAGATTTCGTTTTTCTGAAAGTATCTCCGATGAAGGGTGTGATGAGATTTGGCAGGAAGGGTAAGTTAACACCGAGATACATTGGACCGTTTGAGATTCTGGAGAGAGTTGGCACTGTTGCATATCGGTTGGATTTGCCTCCGAGTATGTCACAGGTGCATCCAGTATTTCATATCTCGATGTTGAGGAAGTATATCTCAGATCCTTCACACGTGTTGCAGCCCGACAGTGTAGAAGTGAGTGAAGATTTGACGTTTGTGGAAGAACCTGTGGCGATCGTTGATTTTCAAATTCGACAGTTGAGATCGAAGCAGATTCCGATGGTCAAGGTTCTGTGGCGTAGCGACAGAGTTGAAGAGCATACGTGGGAGACTGAAGCTGAGATGCGAGCTTCTTACCCGTATCTCTTTCCTTCTTGATCTTGTTTTCTGGAATTCGGGGACGAATTCTTGTAAGGGGGGAAGACTGTAATATCCCGTGTTTTTTAAAAATATTTTTACACAGTACCGGGATATGCAGAGTTAATAATTTCTGTATTTTATATGATATTTTTATGAGTTAATATGTATTTTAAACCTATTTTAATTATGGTATATTATTTACAGTGTTTTACGTAAAATTTTCCCGGGACTTGCATTTTCGGGGAAATTTTCACGTAAACGATTTATTATTAATTATTTTAGATGTATTTACGGACTTGCATGAACTCATACACATTTTTAAATTATTAAATAAAGTCGGTGTGTGTATATTTATTTAATTAGGGTTTAGTATTACCCTAATATTTTATTAATTATTTATTTGTTTTATTGTTATTTAATTATTTTTATTTAGTATACATTATTAAAATATTAATATTTTTATGTGTGTGGTGTATATTTGATGTGTGTAATTTAATATTATTTTAATATATAGTATAATATATATATATATATATACATATATACATCAAAAATCAAAAAAATTTACAAAATTACCAAATTGCCCCCGACATTTTCTTCTTCTTCTTCTTCTTCTCCTTTCCGCGCCCGACGACCACCACCCACCTCCACCGTCTGCAACTGCCGTTCCTTCACCGTCGGTGTGCCTCTCGGTGAGCCACCGTCGCCTCCAGCCGTTTTCCGCCGCCAGCAGCTCCCTTCCCCGGCGCCGGCGAGCTAGTTTTCCATTTTTGGCCGAAACTTGATCCTTCGTCGTTTCTCCCTCTTCCGGCCACCGTTTTCGACACCGTCGGTCTCTTTCTTCTCCTTGAGCTCCGGTGAGTGTGATTCTAGCTTTGGTTTGAGCTAAAATGGTCTAGAATTGCTTAGTTTTCGATTTGTAAATTTCGGCCTATTAGGGTTTTCGATTTTTTTGAGCTTCGAATTGATTGATTCATGGAAAATTCCTTCACAAATGTTGTTCCTAGTAGCTTAATCTACATGTATGAATTTTTGTAGAATTTTTGGAGATTGTTTGGATTTTTGGGTATTTTTGAATATTTTAATATTATTTTCTAATTTTCGGAAATTAATTATTTAAATTATGAAATTGGAGTTTATGGTTGAATTAGGTGTTAAAATGAATTATAGGAATTTATTTGGAATTTTTATGAATTTCTAAGTATTTATTTTTAATTATTGAAGTTTAGGTGATTTTGGAAAATTAGGTTAATTGTGTTTTAAATGGAAATTTATTGGTTAATTGAGTTTAAATATTGATATTATTGATAAATATGTTGAGAAAATTAATTTTGGATAATTGTATGATTTTTGGTGAATTTTTGAAGTAATTTAAGTATATTTATATATATAGGGGTATTTTGGTAATTTTACCCGAAATTGTCTAAAAATGTAATTTAATTGG
The DNA here is from genome assembly GCA_947683625.1 of Mallotus nudiflorus. Lineage (NCBI taxonomy): Eukaryota > Viridiplantae > Streptophyta > Magnoliopsida > Malpighiales > Euphorbiaceae > Mallotus > Mallotus nudiflorus. The sequence goes on from CANTUR010000397.1 coordinate 111,424, forward strand.
TTTTAATATTTATTTAAGGTATAAAAATGATTTCTACAAATTATTTAGTATTTTTAACTAATTAAAACTATTTTTCGGGAATTATTTTCAATTATATATATAATATACGGTTTTTCTAATAAAATGAGTTTTAATCGGTTTTTATAGTGTTTCAAGGTCAATTATGTAATTTTTATTTATAAAATGTATTTCTGTGATTTAAAGATATTTTTGTTATATCTGGAATCATTCTGTGTTTGTGGACCCCGGTCGGTGGACTGTAGTTTGGAGTCCGACCGTGGGATTTTGATTGTGTTGAGCTCGTTTTTCGAAGTATGTTTCTTTGCAGGGTCGGCTCTACTCTTTTGAGTAGAGAGATGTCTGTTTTACAGGGGAGGTTCTGCTGGATTTTCGGTAGAATTCTCGTAAAACATGATATCCAGTCGAACCCTAATTCTGTTTCCGTATTTTAATACTCTAGATTGAATTCTAGGATTTCTATTAGGGTTAATCTGATGTCGATTACTTATTTCTTGTTTAGTTGCGCCGAGACCGAGGGCTAGTGGACCAGGCCCGTCGGACCTGTCTCGTGGAGCGCATTAGGTGAGTTACTATATTATATATATATGCTTAGGATGCATGATTTAGAAAATGCATTTTGACTGAATATGCATAAATAATGTGATTTATATTCAAGTATATTTTTGGTATATTTTTGGTATATAATAAATTATATACATGTTTTGTTAATAAAATATATTTAAAATGTTTTTAAATATATTTTTAGTTTAATTCATGATTTGATTGGATTTATTTGACATATATATACTCAAAATATACCTGGTTTATGTTTGGTATATTTTCGGTATATATATGGTTTATATTGTTGTTTCACTTACATTCATGCATCATTTATTGTGAATGAATGATTTATAATATTAATGAAGGATATCAATAGAACGTGCTACCTAGTGGGCAGCACTAGGACCGAGTACGTACCGGTATGCCTATAGTATTTAGGCTATATTACTAACTATTTGTGGATATTGATTTGATTATGATTATTGATATGTGAGTTGTGATTTGGGTATGATTGCTGGAGCTCGGTTGACCAAGTGTCTCGGGGCCAATCACACTGGCAGTCAGACTGTTGGAGCTCGGTTGACTTAGTGTCTCGGGGCCAGTCTACTGTCCAAATGGATTAAGTGGATATATTTGGAATAAGTGAGCCTGTATGGCTAGAGTGTTGTTTAACACTATTTTCTGAGGTTGCGATATTCTAGGGTTCTATGTGATCCTTCATAAATTGGGATTTTTCAGTAAAATATATAAAAATGATTTTTCTGCATTTGTGTGTATTTGCCTGTATATATATTAGATATATATATACTGTTGACTGTATGCATTATCACTTAGTGTGTATGTATATATATTATAGTAATTCACTCAGTGAGGTCTGACTCCCCTCCGTTGACTATTTTTCAGGAGAGTCAACTTCCTCAGACCTCAGTAGCAGGTCGATACGCCGGATTTCTTCCGCCCCGGCTTCTTTATGTAAATTGTCTACTTGAGTCTTATTTATTTTATCTAGACACTGCAGTAGTTGTAAATTAAAGTATTGGATTTTATGTACTTTATTTTAAAGAGATGTATTATGTTGAAACTGGATTTGTATTAAATATTATATATATGTGATGAGATGAGTTTTGAAGTAAATCCAGTTGGTATGGATGATATTATGATTTTTATTTTCCGCTGCATTTATTATATGATTATTGTTGTTATGGCGTGATTTATTTTATTTTTAGGCTTGCTACGGGTTCCGGATTCGAAAGAATTCCCGTTCCCTAGCGTCGGTCATGGCCCCTGTTTTGGGTCGTGACAATATAATATTATTATTGTTATTATTGCATGATTTATTATTTTTAGGCTTGCTACGGGTTCCGGATTCGAAAGAATTCCCGTTCCCTAGCGCCGGTCATGGCCCCTGTTTTGGGTCGTGACATATTTAAATTGTTATATAAAGAAAATATAACTTTTATCATTTCTAAAGTTTTTATTAAAAAATAACTAATAATTTTTATTATCTTATGATTAATTATGATCATAATTTTTTTTATATGAAATTAGCTCTTGTTCGGACCCAAACCAGGAGTCATGACCGACGTTAGAGAATGGGAATTCTTTCAAATCCATAACCCGTAGCAATCCTTAAGAAAATAAAATCACATGCACTAAATAAATAAAAATACACCAGAATTAAAATTATAATAGATATAAAATAAATACTCAAATGTCATTTCATAATAAAAATATTCATAAAATATTCAGATACAGGTCTCTAAATCAAAACCACACTCTACAAATACATTAACATTATTACTGTAGTTTTCTAGAGTACAATAAGAGTTCAGATAATAGAATTACATAATCTAGCCGGGGCTGAAGATGATTGACGCAAAGTACAACTAGTGAGGTTTGAAGAAGATGAAGATCCTATAAAAAAAATATTGAGGGGAGTCAAACCTCACTGAGTGAATTGTTATAATATATATATACATACAACCTAAATTCATATACATTCAAGAATCAATATATATATATATATATATATATATATATATATATATATATATACACACACACACACACACACACATATTTCACACAAATGTTGAAATTCATTTTTATATATAATAGATACATAAAATTAATTTAGTTGAAGGATCAGAGTAGAATCCTAATAGTTCGCAACTTCGATCATAAAAATCAATAGCCAACTGGCTTATCCAAAACTCTAAGTATTCATTTATCCAACTTAAGGTAGTAGACTAGCCCTGAGTACATTCGGTCAACCAAGGTTCTGCAATCTCACTACCGGCATGACTGGCCTCAAGTACACTAGGTCAATCGAGGATCCACAGTAATCCTTTCCAATAACCAACATCTCAATAAACAATTATCAAAATTTCAACCTAATTCTATCGTACTGTCGGGCAACAGTCCTATCATAGCCCACTAAGTAGCACATTCTACTGCTATCCTTCAAATCAATCTTATATTTATGGAAACTAATAAAATGCATCATTTAAACATAATAGCATTCATTTAAAAAGAATATACCACTTATATACAAAAAATATACCAAATAGATTCTGAGTATATGTCATAATATACTAAATATATACCAAAATTTACTAGCATAAATATGTCACATATATACAAAAGATATACCAAAAATATGCCTAGCATATATGTCTCATATATAGCAAATATACCAAAAATATACTAAATCATGAAATAATTCATGTTTAAATGTACTATGAAAATATGAAAATTCATATTCATGCATCCTATATGCAATGCATATATAAAATAATAACTCACAAGTTTGCACTCCTCGAGACTAATTCGACAGGCCTGGTCCGATAGGTCTCGATCTCAACACAGCTAGAAAAATAAATCATAATAAAATCATAATAAATTCCTAAATATACTTCTAAGAATTCTAAAGGAAGACTCGATCTAAGAATCAAAACTCAGGATTGACCTGATATCACGTTTTATGAGAATTTTACTGAAAATTCGACAGAGTCTTCTCTGTAAAACGGACATCTTTCTACTGAAAAGTAGAGTCAATCCTGCAAGAAAACACACTTCTAAATTTACAAAGCTCAACACCTCGGATTGGGACCCTAAATTACTCAAATTCCCAATCGAGGTTCACAATTCACCACAAATCAACATTAAATAATAAATGTAATAAAAATTATTAAAATCCATAAATAATCACAATATAATATATTTAAACATAAAAAACATTAAATATAATTATTTTCACATTAATTAAATAAAATATCAAATAAATTATATAATATTAATAAAAATTCAATTTTCAAATATTTGACATAAAATAGTAAAGTTTACAATTAATCACTCCAATAGGTTATATATATAATAAAAATATTTAAAAACTTATTTAATCACAAAAATAGTACATAAAATTATTATTTGAATATATTTTCAAAAATTAGTATTAATTAGTTAAAAATAGTAAATAATTCGTAAAAATTATTTTAATACTATTTCTTATTCCAAAATTATCTAAAACATATTATTTAACTATAATTTCAATAAAAATACATAATTTACCTATAAATCCAAAATTCACACAATACTAAATATTATTAAAAAATTAATCAAAATTACTAAAAATTAGTGAAAATTTATTTTCTCATTTTCAAAGCTAATAATTTAAATTAACTATATAATTTATCATAATTTCTATACAAAATATATAAATCACATAATTAATAAAAATTCATTTTTAATTATTAAAAATTCAATAATTACCCATAATTCAAATAAATTCAAAGAAATAAAAAAAATATATTTGAGAAGCTTAAGTTTCATACATCAATATTTCCAAAGGAAATATTGGAGAAACATTCAAACTCAAGCTTAAAAAAAATAAAAACATAAAATTGACATAAACTAGAATTAAAGAAAACTCATAATCCGGTCATCATAAAGTTGAAACGACTTGAGAATCGAGAAGTACACATCGAGAGGAGTCTAATGAGCCAAAAAACTTGAGCTAAAACCACCAAAAATTTTGTCGGTGCTATAGCAACACCTATAGTAATAGGCGAATTCCAACGTTGATAGGGGGAGGAGAAGGTGGCAAGAAGGTGGTGAGCTTGGGTGGCATCTGGTAGTTGCAGGTGGAGCTCAGACAATGCTGGATGGCGTCAGCAATGGCGAACAGGGGAGAAGAAGAAAATGAAGAAGAAAGAAAAGAAAAGAAAATGTCATCAATGGACCCGATATTTTTAAATTATTAAAATATAGTTTGAGATATACAGTGCTACTAATATTTTAAATTTATATATATTATAATTATTTGTGACTAGTATTTATTTATTTTACATTAAATATTTTATTACGTAAAGAATTTATTTGGAGGTTTTATTATTTAAAAATATTAAAGTCATTATCATTATCATTATTATTATTATTATTGTTGTTGTTGTTATTATTATTATTATTATTATTATTATTATTATTATTATTATTATTAGGTTGTTATTATTATTATTATTATTAGGTTGTTATTATTCTTATTATTATTAGGGTTGTCGTTGTTGTTGTTGTTGTTCTTATTATTATTATTATTATTATTATTATTATTATTATTATTATTATTATTATTATTATTATTATTATTATTATTATTATTATTATTATTATTATTATTATTATTATTACTATGCATCTTCCCTCTTTAAAAAAATGTGTCCTTGAATTTTCCAATAGAAGCACGGACAACAAAAATTCATCAAGGAAAGAGGTAAGGGTAGGCAACCCACATCTTGGCTTTTGTCTCTCAAGTGAGCTCTTCCACGTTGTTGCTCCACCACGACACCTTAACCATCGAAATCCACTTTGAACACAACTAACGAACTTGATAGTCCACTATTGTGATTGGCTCCTCCTTGTATATTAGGTCTTCGTTCACTTCCACACTATTTGACTGCAATACGTATGAAGGGTCTAAAATATACTTCCTTAGCATTGAGATATAGAATGCTAGATGTACTTGAGATAGATTCAAAGGTAAAGCTAATTGATATGCAACTATGCCCACTCACTCCAGAATCTTGAACGGTCCAATATATCTCGATGCTAATTTCCCCTTCTTGCCAAACCTCATCACACCTTGATATGTCATATTTATATCTACATTTTATAGTTATTTTTGTTATAATTTTTATAATTTTGAATTAATTCCAATAAGTTATAACTCATTTTTTTTAGTATTGTGTTAAGTTTTAAATTAATACATTTTGCATCAGTATTATAAAAATTAGGATAGAATGCTGAGTTTGTTCATTAATAATAGGATTTAAGCCTATAGATCAAGTATGGATCTTAGTGCAAGTTATGGCCCTTGAAGCCCACGCAACCCACGCATTAGAAAGCCTAGTTTGCTTCTTTAATGTGCCTTGTGAGAAGAAGGCATGCACTGAGATAGTTCGTGACACAGAGAGATAGCTCTTCCTGTGCTTAGGAGCCATGTGTGGAGAAGTGTTCAAACCATCAACAAAAGGTGAAGCATGCCCTATGTCCAGGGGCATGTGATGGATAGGCAACAAATACATGGATTATGTTTCATCTATATGTCTCGAGTCCCTTTTTTTTGTTTAATATGGTATGAAACACGGGTCGTGTATAAAGGCATACTGAGGCAGAAAAGTCCCTATTATGTTAACTTATTTGAATTGGAAAACTGCACATTTTTTGGAGATAGATTTGGAAGGTTTTGAAGAGCAAGGAAAAGTCACATATATAAAGTAAAAAGAACTCTAATTTTGGGGGGAGATCTGGGACAAGGAGATAAGGGGTTATAGTCAGAGGCAACGAGAGGAATTGAGGAACAGAGAAAATTTAGAGTAGAGATTAATTCCAAGATTTTCTTACATTCATTTATCCTGTCTTTTGATTATTGACATTATGAATAACTAAACTCATATAGAGTTTGAGTTTGGGTTTGTGTAGCTAGAATAACTGTTTGTTTGGATCTTATTTAAGTTAGTTGATTATTTTCAGTCAATTCTTCAAGTTTTGCTTATTTTATATTGCATTTAATTTAAGCCTGATTAAATGAATGTTTATGGGCGAATTTACGACAATGAAAATTGCATGATTTGTTAGCTCCTAAACTTGAGATTCTTAGGACCCTTGATCACAATAGTAGACAAGCCCTTCAAGGATTAATAGGCTGTTAAAGAACTTAATAAACCTGAGTGTTTCATTAGACCATGAGAATAGGTTATGATTGCTTTAGTATGCTCGAATGACTTTAAAAAAAGCTTTGAATATTTATGAATAGTCTACCCTTGACTGAATTTATTCAATCGAATTAGATAAGTCCTGTAAATCAAGCAAGTGTCTAGTGAACAAATCCAAGCTTTGGTTTTTAATCCTTGAATTTTAATAATCTTATTTGTTTACATTTATGCTCTGTTTTATTATTGATTTAATTTTTTTATTTTAAATTTATCTATTTGATTAGCTTGTAAGAGATAGAATCACACTTAGTGCTAGGAATTAATCTCCCTAAGGGAACGATACTCACTCATCACTTTATTACTTATAGTGATTCGTATATTTGTAGAAATTGACTAACAAGTTTTTGGCACCATTGTCAGGGAGATCGACAAATACCTACATTAGGATAGTTTTTGTTTCTGCAAGACTAATAATTTTATTTTTGTTTTATTTAATTATGTCTAATTTGTCTTTTAAGGAACCTAGTCTCTGTTTATGCAAACAAGATCCTAGAATCTTGAATTAGAAAGGCTTAATATAGAAATTGAAAAGACTTACAAAAAGAACAATAATAGACAAAGATAAAAACTTAGAGAAATGGCAAACTAAGGAGCCTAGGATTGAGCCTTGGAGGAATACGAAGTACCTAACAGGGAGTCAAAATTGTATTGTGAAACCCAGTATCGATGCAAACACTTTCAAGATTAAACCTATATACATTCAGATGGTTTCATAATACTAGTTTGTAGGACTGCCCTCATAGGACCCTGATGCTCACTTGGCTTCATTCCTAGACATCTGTGATACCTTCAGGATGAATGGAGTTAGTATAGACACAATTTGACTTAGACTTTTCCCTTCCTTTTTGAGGGATAAAGCCAAGCTGTGGCTAAATTCTTTGACTTCAAATTTAATTACTTCATAGGACATCCTCTCTAAAGTTTTACTGAAAAAGTATTATCCACCTAGAAAGACTGCTAAGTACTATCAGGACCTAGCCGGATTCAGACAACAGTAAGGTGAATCTCTCTATGATGCTTGGGAAATATTTAAAGACCTACAGAGGAATTGCCCTCATCATGGAATTCCAGACTGGTTATTAATGCAATCATTTTTTATTAGGGCTTGTCAAAATCTCTTCAGATCATAATTGATGCCACTACACAAGGGTCTTTTATGAGTAAAACACGAATTGATGCTTATGCCCTTTTAGAGAAAATGGGCTCCAATAACTACCAAAGGCATGGGGAGAGTAGCGAACCAAGGAAAGCAGCTAGGGCATAAGAGATTGATAGTCTTAATATGGTAAATGCAAAATTGGATTCACTCACCAAAAAGCTAGAGAAGCTCAATTTTGCAAGGTATCCATCTCAAGTGTTTTCCTATGAAATATATGGAGTAGGTCATGCTACCGTTGAATGCCAGCAAAGTGAATCTTATTCTTAAGGTTGTTCAATTGAGTAACTCAATGCCCAACAAAACTTTAATGGCAGACCTCAAGGCAATCCTTACTTAAATACTTATAACCTTGGATGGTGAATTCACCCTAACTTTTCTTAGTTAAATCAAGGTGGCAATCAAAATTCCAGCTCTAATCAAGGATACAAGGCACCACCACTACTTGGCTTTTCATAAAAGAACCTAATTCTCCATCCTGAACCTAGTTCTAGTCTAGAAATACTGATGAAAAACATCATTAAGAAGCATGATAAAGAGTTTAGGTAAATGAACTTATGCTTAGATCAATTGGCAACTCATAATAATATATTGGAGCATTAAATTGCCTCTCAAGCTAGCTCCTTAAATTTTTGGCCAATGGGTCACTTCCTAAGCCAACTTAAGAACCCAAAGGAATAGGCTAAGGCTATAACCCTGAGAAGCAAAAAGTAATTACCAAAAGTGGAACATAAGAATAAGGAGCAAAAAGTCGAGTCAGAGAACCCTTCAAAGACATCAGCAGATGCGCAAGAGCCAAGGAATGTGAAAATTTCCTGCTTACCATTCCCATAGAGGATGAATAATTCATCACTGGATAAGCAATTCCATAAAGTCTTAAAGGTGTTTGATAGGGTTTCCGCAAGCATACGGATTCATACAAGTAGTAATTAAATATCGATCCTACAAAGATTGCAGATTAACTACAGTGATACTAGTTGTGTTTGTTTGTTTAAACAACGAAAAAGGGTATTTTGAATTAAACTAAAAATTAAACTAAGACAAAACACAAAAAATCACAATGAAATAATAATCACTTTAAAGAGTTAGGGTTCTTATTACCAATTCAACCTTTATTTAAAATCAATTTACTGCTAAGCCATACCTAACCTTAATCCAATTTGAGGGTTTCCCTAGAATCATAGGCTTTCCTCCTAAGACAACCCTATGATTAACTAAGTAAATTGATGTTCTTAGATTTAAAGCTCTTGCCTACTAAGTGTTCGGTTAACCCAGTTTAAACACCAACCCTTAATCAATATTAGTTGCTTAAGTGTTTCTTAACTAAGAAAGCATCTAACAGGTTATTATTTAAATCCAATACAACCTATCTCTCGATCAAGTTTTATTGTTTATATTCAATCAAAGGGTGATCAATCCTAAGAAGACATTAAGTTCAATAATAACCAAAGGATCTAGATTAATGGCTTACGTTTAATTGTGATTAGCCCATGGTTGAATTGCAACAAGATCCCTAACTAAGAATTTAGCTACTCATGTTAATTGTAAGAGACAAAGAAAAAGAATAAAAGAAAATAGACATCATCATTAAATTAAAATTAAGAATGAATAAACATAATTGAATAGAAGAAACCCCTTGTTCAATAGAAAGCTTGATGTTCTTTAATTCTTATTCTCAAATCTCCAAACTAATATAAGTAAGAAAAATCCTTATTTTTCAAAATTGCTCTCAAAAAATGTGTATAATAAAAGTGATGAATAATAATCTTCTCCCTCCCTTGTTTCTGGTGGCTACCCCCTTATAAAACCCTAATTATCAGCCTTAGGGTTACAACTATAGGAAATCTCCATCTTATCCCTCATGAGTCAACAATTAAATTTGACTTCAAATTTTCCAATCACCAGGTCACACGGCCGTGCACATCACTTCTTCAGCATTATTGCATAACAACCTCTATTTCTTTTTTAGCCCACTTCAAGTGCCTATGGCCCCCATGTAACCTTCTTCTATTGTTCTTTGACTTCTCTAAATACATAAAAATCAACCAAAAATAAACCAACTAATACATAAAAATAAATAAACACACAAGACATGCATTAAGTACTCAACTAAATAAAAATTGAATAAAAGAAACACAAACTTAACTGAAATTGCATTTTTCCTCCTAACACAAAGAATACTTAAAATAATGCATTTTTCACACTCATCAAATTCCCCCACACTTGAATATTTGCTTGTTCTCAAGCAAAACCTAAAAACACATATCTACCTAAAGAATTATACTTATTCACCAGCTTTAACTTGACTAACTACCATAATCTTCCCTTAATAAAAAGTTTAAAAACTCAACATTTAAAACAGCAACTGAGGTTAAGAATATATTGTTACTGTGTGAAGAGCATACTTTTCTAGTGAATATATGAAAAAAAATGATTGACATTCATGAAAAATAGAAATAAGTATGAATTGTGCCAACAATAAGGAGGCTAAGAAGTTAATCAATCAATGTCTTCCCAATCTCAGCATCCCCTACCTTTCTTGTGTTACTCAGTGTGGAAACCTCCAAAACGGGTCCTTTGGATACTTTTACTCTTAAAGAGCATTGGAATAGAAGGAGCACTTAAAAGATTTTTATTTTCAATTTTAAGCTCCAATTGAGTGTGTTTTACGCTCCATCTCGCTTCTTGATTTTTTTAACCACTCTAAAGTAGCCTCAAATTCCTACTTACAAATACTTTTCTCAAATATTAATCATCTAGATTCACTTTTTCAATAGAAAGGTAAGCATTAATGTTCATTTAAATGTAAAAATTCCTAACCACAAGTTGCTTTTCTAATTTAAAAATTTAAAATGATCCATTAAAGGAAGATTAAGACATTTCTTCAAGAAAACTAAGATTAATGAATAAGGCTCTAAAGGTATATATGTTGCAAAAATTCAAGTGTAAGAGCAAGACATAAACACCAAAAAGGGTAAAAAATAAAAAAATAATAATAATAATAAAAACATGTAGACTCTTAAAGTAAAACAAACACATAAGCATACAGTCATGAAAAGAAAATAAATAAATAAAGAAAATTAAAGAACAGTATACTCCCTTTATTTCGGTGAAACTGGAGGGGTAATATATAGTGTGACCATGATGTACTTTGCAACTTCATTTATAGCTTTAGATCTTTTACTTTGAGGAAGGATGCAAAAGATTTCATCAATTTGAAGTTGCTTCAGCTCTGGATTTACATTGCCTCTCGAACTTCTCTATCTGGTTGGACAAATCCATAACCATACTCCCAATCCTATTATCAAAGATATCCATTCACTCTTTGATTTTTTCCATGATACCATCACTCCATTTTTTGGTGTTCCCTCGCTTCCTTGATTGAGCTTCAATCCCTTTATCTCCTTTTTCAGTTGCATTAGGAGGTAAAGGTATTTCACCATGTTGCATTGCCATTTGGCGAATCATGTAACATCTTCTACCCGTTACATAATGAAACTCATTGAATTCAATGATATACAAAGGAAATAAAATCAACACTCCAATAAAATAAAAATTTCTCACCCATTAATTTAGGAAGTTTAGCTTACTTAGGAAACTAAAATCAACTAAACTCCCAATGGAACAAGGAAACAACATAAAAACAAATAAAATCACAACTAACAAGCTCGCAAAAGAAATTTTTAATTCCTCCCCCACACTTAAAATGTGCAATGTCCTCATTGCAACATTTAGAACAGGAAAAATTTAAGGAATTCAATTGCTTCTATGCATTAGGTTGAATGGCCGTGTGCAAAATGCACACGATCGTGCTACCTGATTATCGTCGCATCACACACGGCCGTGTGCAAAATGCACATAGTCGTGCTACCTGCTAGCGCAGATCAAATTTTTTTTGCATCATATTGGTAGGATAAGCCTCACATTTTTATTGCACAATTGGGGAATTGTGGAGTGTTGGGAAGTGGAAAAATTCATTTAAAAAAAAATTTTGTGTCTTTTTTTTTTTAAAAAAAAGGGTCAGTCTCATCGCATGGCCATGCACAAAATGCGCACAGCCGTGTGTCGAGTTTTGGCGTTGTAAGGCACACAACCATGTGACCTGATTATCCAAAAGTGGCGACACAAGACGCATGACCATGTGTATTTTAAGCATGGCCGTGTGACCTGTACATGCATACTTCAGAAAATTCGCTAAATTAAGAATTCAACACACATAGACAAGCAATGCATCATAAATTTAACTTACAAGTCACTCAAAACAACATTCCAATGAACATTTAACTCGCAAGACCTCTTCTAGAGCTCCACCCTTTCTTTCATTCCTTGAAATGCACAAGAAACAATTATAAAAAAATAGAATAAACTTGCAAAAAAAATATAAAAGAAATAATCAAATAATAAAATAAAAAAATAAAAATAAAAATACTAATACTAATACAAACAAATAAAAAATATTCTTGTTTGAGGCCCCAAGAAGCACTCTTTTAATGGTCCATGAGCTAGACCATCAAATTGATCATCCAGTTAATTCCTTCAAGTATGAAACTTGATGGAACTCCTCAAATGTGCTTCCATGGTATAGCTTTAACCTTTGTCCATTCACTTTTGTTTTATCAACCTGAATACCTTGAGCTGGAATCTTGTGTCCAAGTATAATACCTTCATCTACCATAAAATGACATTTTTCCTAATTCAGTACCAAATTCATTTCCTCACAACGTGCTAGAACTTGCTCCAAATTGCTCAAACATCCTTCAAATAAGTTTCCATAGGCAGAAAAATCATCCATGAAAACATCCATGATCTCCTCCACTAAATCTATAAATATAGCCATCATACATCTCTGAAAAGTTGCAGGAGCATTACATAACCCAAATGGCATCCTCCTATATGCAAATGTGCCATAAGGACATGTAAAAGTAGTCTTCTCTTGATCTTCTAGAGCTATTGCAATTTGATTATAGCCTAAGTAACCATCCAGGAAGCAGTAAAAAGCATGTCCTATTATCCTCTCCAACATTTGATCAATAAAGGGTAATGGGAAATGGTCTTTCCTGGTGGATGAATTCAGTTTCCTGTAATCAATGCACACTCTCCATCCATTCACAACTCTTGTAGGAATGAAATCTCCTTCCGTATTTTGCACAATTGTTATCCCCTCTTCTTTGGAACACACTGAATTGGGCTAACCCAAGCATTATTAGAGATTGGATAAATAATTCCTACATCAAGTAGTTTGACCACTTCTTTCTTCACCACCTCTTGCATGTTCGAGTTGAGCCTCCTCTGTCTTTCAATGGTTGGCTTGTGTCCATCCTCCATTAAAATCTTATGCATGCAATAATACAGACTTGTTCCTCTTATATCTGAAATCTGCCAACCAATTTCCTTTCAGCATGTTCACCAATAAATCCTCTTGCTCTTTGCTAAGTTTAAAAGATATAATCATAGGTAAAGTTTGGTCATCACCAAGAAAAGTGTACCTTAAATATTGAGGTAACGACTTCAAGTTTAGTTTTGGTGGTTTTATGATTGAGGGTGGTGTGGGTTCAGTGTTTGGTAGTTGTATGTGCGGTTGGTACGGGTATTTGAGAGTTACTTCTTCTTGAGAAGATTGTACCTATAAGCACTTCTTAATATTCTCAACTTCTAAAGACTGTGCCAACCTCTGTCGTTGGACTTCATTCACACATTCATCAATGACTTCAACTCGCATGCAAAAATCTTTGTCATAGGGATATTTCATAGTTTCATAGATATTAAACTTACAGCTCTCATCCCCCACTTTTAATATGAGAGTTCCATTATAAACGTCAATTATTGCTCTAGCAGTGTAAAGGAATGGCATTCTAAGGATTAGTGGAACCTCCTTATCTTTTTCAAAGTCAAGGACTACAAAATCCACTGGAAAAATAAATTTCCCAGCCCTTACTAACACATCCTCCACTATCCCTTCTAGTTCCTTCACTGTCCTATCTGCAAGTTGCAATCGAATGCTTGTAGGTTTTGCTTCTCCTAATCCCAATTTCCTATAAACAGACAAAGGCATAAGATTAATTGAAGCTCCAAAATCATATAAAACTCTTTGAAAATTTAAATTTCCCACAGAATAAGGAATAGTGAGACTCCCTAGATGCTTCCTTTTTAAAGGAAGTTTCTTTGAGATGATAGCGCTACACTCTTTTGTGAGTGTGATGGTCTCACATTCTTGTAGTTTCTTTTTGTTGGAAATCAGCTCCTTGAGAAATTTAGTATACTTAGGCATTTATGAAAGACATTCCACCAGAGGCATGTTGATGTGGAGTGCTTTAAACCTCTTTAAAAATTTAGCAAATTGCTGATCATGCTCCTGTTTCTACAATCTTTGAGGGTATGGAGCTAGAGGTTTGTAAGGTTTCACTAATGGTGGTGTAGGTTTCTCTACTACTTATTCCTTATTGTTGTTATCACCTTACAGCTTCTTCTTTGTTTGCACTTCAACCCATTCATCCTCTTGCTCTTCCTCCTCTTCCTTCTTCTTTTCCTGCTCATATTATATTATTGCTTTTGGGATTTAGATCTCTATTCCACTGCTCAAGGTGATAGCCTTTAACTATTCTGTTGGATTCTTCTCAGTATTGCTTGGCAAAGAACCTTGATTCCTCATTGACAAAGAATTTACCAACTGCCCCATTTGCACCTCTAAATTATGAATAGAGGAAGAGTAGTTCTTGAACATCAATTGAGTTTCTTGATACATTTGCTCAAATCTGTCTTCCAACCTTTTTGTAGCTTCATCTTATTGATTCATTTTTATGGACATCACATCCATGAACTTCTCCAACTTGCTCTTTAGAGAACTCCCGAAAGATGAATTTTTTTCTTGATGGTAAGTTGGTTGTTGGTGTTGCACATTATGCCCTACAAAATCAGGTGGTGCTTATGGCCTCCACTGGTTGTTCCCTTGATTACTCCAAGAGAAATTAGGATGATTTCTCCAACTTGAATTATAGGTGTTGCCATGCACTTGGTTCTGCTGTCCTTTAAAGTTGTTCACAAAGTTTACATTCTCCATGGACAAGCTTTGCATCATCTAACACTCTATAGTTGGATGACTACCCTAACATAATTCACAAAAGGAAGACAAGTTAGATATGGCATCAATATTCATTTTATCCATTCTTTTAGATAAAGCATCCATCTTTGCATTTAACATCATCAAACTATCAACTTCAATTGCTCCCCCTCTCTTTGGAATAGCTCTCTCACTAGACCAGAGGCTTTGGGTATTAGCAATTTCTTCAAAAAGCTCCAAGGCATCTTCTGGTGTCTTAGACATGATAGTTCCTCCTGCTTATGCATCTATGTTTGCTCTCACTGCGGGATTGACACCCTTATAAAAAGACTATGCCAAATTCCATGAAGTAATCAGTTGTGGTGGACATTGTCGCTGAAGATCCTTAAATCTATCCCAGCACTCCTAAAAACTTTCATCATCTCTTTGATAGAAAGAGTTAATTTCATTTCTAATTTTGAGTACTTTAGCTGGTGGACAGTACTTATTGAAAAAGGTTGTATAAAGCTCCTGCCATATGTTTATAGAGTTAGGTGCCAAACTAGTGAACCATCTTTTTGCTCTATCCATCAATGAAAATGGAAAAAGGATGAGCCTGATTGCTTTTGGTTGTACTCCATTCATCTTAAAGGTTGAACAATACTCCAAAAATCTTGTGATGTGACCAATTGGATCCTTATGTGGTAAGCCACTAAATTATGAGTTTTGAATCATTTGGATCATGGCGGGTTTGATTTCAAAGTTATTTGTAGCAACCACTGGCCTCACAATCTGAGTTTGGTCACCTTGGACATTGGGACTTACAAAGTCCCTCATAGTTTTGTGGTCAATGTGCCCATTTTGGCCATCTTGCCCATTGTGTGCTTCCCTACCTCCCAAAGGCGGGTTTCTTTCATCTTCCCCTTCATTCATCCTATCTCTATTTTGTCTTCTCTTACTGCGAATAGTTTTTTCAATCTCTAAATCAAGTAATATTAACTGGAATCCTTGTCTGCTTGCACCACGCGTTGTGTGCATGCAATAATAAGAGTTCCTGTAAAACCAAAAAAAAATAAAAACAAAAATAAAAAAATAACATATAAATCAAACAACACAAAATTCTCAACAATATCAATTTGGCAATCCCCGGTAACAGTGCCAAAAACTTGATGGGGCTTTTGCAAGTATACGAATTTGTACAAGTAGTAATTAAATATCGATCCCACATAGATTGTAGATTGACTATAGTGATACTAGTTGTGTTTGTTTATTTAAATAACGAAAAAGGGTATTTTGAATTAAACTAAGACAAAACATAAAAAATCATAATGAAATAATAATCACTTTAGAGAGCTAGGGTTCTTATTACCAATTCAACCTTTATTTAAAATCAATTTACTGCTAAGCCATACCTAACCTTAATCCAATTTGAGGGTTTCCCTAGAATCATAGGCTTTCCTCCTAAGACAACCCTATGATTAACTAGGAAAATTGACGTTCTTAGATTTAAAGCTCTTATCTACTAAGTGTTTGGTTAACCCGGTTTAAACACCATTAATCAATATTAGTTGCTTAAGTGTTTCTCAACTAAGAAAGCATCTAACAGGTTATTGTTTAAATCCAAGACTACCTATCTCTTGATCAAGTTTTATTGTGTATATTCAATCAAAGGGTGATCAATCCTAAAAGGACATTAAGTTCAACAATAACCAAAGGATCTAGATTAATGGCTTAGGTTTAATTGTGATTAGCCCATGGTTGAATTGTAATAAGAACCCTAACTAGGAATTTAGCTACTCATGTTAATTATAAGAGACAAAGAAAAAGAATAAAAGAAAATAGACATCATCATTAAATTAAAATTAAGAATGAATAAACACAATTGAATAGAAGAAACCCCCTGTTCAATAGGAAGCTTGATGTTCTTCAATTCTTATTCTCAAATCTCCAAACTAACATAAGCAAGAAAAATCCTTATTTTTCAAAACTGCTCTTAAAAAATGTGTATAACAAAAATGATGAATAGTAATATTCTCCCTCCTTTGTGTCTAGTGGCTACCCCCTTATAAAACCCTAATTATCAGCCCTAGGGTTACAACCATGCGAAATCTCCATCTTGTCCCTCATGAGTTAGCAATTAAATTCGACTTCAAATTTTTCAATCACCAGGTCGTATGGCCATGTGCATTTTACGCACGGCCGTGCACATCACTTCTTCAGGATTGTTGCATAACAACCTCCATTTCTTTTCGAGCCCACTTCAAGTGCCCACGGCTCCCATGTAACCTTCCTCTAATGTTCTTTGACTTCCCTAAATACATAAAAATCAACCAAAAATAAACCAACTAATATATAAAAATAAATAAACACACAAGACATGCATTAAGTACTCAACTAAATAAAAACTGAATAAAAGAAACACAAACTTAACTGAAATTGCATTTTTCCTAACACAAAGACTACTTAAAATAATGCATTTTTCAAACACATTAGTGTTTAAGCAATTGGATATTACAATTCCCTTCCTTAAGGCAATAACACAAATGCCTAAATATGCCAAGTGCCTTAAGGACATTTTATCCAATAAAAGGAAATACGATGCACATGAGACCATACTTACGAATGAAGAATGTAGTGTTGTTATTAGAAACAAGTTTCCCTCGAAGCTCAAAGATCTAAGGAGTATTACTATACCTTGTGTAGTTGGTAACCTTTTAATTAGCAGAGCTCTCTATAATTTGGGTGCTAGTATCACTATTATGCCTTTGTCTCTATGCAAGAAACGTAACCTTGGAGAGCCCAAACTTACAAATATATCATTACAGTTGACTGACAGGTTTATAATCTATCCAGAAGGAATCCTCGAAGACATTCTAGTCAAGATTGGAGAGTTTTATATCCCCTGTGACTTTGTCATTTTGGAACTGGAAGATGATATTTAAATACTAATTATTTTGGGGAGGCCATTCCTAGCCACTATTGGAGCAATAATTAATGTAAAGCAAGGAAAAATCAAATTAGAAGTTGGAGAAGAGACTATTGAATTTGATGTCTTGAAGATGGCCAAGGACCCCTTATTAAAAAATATGTGCTTTAGAGTTAACACAATCCACTACTATATGGAAAAAAATTTTAGGAAGCAATATCCTGAGGATCCTTTAGAAGCAAGCCTAACCAAAGATATAGATTCTGATGAAGAAGATCCTGAGGTTGTCACTTTCACAAACATATTGAATGCCTCTAATGCATTGTAAAAAGGTAAGTCAACCGGGTATGAACTTTTGCCCCCTCGTGATTTATATTCTGCTTGTGCCTTAAAAGAGGAAGATGCACCCCAAATTGATTTAAAACAACTTCCTCCTAGCCTAAGGTATGCCTTTTTGGGACTTAACTCTACTTATCCAATAATTATAAATGCCTAATTAAATGATGAACAAGTTGATAAATTGTTAAGAAGAGTTAGAGACCATAAGAAAGTCATAGGATACATAATTGATGACCTTAAGGGAATTAGCTCTTTCTTTGCATGCATAGGATCCATTTAGAGGAAGGGTGTTCACCCTCCATTAAGCATCAGAGAACACTGAACCCTAATATGAAGGAAGTAGTTAAAAAGGAAATAATGAAATTTTTAGATGCTGGAATCATCTATCCAATCTCTAACAGTAATTGGGTTAGTCTCATTCATATGGTCCCTAAGAAGGGTGGTATGATTATGATTCAAAATGAGCATAATGAATTAATCCCTACTAGGACAGTTACAGGGTGACGAATGTGTATAGATTATAAGAATCTAAATAAGGCCATTAGGAAAGACCACTTTCCCCTCCCCTTCATTGACCAGTTATTAGAGAGACTTGCCCAACATTCCTATTTCTGCTATCTAGATGGATATTTTGGATTTTTCCAAATTCTTATACACCTTGAGGACCAAGAAAAGGTCATATTCACATGTCCTTATGCCACTTTTTCCTATAAACGCATCCCCTTTGGGCTATGCAATGCCCCTGCCACCTTTCAGAGTTGTATGATGTCAATCTTTTCTGAGTTTGTTAAAAATATTATGGAAGTGTTCATGGATGACTTCTCTGTATACGGTTCCTCATTTGATGATTGCCTTAACAATCTATCTAAAGCTTTGCAAAGATGTGAAGAGGTCAACTTGGTTTTAAACTAGGAGAAATGCCACTTCATGGTTACCAAAGGAGTTGTTCTAGGACATTTGGTGTCAGACCAAGGCATAGAAGTGGACAAGGCAAAAGTTGAAGTAATTTAAAAGCTTCCACTTCCC
Organism: Mallotus nudiflorus; assembly: GCA_947683625.1. Classification (NCBI taxonomy): domain Eukaryota; kingdom Viridiplantae; phylum Streptophyta; class Magnoliopsida; order Malpighiales; family Euphorbiaceae; genus Mallotus; species Mallotus nudiflorus. The sequence continues at coordinate 130,737 of CANTUR010000397.1, forward strand.
ATTAGTGTTAAAGGAATCCATAGTTTCCTGGGATATATAGGGTTTTATAGAAGATTCATCATGGATTTCTTAAAGATTGTAAAACCTCTTACTAATCTGCTTACTAAAGATGCCCTGTTTATTTTTTATAATGATTATCTTGCTGCATTTTATAGGCTAAAAGAGGCACTAACATCTGCTCCAATTTTGTAACTGCCTGACTGGAACCTTCCCTTTAAAGTAATGTGCGATGCCAGTGATTATGCTGTTGGTGCAGTTTTGGGGTAAAGAAGAGACAAACAGGCCTATGACATTTACTATGGTAGCCATACCTTGGATAAAACCCAGATGAATTATACTACAACTAAGAAAGAACTTTTTACTGTTGTTTTTTCTATTGACAAATTCCACTCTTACTTGACAGGTAGTAAGGTAATTGTATTCACTGATTATGTAGCTTTGAAGTACCTCCTCTCCAAGAAATATGCCAAGCCCCATTTGATAAGATGGGTACTACTCCTCCAAGAATTTGACTTGGAAATCAAGGATAAGAGTGAAGCTGAGAATGTGGTCGTTGACCACCTGTCTAGATTGGAACTACTAGGGAAATGATATGAGCTACCAATTGATGATTACTTCAAGGGAGAACAGTTTATGCAAGTACAAGCTTCAACACCCTGGTATATGGAGTGTTACCACCTGACCTCTCCTACCAATAGAAGAAAATTTTCTTCTCTGATATCAAGTACTATTATTGGGAGGAACCCCTTTTATACAAGAGGTGTGGGGATGGATTAATTAGGAGATGCCTATCAAAGGATGAAATCCAAGATGCGCTGACTCACTACCACTCTCTAGAATGTGGAGGACACTTTAGCTCCACCAAAACTGCAGCTAAAGTCCTTTAAAGTGGATTTTATTGGCTAACCCTTTTCTAGGATGTTAGACAATTTGTATTGCATTGTGATAGATGCCAAAGAATAGGGAACATTGGAAGAAGAAATGAAATGCCCCTGAATGGAATCCTGGAAGTTGAAATTTTTTATGTATGGGGGCTGGACTTCATGGGACCTTTTCCAAGCTCACTAGGAAATAAGTATATTCTAGTTGGGGTTGATTATATGTCTAAATGGGTAGAAGAAATAGCATTCCTAACAAATGATGCTAGAACTATAACTAGATTCCTAAAAAAGAATATATTCTCCAGGTTTGGGACACCAAGAGCAATCATCAGTGATGGAGGTACACATTTCTACAACCATCAGTTTGAAAGCCTGTTGAGGAAATATGGGGTCACCCAAAAGATTGCCACTCCCTATCACCCCTAGACAAGTGATCAAGTGGAGATTTCAAACAAAGTAATTAAATCCATCATGGAGAAGACAGTGGCAGCATCAAGAAAAGACTAGTCCTCTAAGTTAGATGATGCTCTGTAGGCCTACAAGACTACATTCAAGACCCCCATTGGTGCTTCTCCATTCAAACTTCTTTATGGAAAGTCATGTCACTTGCTAGTGGAATTAGAACACAGAGCATTCTGGGCAACAAAATTTCTGAACTTTGATATGCAAAAGGCTGGTGATTAAAGACTTCTCTAGTTGAATGAGCTTAAGGAATTCAAACTTAATTCTTATGAGAATGCCATGATTTATAAGGAAAGAACAAAAAGACGGCATGACAAGCTTGTCTGAATTGGAAGACTACACATTTTTTGGAGCTAGATTTGGAAGGTTTTAAAGAGCAAGGAAAAGTTATATATATAAAGTAAAAAGAACCTTAATTTTTAGAGAGAGATCAAGGACAAGGAGAAAAGTGGCGATAGTTAGAGGCAACTAAAAGAATTAAGGAACAGAGAAAATTTGGAGTAGAGATTAATTCTAGGATTTTCTTACATTCATTTATCTTGTCTTTTGATTATTGACATTATGTATAACTAAAATCATATAGAGTTTGGGTTCGTGCAGCTAGAATAACTGGTTGTTTGGATCTTATTTAAGTCAGTTGATTATTTTCAGTCAATTTTTCAAGTTTTGCTTATTTTATCTTTCATTTAACTTAGCTTTGATTAAATTCATGTCTATAGATGAATTTAAAACAATGAAAATTGCATGATTTGTTAGCTCCTAAACTTGAGATTCTTAGGACCCTTGATCATGAAAGTAGATAAGCCTTTTGAGGATTAATAGGCTATTAAAGAACTTAATGAACCTGAGTATTTCATTAAACCATGAGAATAGGCTATGATTGCTTTGGTATGCTTGAATGACTTTGAAAGAAGCTTTGAGTATTTATAAATTGTCTACCCTTGACTGAATTTATTCAATTGAATTAGATGAGTCCTGTAAATCAAGAAAGTGTCTAATGAACAAATCCAAGCTCTAGTTTTTAATCCCTAAATTTTAATAATCTTATTTATTTTCATTTATTCTCTATTTTATTATTAATTTAATTTTTCTATTTCAAATTTATCTATTTTATTAGCTTGTAAGAGATAGAATCACACTTAGTGCTAGGAATTAACCTCCCTGAGGGAACGATACTCACTCATCACTTTATTACTTATAGCGATCCGTACACTTGCAAAAATCGACCAACACACCCTTCATCAAAGACACTTTTAGAAACACATAGTCTCCAACCTAAAACTCTACATCTCTATATGTCGGATCTGCATAGCTCTTCTGTTTGCTAACTACAGTCTCTAATCTCCTTCTGATCACAATAACTTTTTCGATGGCATCCGGAACCATCTCAGGTCCAATCAACACTCTCTCTAATCTCATCCCAACTCAGAGGGGATCTACATTTCCTTGCATACAAAACCTCATATGGTGCCATCCCAATATTGCTATGGTAGTTATTATTATATGCAAACTTAATGAGTGGCAAATCTACCTCCAAGATCCAATACACATATCCTCAATATATCTTCAAGTGTATGGATCATCCTCTCAGACTGATAAACTATCTGAGGATGAAAAACAGTACTAAAATCAAGCCTGGTGCCCATTGCTTCTTGTAACTTCTACCAAAATTGAGAGGTAAATACTGAACCTCTATCAGATATGATAGACATAGGTACTCCATGAAGGCACACAATATGCTTAACATATAACTTCACCAACTTAGCTACAAAATAAGTGGCTTTAATTGGAAAGAAATGAGCAAACTTGGTCAACCTATCCATAATCACCTAGATGGAATCGTATCCATCCTTAGAACTAGGTAAACCAACCATAAAATCTATGGCAACTCTCTCTTATTTCCACTCAGGAATCAAAAAAGGTTGAAGCTTCTCAGAAGGCTTCTGATGTTCAGCTTTCACTTACTGACAAGTCAAGTACTTAGAAACATAATCAGCTACATCCTTCTTCAATCCATCCCACCAATACAAATCTTTGCTGCTGTGGTACATCTTAGTGACACTTGGATGTACACTGTAAGCTATAGAATGCACTTCTTCAAGGATCTCTTCTCTTAAATTATCCACATCAAGAACACATAACCTACCACTGATCCATAAAACACCTTCATCATTAAGTGTGAAATCAATGAACTTCCCTGCACGAACATTCTCCACAAGCTTTGCTAGATTAGGATCTCAGCCCTAAGTTGCCTTAATCCTATTTCTTAGCACGGATTGAACTCTAAATTGAGCTAAAAGTTCTCTTAATTTTCTAATCTTTATCATTAAACCTTAATCCACTAGCAGATGCAACTCTTAGATCAAAGGTCTCCTCTCCACACTAATGTGAGCAAGACTATTTGAGGACTTCCTACTCAAGGCATTTACTACCACATTAGCCTTGCCTGAATGATAAAAAAATCTCACCATTATAGTCATTCAAGAGTTCTAACCATCTCCTCTACCTCAAGTTCATATCTCTTTGCTGGAAAATGTACTTAAGGCTCTTGTGATCCGTGAAAATCTCCCAAGTCACCCCATACATATAATGTCTCCAAATCTTGAGAGCAAAGATCAATGCAGCCATCCCTAAATCATGAGTAGGATAATTCTGTTCATGCTTCTTCAACTGCCTCGAAGCATAAGCTATTACCCTACCATTCTACATTAACAAATAACCTAGGCCGACTCTGGAGGCATCACAATACACAATGAATTTATCTACTCCATTAAATAAAGCCAAAATTGGAGCTATAGTTAACATCTCCTTCAGTAACTGAAAACTATTCTTGCAAGCATCTGACCCCAGAAAGTTCACATTCTTCTGAGTTAAGCGAGCCATAGGAGATACAATTCTTAAAAAATCTTGCACAAATCTCCAATAATACCCAGCCAAACCTAGAAAACTTTGAATCTTTATAAATGTCATTGGTCTGGACCACTCAGACACTACCTCTATCTTTTAGAGATCAACCTAGATAACATATTCAGACACTACGTGTCCAAGGAATGCAACACTCTCCAACCAAAAATCACACTTCAAGAATTTAGCATAAAGCTTATGTTCTCTCAGTGCCTATAATACTGTCCTCAAGTGATATACGTGCTCTTCCATACTCTTCGAAGACACCAGTATATCATCGATGAAGACTATAATAAAATGATCCACAAACGGTCTGAATACCCTATTCATCAAGTCCATAAAAGTAGTTGGTGCATTAGTCAACCCAAATAACATTACCATAAACTCATAATGACCATATCAAGTGCAAAATGCCATTTTAAGAACAATGGCTTCACTAATCTGCAACTAATGATAACCCCACCTCAAGTCAATCTTGGAAAAAACTATGCACCTTGAAGTTGATCAAACAAATCATCTATCCTTAAAAGAGGATCCTTGTTCTTCATTGTCACCTTATTCATCTCTCTATAATTAATGCACAATCTCAAGGTACCATCATTCTTCTTCATGAATAGGACTGGTGCACCTTAAGGAGAAACACTAGGTTTAATGAAACCCTTATCTAAAAAATCCTATAACTGCTTCTTCAACTCTTTCAACTCTATAAGAGTCATTCTGTAGGGTGGTATTGAAATAGGAGTGGTGCCTAAAACCACATCTATACAAAATTTAATCTCTCTATGAGGTGGTAAACTTGGCAACTCCTCAAGAAAAACATCAGGAAACTCACAGGCAACTGGAACATCTGTAAGAGATAACTTCTCCACTTAAGTATCCTTGATAAGTGCCAAGTATCCCTGACAACCCTTCCTTAGCATCTTCTTAGCCATGATAGTGAAGATGAGATTCTGAGGTGCAAAACTCTTATCACCCACAAACTTAAATTCTTCTTCATTTAAAATTCTAAAAATCACCTATTTACTCTGACAATCCACAATAACATAGTGCTAAGACAACCAATCCATCCCAAGGATCACATTGAATTCCATCATATTTAACAACACTAATTCCACTGGCAGTTCTTTGCCTCCCACTAACACTAGACAACCAGAAAGAACAACGTTGGTGTCTAATGAATCGCTTAGAGGAGTGGCGACAGACAAAGGAAAAGCCATCCTTGAAGCTTACCAATATGACTTCAAAGTAAAAATAGAGGACATGAAAGAATATGTAGCACTTGAATCAACCAAAACCCTATCATCCAAGTAACAAGTTGGAAGAATGCCTACAATAATGGTATTGGATGCTTTAGCATTTTGCTGGGTGAGGTGGAAAACTCTAGCTTGACCTCGACCTCCCTGATGACTGATAGAAGCTTGATCAATACCCCTGGCACCCCCTCTGCTACCTCTACCACACCCTTGGTAGGCAACAATCTGCATTGTACTCAGATACTGAGCAAGTGATAACTGAAAATGTACTAAAGCTGAACTGGCAATAGACTGCTGTGAAAACTGTTGTGGCTAAAAACTAGAATATAGGCATGATTTGGCGAAATGCCCTGCTTGACCGCATCGAAAACATGTCAGTGGTGCCATATAATAGGGTCCTAGATGGACTCTACCACAAGTTTGATAGGCATTAACTATTGATCCCAAACTGCCATAGATAGAACTTCGACCACTATTATTGCTAGAAGCACCAGAACCAAATCTCACTGGCTTGCAATCTCTATTGTAGCCATGCCTCCTACTACCATAATATCTCGACTGCTATCTCTGACTCTGCTGTATTGAACCTCTCTACTGACTACTAGAACTAATCTGAAAGTTAAGTATGGAGTACTCTGGAATCCTCTAAACTGAACACCTCCCAGCTAATAGTAATTAGGCATAGCTCCTTGCCTGACCAAGCTCAGCTTTATCTCCTTAGCCAACTCGATCACAGACTCAAGAGTAAGGCCTGCAGTAGGCATCTTAGTAAAAGCAAAACCCAAACTAGTGACGTAAGTTGTAAGAGTGAAATACTAGTCTCGCATCAGGTCCTTTGCATATCTACCAAGTTGAAGAAACTCTCTGGTGTAGTCCTCTACAGATCTGTAACCTCTGGTGATGTTAGTCAATTAAAGCATGTAGCTCATCTACAGTGGCTCTGGAAAAAATCTCCTTATAAACCTCTCTTGGAACTAAGCCCAGGTCATCATTGTCATGTGTGGCTGAATCACTTGGAAAAACCAATCCAGGGCTAGTCCCTCAATAAATAGCTCAACGATCATAATTCACTGGTATCGATATGAGTAGTCAGAGTCCTCATCTCAATGGCATGCAGAAAATCTAATAGGTCTAATGTCCCATTGAAAGCTATACATCTAATTCTAGCATAGAACAATGCTACCTCAGGGTCACATATACCATGCTGATAGGTAGGCTACATCTACGGTGCGACTTGAGGTATCTCAGCTTCCTTGAACTTTGGCTCTACAAGTTCTTAGTCCTGCTAATCTCTCTATCTACGATGACCTGCCGCTCCTCGAGGTCTACCTTTAAGCCTAGCTAGCAACTCAAGAGGTAAAACCTTATCCTGAAAGGACTTATCATCCTTAGCCTTAATGACCAGTGGAGCAACCGGTGCTAGGGAATGAGAATTATTTTAAATCTGGAACTCGTAGCAAGCCTTAAAAAAATAAAATCATATACAATAAATATATACAAATATGCAAGAATTAAAATTTTAATCGATATAAAATAAATACTCAAATGTCATTTCATAATAAAAATATTCATACAATATTTAGATACAGGTCTCTAAATCAAAACCACACTCTATGGATACATTAACATTACTACTGCAGTTTTCTATAGCACAATAAAAGTTCAAATAATAAAATTATAAAATCTAGTTGGGGCTGAAGATGACTAACGTAAAGTAATACTGGTGAGGTCTGAATAAAATGAAGATCCTATAAAAAAATATTGAGGGGAGTCAGACCTCACTAAGTGAATTATTATACTATATATACATACAACCTAAATTCATATACATTCAAGCATTATTATATAATATGTATATATATACACACACATTTCACACTAATGCTGAAATTCATTTTTATAAATAATAGATGTATAAAATTATTTTAATTGAAGGACCAAAGTAGAACCCTAATAGTTCATAACCTCGATTATAAAAATCAATAGCCAACTGGCTTATCCAAAACTCCAAGTATTCATTTATCCAATTTAAGGTAGTAGACTAGCCCTGAGTACACTAAGTCAATTGAGGTTCCGCAATCTTACTACTGGTATAACTGGCCCCAAGTACACTAGGTCAATCGAGGATCCACAGTCATCCTTTCCAATAACCAACATCTCAATAAACAATTATCAGATTTTTAACCTAATTTTATCGTACTGTCGCAAAACAGTCCTAGCGTAACCCACTAGGTAGCATGTTCTACTAATATCCTTGAAATCAATCTTATGTTTATGGAAAATAATAAATGCATCATTTAAACATAATAGCATTCATTTAAAAAGAATATACCACTTATATACAAAAATATACCAAATACATTTTGAGTATATGTCACAATATACCAAAATATACTAACATATATATGTAACATATATATAAAAGATATACCAAAAATATGCCTAGCATATATGTCTTATATATAGCAAATATACCAAAAATATATTAAAAGTATACCAAAAATATACTAAAAGTATACCAAAAATATACTAAATCATAAAATAATTCATGTTTAAATGTATTATGGAAATATGAAAATTCATATTCATGTATCCTATATGCAATGCTTATATAAAATAATAACTCACAAGTTTGTGCTCCTTGAAACTGACTCGATGGGCCTAGCCCGATAGACCTTGGTCTCAGCATAGCTAGAAAAATAAATAATAATAAAATTAGAATAAATTCCTAACTATACTTCTAAGAATTCTAAAGGAAGACTCAATCTAAGAATCAAAACTCAGGATCGACCTAACATCACGTTTTATGAGAATTCTACCAAAAATTCAACAGAGTCTTCTCTGTAAAATGGACTTCTCTCTACTAAAAACCAAAGCCAATCCTACAAAAAAATACACTTCTAAATTCATAAAGCTCAACACCTCAGGTTGGGACTCCAAACTACTCAAATTTCCAACCGAGGTTCACAATTCACCACAAATCAATATTAAATAATAAATGTAATAAAAATCCATAAATATCCATAAACAATCATAATATAATATATTTAAACATCAAAAACATTAAATATAATTATTTTCACATTAATTAAATAAAATATCAAATAAATTATATAATATTAATATAAATCCAATTTTCAAATATTCGACATAAAATAGTAAAATTTACAATTAATTACTCAAATAAGTTATATATATAATAAAAATAGTTAAAAACTTATTTAATCACAAAAATAGTTTATAAAATTATTATTTGAATATATTTTCAAAAATTAGTATTAATTAGTTAAAAATAGTAAAAAATTTTAAAAATTATTTTAATATTATTTATTATTCCAAAATTATCTAAAACATATTATTTAACTATAATTTCAATAAAAATACATAATTTACCTATAAATCCAAAATTCACATAATACTAAATATTATTCAAAAATTAATCCAAATTACTAAAAATTAGTGAAAATTTATTTTCTCATTTTCAAAGATAATAATTTAAATTAACTATATAATTTATCATAATTTCTATATAAAATATATAAATCACATAATTAATAAAAATTCATTTTTAATTATTAAAAATTCAATAATTATCCAAAATTCAAATAAATTCAAAAAATAAACTAAAAATATATTTGAGAAGCTTAAGTTTCATACATCAATATTTCTAAAAGAAATATTCAAGAAACATTCAAACTCAAGCTTAAAAAAATAATAACCTAAAATAGACATAAACTAAAATTGAAGAAAACTCACAATCGGGACGTCGTAAAGTTGAAACAACTTGAGAATCTAGAAGTACACATCAAGAGGAGTCTAACGAGCCCAAAAAGTTGAGCTAAAACTACCAAAAATTTTATCGGTGCTACAGTAATGCCTACGGAAATAGGTAGATTTTGGCATTTACAGGAGGAGGAGAAGGTGGCGAGGAGGTGAGGGAGGAAGGTTGCGAGCTTGGGTGTCATCCGGTGGCTGCAGGTAGAGCTCAAACAGTGCTGGATGGCATCAGTAATGGCGAACAGGGGAGAAGAAGAAATTGAAGAAGAAAGAAAAGAAAAGGAGGAAGAAAGGTTTACCCTTTTTTTTACCCGTTGTCTATATATATATATATATATATATATATATATATATATATATACATACATACATATACACACCACACACTAACACAAATACACACACATAACACATGCACACATGCACATAGATAGTAATAATAATAATACAACAACAACAACAACAATAATAATAATAATAACTTTAATATTTTTAAATAATAAAACCCCCAAATAAATTATTTTACGTAAGAAAATATTTAACGTAAAATAAATAAATACTAGTTACAAATAATTATAATATATACATAAATTTAAAATATTATTAACACTACATATCTCAAAATATATTTTAATAATTTAAAAAATATAGGGTCATTACAACTCTAGAGTTGAAAAGAATTAATTATAAAAAATATTAAAAAATATAATGTAATTATTTAAATAAAAGATTTATCAAAATTCTAATGAATTATAACTATATTAAGTTAATATCAAATAGTTATATAAATAAATAACACTGTTATTATTTTTAAAACTTGTATAATAATAATAATAATAATAATAATAATAATAATAATAATAATAATATGTTATCTAATTTGATTTATATTAGATAAAATATAAGTAGACCTAATTAAAATAAAAAATATATATTTTTAAAATAATTATCACTAAAATTTTAATTAATTTTTTTTTGTTAGAGATAAAATAAAAATTAACATAATTAAATAAGAAACATACTTTCAATTAATTTCATTTTTATTAGAGATAAAATAAAAATTAACCTAATCAAAATAAGAAATATACTTTTAATTAAATTAGAATTACATTTTAATTTTGTTAAAGATAAAATAGAAGTTAAACCAATTAAAAGAGGAAACATATTTTCAATTAAATTAGAATTATATTTTAGTTAATTTAATTTTTTTAAGAGATAAAATATAAGTTAACCTAATTGAAATAGGAAATAGACTTTCCATTAAATTAAAATTATATTTTAATCAATTTAATTTTACTTTTATTAGTAAATGATGAAATTATCCAATAGTATATTTTCTATTCCAAATAGGTTAACTTTTATTTTATCTCTAATAAAAATTAATTAATTAAAATATAATTCTAATTTAGTTAAAAAAATGTTTCCTATTGTAATTATATTAACTTCCATTTTGTCTTTAACAAAATTGAATTGATTAAAGTTTTAGTAGTAATTTTGTTAAAAATATATATTTTTCTATTTTAATTAGGTCTACTTATATTTTATCTAATATAAATTAAATTAAATAACATAATTTTATAAGTCTTAATATATTAAATTTAATAAGTAAATAAATAAAATTAAAATTAATAAATTTTATAAAAAAAATTAATTATGAAAATATTAACATAAAAATGTTGAAAGATTGTTGTGTTTAAATAGAAAATTCATAAATAATATAATAAATTATTATATTATAACTATATCAAGTTTGTAAAATTAGATTATTCTTTAGATAAAAATATTCAAGAATGTTGTATAATTGTTCAAATAGAAAATTTATTAAAATTGTAATAGATTACTATGTCATAATATAACATTGTCAAGATTGAAAAATTAGATTCTTACTATTTTTTAAATACTTATTAAATTAAATTTTATTAAGTAAATAACTATATTTAAATTAATTTAAATTTTTATTTATCTTACATCTATAATCATATTTTAAAAAATAGAGCATATAATTTGTTTGACAATAATATTTTTGTATTAAAAGTAGTATAATTATCAATTTTAGATATTTTTATAAAATTTAATAAAAATAGTTAAAATTAAATTAATTAATTTTTATCATTTAGGTGAGTGAACCTGCTATTCCTATTCCTCTTTTTGACTGAATTTTCATTGTGAATGGGCTTGTCTTTGAATTTGCTTTGCTTGGCCGAATCCTATCAAGAATTTCCATTCTTGGAATTTTATTGAACCTATTGTTATTGAAACCTAATTTATGTTTGAATCTCTAATGAATTTTGGGCTCAATTGTTGAATTCGAATTTTTTTTATGAATATTACATTTATCAAGGTCAAATATAAGTAATAGTTTATGAATTTAAAGTATTTTTATAAGGCCTCAAAAAATTAAAAGGAGTAATAATTATAAGGAGTAATATGTGTAAATATTTACATATAAATATATGTTTAGTAAAAGGAATCTTTTTATTAAATATTTTAGTGTTTTAATATGTGCATTTCAGTTAAAAGATTATTTTATGTATTGAGAGATATTTGAATTGTACTATATTTGAAATGAATTATTTTAAGAATAATTTAAGGGAAATGTTTTGAGATACAAAGGTTTATTATAAGTATATTTTTGGTATATGTGAGGTATATTTTTAGTATATGTGAGGTATATTTTTAGTATATGTGAGGTATATTTTAGTATATGAAAAAGAGTATATAGTATTCGTCAAAAGCATTTGATGAATGTTTTTAAGCAATAAGAGCAACAAGTAAACGTTGTATGTTAGTGACAGTATGACCATGTCTAGCACATGGTGGGGCTAGAAAATATGTATAGCCATTGTCCGGGGCCAAATACATATTTTGAAGTGCGTATAGTCGATGCTTTGGGCCGAGTGCACATTTTACCTTATAGATGTATGACCATGCCTATAATATATGTATAGCCATTGCCTGGGGCTAGATACATATTTTTTCTAAGGTTCAACATTTGAGAGAAATTGACAACATATATATATATATATATATATATATATATATATATATATATATATATATATATTGGCTTAAGTGTTTATCAAAGTTGTTGTATGCATACAGTTGAGATTTTGATATTAATATTGTGGACAATTTTATATAAATAACTTGCTGCAATATACTTTTAAGTAAATTGATATTATTTGTTTACAAGACAAACCTCTAGTGAACTGTGAGTGTTATATATATATATCCAGTTATATTCTCATTTTCTAATACCATTTGTTACTCTCACCATTCCCCAAACATAATTTTTATAGAGTAGTCGTTAATGGCTTAAGCATGGATGTGAAGTCAAGACTTCAAAGTGGGTGTTGGCAATTTAGTGGAAGTGCATGTAGGAATTAGTGTATGACCATTGGAAATATATGAATAAATTTTGTTTAGTACCAAGTGTATTGTGTAAGAGGGAGAGAGTTATGTATTCTTGGTATTTTGGTAATATGGATAATATTATGATGTGTTTGCAATTATTGCCTCTTTTGCCATCTTGTCTAAATATCTTAACTTATTGTTAACTAATCAAGCTAGTTGTAATTATGCTCTTTGTTGGATGGTTATTTTTAAGTGATATTGAATCAATCATACCATTGGACATAGTTTTAGATAACATTCCCCATGTTTGTGCCATTGATGTGCTATTATACAATGATAATGTCACACTCGTATTTGGGATTAACCCCAAATTATATGTATAAAAAATTAAATTAATAAAAAATTAAATTAAATTAAATACATGACTAATAAATAAATATTTATATACCCAAAATATTATAACAGTAAATTAAGGATGTGGATTAGGCTTTAATTGCAAAACTCTAGAAAATACTAGAAAAAAAAAAAAGAGAAGAGAAGAAGAATGGAGAAACTATATTTGTCACTCCCTTAAGGTTAGAGTTAATATTTATCTTTGGTGAATTGAGATGGTCCTTATCTCCATCTTATCACTTACAAAAAAAAAAGGTTGAAAGGAAGGGATGAAGAAGCTCTACTAAGTGAGTGAAATTTCTTTCCTTCTCTTATTTTAGATTTGTCTCTTAATTTTTGTTTAATTGATTATTTTCTTGTTGGTGAGTGGAATTCTCCTTCTTTGCTTCAGATTGATTCCTTAATTTCTATTTAATTGAATATCTTTTTGATTTAATATCTTTGTTGGTGAGTGAACTCTTCTTTCTTTTTAATTCTTAATCTTGAGAATTTTATTGGGTGAGTAAATATCTTCTTTCGAATTCCTTGTTGAGTTTTAAGTTTGCCTTGGAACTCTTGTTTAGTTGAATTTTAATTCTTGAAAAATCTTACAATTTAATGCTTCAAAAAATTACTTACTGAAGTTAATTGTTTAAATATAATGTGTAAAAGATATGTAACCATTAGTTTATACTTGTTGAGAATTCATCTAGGAACAAAAGGTTGTACATTACAACATAAGTGTGAGGTTAATGCTAAGAGGTGTCAACCTAGTTGAAATATTCATGTGCATTTCTTGATTTTTGGCCTCCTTGCAATATAAGAGTGATGTTAATGCTAAGAGGTGTCAACCTAGTTAAAATGCTTAGTGCATTTCCTGATTTTTTGCCTCCAAATTTTTGCTAAAAAATAAATGTACTATTGGAATTTCAGAAGTGCACCCATGAATAGTAAAAGTGTGTAATCCATATTTGAAGCTCTATAACTCCAAATGAGAAGAAATTTATGTCTATAAAAACTGAAGGTGTCCCTACAAATTTGTTAAAAATAAAAAAACTGAATTCTGTCATTTTAATGGTCTTTAAGAGCCATAAATTTTAATGCACATAGACAGTCTGACCATACTCAATTAGTATTGGTATTACTCTTTCTATACACATCCAATTGGTGTAAATCCAATTGCAAACCACTCTAGGCTCATATTGTCATGACCCAAAACAGGGGCCATGACCGGCGCTAGGGAACGAGAATTCTTTCGAATCCGGAACCCGTAGCAAGCCTAAAAATAAAATAAATCATGCAATAATAACAATAACAATATAATATGCAGCGAAAAATAAAAATCATAAATATAATGATAACATTTTCACCACTGGATTTAAATCAAATCTCATCACATATATATAAAATCTCTTTAATACAAATTCAGTTTCAATATAATACATCTCTTTAAATAAAATACATGAAATCCCATAATTAATTTACAACTACTGCAGTATCTAGATTATAAAATAAGACTCAAGTAAATGATTTACACAAAGAAGCCGGGGCGGAAGAAATCCGGCGTATCGACCTGCTACTGAGGTCTGAAGAAGTTGATTCTCCTGAAAAATAGTCAACGGAGGGAAGTCAGACCTCACTGAGTGAATTACTATAATATATATACATACACACTAAATGATAATGCATACAGTCAACAGTATATATCTAATGTATATATACAGGCAATTACACACAAATGCAATAAAAATCATTTTTTATATATTTGTATTGGAAATCATCTTTTATGAAGGATCACATAGAACCCTAGAATATCGCAACCTCAGAAAATAGTGTTAAACAACACTCTAGCCATACAGGCTCACTTATTCCAAATATATCCACTTAATCCATTTAGACAGTAGACTGGCCCCGAGACACTAAGTCAACCGAGCTCCAGCAGTCTGACTGCCAGTGTGATTGGCCCCAAGACACTTGGTCAACCGAGCTCCAGCAATCACACCCAAACCACATCTCACACATCCAATAATCACATTCAAATCAATATTCACAAATAGTTAGTAATATAGCCTAAATACTATAGGCGTACCGGTACGTACTCGGTCCTAGTGCTGCCCACTAGGTAGCACGTTCTATTGATATCCTTCATTAATAATATAAATCATTCATTCACAATAAATGATGCATGAATTTAAATGAAATAACAATATAAACCATATATATACCGGAAATATACCAAAAGTAAACCAGGTATATTTCGAGTATATATATATCAAATGAATTCAATCAAATTATAACTTAAGCTAGAAATATATTTAAAAACATTTTAAATATATTTTATTCACAAAACATGCATATAATTTAATATATACCAAAAATAAACCAAAAATATACTTAATGTAAACTTAAGAAATAATCAAATTATTTATGCATATTTAATCAACATAAAACATGCATTTCTAAATCATGAATCCTAAGCATATATATATAGTATAGTAACTCACCTAATGCGCTCCACGAGACGGGTCCGACGGGCCTGGTCCACTAGCCCTCGGTCTTGGCGCAACTAAACAGGTAATAAATAATAGACATCAGAATAAACCCTAATAGAAATCCTAGAATTCGATCTAGAGTATTAAACACAGAATCATAAATTAGGGTTCGACTGGATATCACATTTTACGAGAATCCTACCGAAAATCCGACAGAACCTCCCCTGTAAAACGGACATCTCTCTACTCAAAAGAGTAGAGCCAACCCTGCAAAGAAACACACTTCGAAAAATAAGCTCAACACAATCCACAACCCCTCGGTCGGACTCCAGACTACAATCTACCGACCGGGGTCCACAATCACAGAACAAATTCCAGATATACCAAAAATGTCCTTAAAACTTAGAAATACATCTCATAGGTAGAAATTACATAATTAACCTTAAAACACTGTAAAAACCAATAAAAACTCATTTTATTAGTAAAATCGTATATTATATATTTAATTGAAAATAATTCACGAAAAATAGTTTTAATTAGTTAAAAATACCAAATAATATTTAGAAATCATTTTTATACCTTAAATAACTAATAAAACCAATTAAATTACATTTTTAGACAATTTAGGGTAAAATTACCAAAATACCCCTATATATATAAATATACTTAAATTACTTCAAAAATTCACCAAAAATTATACAATTATCCAAAATTAATTTTCTCAACATATTTATCAATAATATCAATAATTAAACTCAATTAACCAATTAAATTCAAATAAAAACACATTTAACCCTAATTTCTCAAAATCACATAAACTTCAATAATTCAAAATAAATACTTAGAAATTCATAAAAATTCCAAATAAATTCCTATAATTCATTTCAACACCTAATTTAACCATAAACTCCAATTTCATAATTTAAATAATTAATTTCCAAAAATTAGAAAATAATATTAAAATATTCAAAAATACCCAAAAATCCAAAAAATCTCCAAAAATTCTACAAAAATTCATACATGTATATTGATCTACTGGGAACAACATTTGTGAAGGGAGTTTTCATGAATCATCCAATTCAAAGCTCAAAAAAATCAAAAACCCTAATGTGACCGAAATTGAAAAATCAAAACCTAAGCAAATCTAAACCATTTTAGCTCAAACCAAAGCTATAATCACACTCACCGGAGCTCAAGGAGAAGAAACAGATAGGCGGTGTCGAAAACGGTGGCCGAAATCGACAAGGGAAGAAGAAGATGCAACTCTCGGCTTCCGACGAAATCAAGCTTCCTCGACGCTGGAAATGAGCTCTGCAGGCGGCGGAACGGCTAGAGGAAGGTGGTGGCACACCGGACAGCACACCCACGGTGAAGAAATGGCAGTAGCAGTGACCGGACGGTGAAGGAAACGGTCGGGAGGAAGAAGAAGCTCACGGGGGCAGTTTTGTAATTTTCCAAACTTTTGTAATTTTGACAATTTTTAATGTATATATGTATATATATATATACTTTACACTATATAATAAAATAATATTAAATTACACACTTTAAATATACACCACACACATAAAATTTAATATTTTAATAATTTATACTAAATAAAAATAATTAAATATCAATAAAACTAATAAATAATAAATAAAATATTAGGGTAATACTAAACCCTAATTAAATAAATATACACACATAGGCTTTATTTAATAATTTAAAAATATGCATGAGTTCATGCAAGTCCGAAAATATATTTAGAACAATTAATAATAAATTATTTACGTGAAAATTTCCCCGAAAATGCAAGTCCCGGGAAAATTTTACGTAAAACATTGGAAATAATACACAATAATTAAAAATAGGTTTTAAATACATATTAACTCGTAAAAATATCATATAATATACAGAAATTATTAACACTGCATATCCCGGTACAGTGTAAAAATATTTTAAAAACACGGGATATTACACATATAAATTTAAATTTGGAAAATTTTACTAAAGAATATAAACCATATAATATTTGATGAATTTTTTGTTGCACCCTATGTATTCTGTCAATATGATAGTTTATTAAGTAGGCACTGTGAATTTCAAAATGCTATAACTTTAGTTATAAAACTCCAAATGAGGTCAATTTTGATCCTATGAAAACTTGGAGATGTTCTCTATAACTTTGGAAGAAATAGGGAAATCAAAATTTTATTTTTTAATGGTCCTTTATTGCAATACATTATATTATGCAATATTAAGATACAACCTAACCATAATGAGCAAAGTTTGATATAACTTCTCTCATATATATCCAATTTAAGTAAAATTAGTTGAAAATTACTTTAAAGACATGAAACTAATAATGCAAAGAAAATTACTTGAAAATATACTATGTGAAATATTTGATGAAATTTTAAATGCACATACATAAACACTTGAACTCATAGTAGTGTCATATCAAAGAAATAAATATATATAACAAAAAATTTATTTTCCTTAAAAGTATATGTGATGAAGAGAAGTGAACATTGATAATGATTTTTGGCTCATATGAGTATTTGTTGAAGAGAAATTATTTAGTACAAGTGCATGTGTTAAGAGATAGTAAATCCATACCTAGGGTATGGCAGGGTCAGTGAATTGGCAAAGTGTCTGGGACACAACCTTTTATCATATAAGACAAGGAATAAATCGAATGTTTGTTATGGCTATGTTATGATATGATTATTTTAAGTCATTGGAACAAGAAGCTTGTAATTCCTTGGGGTATATCAGGAAATATTATATTGAAATTGAGTCGTATACATACTGACGTGAATTACCTTCAGCATGATGTGAGTACTAACCTCATTGATATTTGCTTATACATGTCGTACAATGCTCTAAAAGTTATGAGAATATTTTTTAAATATTTTTTTAGAATTGAACTAGATTAAAAATCCTTTTTATATGTATTTAATTAGGGCTAAGCACAGGATAGAGAAAATACCGAACCGAACAAAAATATTGAATTGAAAGAAATTAAAACTATACTTAACTGAATAATTTTAACCCTGAACTGAATTTTGTAACTAATTTGGTACATTATTAGATATTTATAAAAAAACCAAACCGATATATATATATATATATATATTGTGAACTTAATTATATATTTTCATTATATTATTAAGTAATATATGTATAATAATATATGATAAAAATTTATATATTTTGTGCTTAAAATATAATAAATAAATTACTAACAAAATATTTTTATTAATTTTATTATCATCATTATCACCATCATCATCAACATGTTAAAATCTAGAATGCCCATTATGTTTCAATTCAAAGAAAAAATATGAAAATAAGAAAATTAACATTGTATGATTTTAAAATTTAAAATTTATTAATTAAAATATATTATTATTATTTATAGTAAGTAATAAAATATCATTGATATTATTTAGAATTAATGAACCAAATATTATTAATTATATTTAATAACTTGTTAATTTTTATTATTATTAAGTGATCTAATTTAATTGATATTATTTAAAATTAATGAACTAAATAATATTATTATAATTATTATTTTATTGCATATTAATATATAGAAATATATTAGAGATAAGAAAAACAATGTAGATTTACCCAAAATTACATTGTTTCGATTAAAGTAAATAGTGATGTTATAAATAAAAACAATAAAAATGATTAAAATATATTGTTATTATTATATTTTTAACTTATTAATTATTGTTGTTATTAAGTAATATAATATTATTAATATTATTAAAACTAATGAGCTAAGTAATATTATTATAGTTATTCTTTTGTTGCATATTAATATATATGGATATATATTATAGATAATCAAAATGAGCTTTACCATAATAATATATAATCAATGGTGACTCCACCGTAAAAAGAGTTGTTTCTTCCTTGCTTGATAAGGGGGGCTTCTAGGAGAAAACTACGTCATTTTGCCCTAAACTGTATCGTTTTAGTTAAAATAAGTAGTGATCTTACAAACAAAAACAAGAGAGAAGTCATTTTTATTATTTAATAACTTATCGACTATTATTGTTAATATGTAATTTAATCTTATTGATATTATTTAAAAGTAATGAGGTAAATAGTATTATTAGGATCATTATTTTTATTAATATATATAGACTTATAATAACTATATTTAATAAAACTATATAGTAAATTTGTTAGATAAAGACTACATGGTAAATTTGTTATAGTATTTAATAGAACTATAAAATTTTTAATATAAATTAGTACTAATACTGTAATCACCCGAATTTTGATATTTATTATGAAATGAATTAGGAATTTAAATGTGAATTTTATTTTATTAATATTAAATGGGGATTATTAAATTTAATCAATTCTATTAAATTGGTGTTAAAATTATAGTGTTAGAATGGATTTTTTTAATATAATATACATATAGGTGTACTTTTTGTATTTAAAAAAATAAAAAATAAAAAATATATCAAAAACATTTTTCTTTTTTCTTCTATTCTTCTTCTTCTTCCCTTTACCTGAACCAAACTCACGCCACCCATTGCCTCACCGTCACCACCACCACAGTCGACGTCGCCAGTACTAGCTTACCTTCCTATCCTCATCGACGTCTGCTGCAGCTCCTCCTCCTTCATTCTCCCTCACTGCTAAATCTTCAAGGAGCAACAGTTATCTGCTCCAGTCACCTATAGATGTGCCGATAGTTTCTTTTGGCTCGTCTTGGCTTGGGCTTCGATACCCCTAAGCTAATTGCTTCGATCTTCAACTGAATCAACCTCAATTGAAGGTATATCCATTTTTTAGATTTTATTAATTTTGTGTTGATCGAGTTAGAATTAGAGTTGATTTAGTTAGATAAATTGTTGTGGAGCTTAAAATCTATCAAAGTATATATTTTGGTTATTTTTCTAAATTTATTTTAAAAAATTCAAATTTTGGGGTCTCAGTTACTATTCATGCAATCTTGGTTTTGAATAATTTTTATATTTTTATTAAATTCTATAAATTATGTAGATTAATCTTTATTAAGGAAGTTTATTGAAATTATGCACTGAATTTTTATTATAAATTTTTGAATGTTTATCCTAAAATTAAATTTTTGGAAAAATAATTATAGATTTGTAATTTTTATTATTTTAAGTAAATTATTATTAATTATGATGTTTTAGATATATTTTGAATAATAATAGTATTAAAATAATTTGTATAATTTATTTCTTATTTTTAACTAATTTATATTAATTTTCAGAAAATAATAAGAACAACAAACTTACTTATTGTTTTAAGCTAAAATAAGATATTTGTTAATTTTGAGATATATTTAAGTAATTTAAATAGTTATTTGAAATTAATATTGATTTAATTGTAAGATTTGAATTATGTATGTTTATTGACAAAAATTTAAATATAAACTAGAATTTTTCTATTTATTGAAAAATAAATATGTTCTATGTTTCATTATGGAAATAAATGAAATTGTGGTATTTAAATGAGATTTTATGATTTTTGATGATTTTAAAGAAAATAATATTATTTTATCATTTCTGTGAATTATAATTCTTGGTTGGATATTTAGTGTAGTTAGGGGGGCCCAACCTGAGACTTGGTGATTGTGAGAATATTTGAAGTGTGTTTTCATGCAACAACAACTCTACTTTTAGTAAAAAGATGTTCATTTTATAAAGAAGACTCTACTAAATTTTTGGTAGATTTCTTATAAAACGTAACATCGGTCTGTGTCAAATTTTTAGTTTTAGTTGACTTTGTGTCTTTGGTCGAGTTAGTTTTGTCAATTCCATAATTTTCATAATTTTGAGAATTTTCATGAATTTATTTATTTTTGATTTTATGAGTGTATTTTAAATAAATATTATTTATTTTAGAGAACTATGGGATTCGAGTTGTAGCACCAGGGTAGTAGAGAACACATCACCCGACACGCTCAACCTATGAGTAAATTTTATGAAATATGGGTTGTACAAGTTTTCATTATATTTTCAACTAATTAAAAAATAATAAAGAATGGTTATATAATTGATTTATGAATATATTTATATTGTCATATGCATGATCATTTCTTCTACATTCATAAATAGTAATTGAAAGTATGCTTAAAGGAAAATTATTTCATTATTTTTTGTTTAATTATTATTTAATCATTTAATTATTATTTAATTATTTATTATTTATAATTTAAATTGATTTGGAGACAATGGTAGAATGTGCTACCTAGTGGGTGTCACTAGGACCATGTGCACATGGGTAAAATCTCAATATATGTGTAAAACATGAAATGGGCTTGATGGAGCATGTGCCTTTGAGCAAGAGTAAATAGTTAGAGCTCAGTGGAGCTAGTGCTCTTGAGCCAAAAAAAGAGATGTAACTCAGTTGAGCTTGCTCTTAGGACATCAATATGAGATAAGTGAAATGACTGTGGCAGTAACTTGTTTGCGCTTGGTCTCGGGACGATAGTCACTTAGATTAAAGAGAGTCGAAAGGCTATTAGAATAATGGTTTAGGTGTTCTACTAGGTTTTTTGCTAAAATAATTATTTCATATATTTTCTTACGGGGATTTCATATTAAATTGATTTAAGAGTTATAGAGAGATTTTATCTGAATATTATCGAGAAAAGTAAATAATTTTAATAATTATAATTTATTTATTTTAATTTTTTTTAAAAAGGGGTTTTAACAAATGGTTTTAAAACTATCATGCATTTTATAAAATTAATTCACTCAGTGAGATCTAATTCCCCTCAACTTATTTTTTTAGGACCTTATAGTCAGCTTTCTAGTACTCCCCATTTACACCTAGTTCATTCTCATAGGCTACACTACGTATGATGAATTGAAATATGTATTGTATAACTAAATTCTAGATACCGCAATAGTTAATTATGGAACTTGTGTTATTTGTATTCTGATTTCATCTAACTTGAGATGTTGTATTTGAAAAATATTATTTTATGTATTTGGTATTGTGCATTTATTATCCATTTATTGTTAAGTGTATTATTTTTATTTCGCAAAAAGTTTTTAAGGCTGACTATAGGTTTGGTTACTTTATGTATTCCAATTCCCTAATGTCAGTCATGTACCATTCTATTTAAGTCGCTATAAAGTTGGTATTAGAGCGCATGTTTTATTTTGACTTTAATGGTATTTAAGATATGTCTTTCTTGAACTACTGGAATAATTAGGTTAATAATGTTGATTGTTGTCCTTGTTTCTAGAATTCCTTATTATGACTATTCAGTGTTATGTTTTGAGTTTCCATTTGTTTTTATCCTTTCTATATAAGAAGGAAAGAATGGAATACTCTTGCTATAGAAGTAGTGTATGATGAGGATGAGCAGTCCATGCAGGATGAAGTTCCTCCCCCTACTTCTCAATAAAGAGGAAAGGGTAGACCTAGAGCAGAAGCAACTCAGATGCAAAAATAAGAGCGGCATGCAAGCGAAGGATTTCTTGAGGTTGATCCTACAGCTTTTGCAGCTAGAATAGCAAGCATCAATTAAGGCTTCGTAGCTCTGAATCAAGCCATGCCTTTAGTTTAGCAGATATTACAGTAAAGGAATCAAGGGATGTCCAAAGCAAATGCAACATTACTATATTCTAGAGTGGGGAGAGTTTCTTTTGATGGCATAAGAGATGCATTGGATTTCCTTAACACTATTGAGGCCAGAACCTAGACAGGCTATATAAACTACACAGACTACCAGCTATAGTTGTAGAGCTATCTGTTTAGGCCGCAGCTCAGGACTAGTTCATGCAGTCCATCCAGCCACACATGACTATGAGGACTTTGTTAGAATTTAAGGAGCAATTTTTTAGTACTTCTATCTAGCATCGATGAGGGATAACTATAGATGGTAGCTACTACATATAAGTAAGGGTGATCGGTCAGTTACAGAGTATACTTATGAGTTCCTCAGATTAGGTCGTCATGCTCTAAACATGATGCAGGATAATAGGAGAGCAGTAGAGTTATTTGTGACTAGTTGAGGTGTAGCCTACATCAGTATTCAGACTGAAGCCTAGAGATTAGATAGTGTTATTAAGGAGGCTTAACAGCTAAAAAGATGTTGTAGACGGTAGGGTTTAGCGCATGTCCAAGATTTTAGCAACTGCGATACTCTTTGAGCTCAGGGCACTAAAGAACACACTAACCATTGTCACAAAGACATGGCATAGAGATGAGGAGTCATCACCCAAGGTAATAACTGGGACAAATCATTTTGGTGGTACTCGATTCTCTAAAAGAAAGCTAGCACCACAACTAAGAGATTCTAGAAACGGAATACTAACTTCTTTCAGTCTTGTATTCATTTAAAAGCACATTATAAATTATTATCTTATTCTCTAATTACATGCAATTTTATTTAAACCCTAATTAAATATCCATTTAACCCAAAATGCAATAAGTCATAAAATTACATGTAAAAATGCATACAAAAGGCATTGTCCCTATGTATAAACTAGATTAACTTTATTAATTGAAGTTAGCTAACTCTACATTTGTTATTTGCAAGTGAAATAGACTAAAGGTGGTCCTACATTTTAATTGAATTAATGAGCCTAAATCTAATTGTTTTAATTAACTAAGTGGGCTTATTAATTTTAATAAAAATAGAAATAAATTAGTGGGCTTAATTCTACTTAATTTTAAATTAGGTGATGTGATCCTAAATGTATTTATTTTAAAAAGAAACTGCTTTAATGGGCTGAGCTAAGTCTAAATTAATTTTAATTAAACTAAAAATTGGCCTAAGTCTAAATTAATCTATTTGGGCCTAAATCAATTTTAAAATTAATTAAACCTAAAATCCAATTAAAAGCCTATTTGTTAAATGGATTGGAACCTAACGTGGGCCTAGGGCCCAAAGAGAATAAAAATATACAAACAAGCTTGAACAATAAATTAAAGCAAATAATGAATAAAAAACATATGTTCAATGATTTCTAACCTAATTTTAATTACATGCAACCTAAATTAATCTAAAGCCACCATTGATTTTATTAGGGTTTTATCAAATGAACCTAATTTACTAATTAAGTTTAGTAGTGCAGAAAACTAAAGAGCTTCACTATTCCCACTATCGGGGCTATTACAAAATCTACCCAAAAATAACAAAAAATTAAAATTAAAACCCTCAAGAAAATAAATTAAAAAAATTCAGAACTAAAAAAAATTAGATAGAACAAAATAAAAATACATAAGAATTAAATTAGGATCCTGATTCTTGGTTTTCATTTATAGATTCTCCATGGGTTTTCCTTGGTTCAATCATGTGTCCATCATCATAGAAATATGAAACACAGAGAATAAAAAAATTAGAATAAATGAATAAAGAAAACAAAATAATGAAAATTAAACAAAAAATACATAAAAATAAAAAATAATAAAATGATATAAAAAAGAATTAATTATAAAAAAAGAAAGGGGTAGAAGAAGGGTGTTATGCAGATGTTGTTTGAATGCCTCTCAGAATGGGATTTCACCGTCTTAAGAAAATTGACTCTGTGCTTTTCTTGATTTCTAGACCTTGAAAAGAATATATTTTTTTAAAAGGTTTTTTCTTCTTTCTTTTTTTTTCTCTCTGTGATTTTTCAATCAACTCCTTTTTTTAGTAGCTACTAGGATTTTCTCCTTTTTCTCTCTTTTATGCAGTCCCCTTCTCCTTTTTTTTCTTTCCAAACTTTTCTTTTTATATCCTATTCTAACCCTAGCTAGCTAACCTCTTAAGTGATCACATAAGAGGCAGCTCTGATCCTCCCTCTCAAAACAAATAAGATAAGAATTTTAATTTAAAAAAATTATATGCATAAGAGACGCATACTGGACAGACCAATATCAAAATTTATTTATTTATTAAAAATAAATTAAATTTGGACCAATCGTAATTAAAAAAAATCGAGAAAATAATTTTTTCTAAAATTTTAGTGTCTCAGCATTATAGAATGTCGACCTGCATTGTGTAATACCGATTAGCATTATGTATGTCGATCGGCATTATGCACATTTTCAAATTGGCCCCTGCAAAATTTAATTTTTTAAATTAAACCCAAAAAACATTGCAATTTAGTCCTTAAAATCGCAAAACTTAACACTAGAGGTCAATTTTTTTACCAAATTTTTATCATAGAGGCTTTCATTACATTCATACACAAATGAATCATAAAATTGGGTGCTTACAGTTGCCCCCCTTTGTTGCTATTTGTTTGAAAAATTACAATAAATCAATAAAAGCACACAATTTCTAAGGAAAGAGTTAGGATACTTAATTATATCCTAATTTATAGATTGATGCATAAATCACTGTGCAATTTTTAAGCAAGATGCTATGTTTAGCATGCTTCACTATATTCCCTATAGAACATCTAGTGAGATATATGCAAATGAATTTCACTATATTCCATGTGGGACGTTTAGCATTTCATGATTTGAGAACATGTTATAACTTCTATGGAACGTCTAGTAATAATATCATAACTACTATATAATGTTTGGTGAACTACACTATATTCCCTTTAGGACATCTAGTGATAATGGATTTTGTTATATTCTCTATGAGACATTTAATGAAATATATGTAATGATTCTTATCGTATTCCCTGTAGGATGTTTAGCGATTTATGATTTGAGAAATATACTATAGTCCATAAGGAATGTCTAGCAATGATACCATAACTACTGTGTAGTGTCTGGTGACTGCACTATTTCCCTTTAGGACTTCTAGTGAGATATATGCAAATGAGTTTTGCTATATTCCCTGTGGGACATTTAATGAAATATATATATTGATTCTCTTTATATTCCCTATGGGACGTTTAGCAATTTGTGATTTGAAAAATGTGCTATAGTTCATGTCGAATGTCTAACAATGATACCATAACTACTGTGTAGTGTTTGGTAGATCGAAACATTTAAAAATTCATGTTATAACTGCTTTATAGCATATAATATATTGAATTTGAAATTCATGTTATAACTATTGGGCAATGCATAACAAAATAATTTGAAATTTTTGTTACAACTTCTATTTAGTATATAACAAAAAAATTTTAAAATCTTTGACAAAATTGATGTGATTATAATCCATAGTTTCTTGCAATTAGCTGCAACCCATAATTGCTTGCAAATTGATTGCTATCCTTTCATTGCTTACCTTCGATAATGCTACAGTCCATAATTTCTCGCTGATGATGATACAACCCATAAGTGCTTACAAATTGACTGTAATCCTTTCATTGCTCACCTTTGATAATGCTATAGTCCATAACTGCTTGTGATTAGCTACAACCCATTTGTTGCTCATTGATGATGCTGCAGTCCATAACTACTATTGATTAACTGCAATCGTTTCGTTGCTCATTGATGATGTTGCAATCCATAATTGCTAGTGATTGGCTCTAACCCTGTCATTGCTCATTGATGTTGCTGTAATCCATAATTGCTCATGATTAGCTATAACCCTTTTGTTGCTCACTAATGATGCAGCAGTCCATAACTACTCATGATTAGCTGCAACCCTTTCATTGCTCATCGATGATGCTGCAATCCCTAATTGCTAGTGATTGGCTCCATCCCTTTTATTGCTTACTGATGATGCTGCAATCCATAATTGCTCGCAATTAGTTGCACCCCTTTTGTTATTTACTAATGATGCTGCAATCCATAATTGCTCACGAGTAGCCGCAACCCTTTCATTGCTCACTGATGATGCTGTAATCCATAACTACTCGCGATTAGCTACAACACATTCATTGCTCACGATGTTGTAATCCATAATTGCTCACGAATGGACTGTAATCCCTTCATTGCTCGCCCTTACTATTGCAGTCCATAACTACTCATAATTTTTATCTTTGGCTATTTAGGTCGAATGCTTTGAATTCTTTCTATTGAATTTTTAGCATTTTTGTTAACTGACTTTAAATTTTGTTATATTGACTGATTAGAATTTTTCTACTGACTAATTACAATTCCACTATGTTAACCATCTCTATAAGTTGGTTGCACTTCCTTCTGGATTTGAAATTCCTATAGACTTGTTGAAGTTTGCTTCAATCATGATGAATGTACAAAAGTACATTATAATGTTGAAATTTTATGAGAAAATTAATTATTTTATCATGAGATAGCATGCACTCAATGAATCTCACTATTTTTTATTTTTATGACTATTATTTATTTGCCATTTACAAAGGTTAGAGGCATCTTTAGCCATCTTATGCTGAGACCATATTTTTTATTAAGTGAAGAGCTTACTTCCACACATAATTTTAGAGAGAATTTGCTAAACAAAACTCATGGAATTTGAATATAAACATATCAAATTATGAGCATTAAAACAATCTTTGAGTTATTTTTGTGCTTTCATTCCTTATCTGAGTATTCCCCACCTTTCTCATATTACTTAGTATGGATACTATTGAAAAGGTCCTTTGGATACTCATACTCATATAGAGCATTGGAGTAAATAAAGCAATTTTTAGCAGGGTCCTCTTTTAGTATTCCCCTGCCTTTCTTATATTACTCAGTGTGGATATCACCAAAGGTTTATTTTGATACTCTTGCTCATTTTTTAGCATTGGAGTACATTATGTTTACTCTTATTTTGATTCTCCTTTTAGTATTCCCCCACCTTTCTCGTATTACTTAGCATGGATACCGTCAAGGGATTTGTACTTTTACTCATTTCTGAGCATTGTAGTAGATTGTATGCATATTTTATGATTCAAAAGACTGAAATGATACTCTAAAAGTCAAGCCATTTATGCTTCATGTCCATAGAATTTGTCTTTGCATATTCTTCCCCTCATTTGGGTGCAAAGCAAGCATTAAATTAATTAAATATTATAAACTCTCAATATAAAGTTGTTAACTAAACATCTAAATTTCATGAGACTAATAAAAAAGAGCCATTATAATCAAAATTAATGAGATAAATTTTAGCACATGATCTCATGAAGTAGATGAATTTACTTTCAATTTGTGAATTTTATGATTGAGATGGTTCTTTATTATAAAATCTAAGGAAATAGAGTTCTGTTACTTCCCTTTTTTATTTTTCAAGGTGTTTGCCATGCAAGATGATACTTCTGATGAATGATTAGCATTTGCAACCTTTCCTATTCTTATTGATGTATCATTTCCTTTCCCTTTCTTCATTCTCTTTTTATTTTTCTCTGCACAAAATACCATCAGTTAATATGGTCTATTTGCAAGTTAAGAGATTTTATGAAAATGCAATGTTATTCTTTTGCATTCTTCCCTTTTGATTGTGGTGAAAATGCAATGTTATTCTTTTGCATTCTTCCCTTTTGATTGTGGTGATGATGTTTTTGATCACGAAGGTCATGATACTCCACCATTTGAGTTATGGCTTTGAACTGCATTTTTATTTCTACCATTCCATTAATGCTATGGTCGAGGGCTTCATTCCTCTTCTTGATATCTCCTACGAAAAAGGTTCAGGAGTTAAAGATGTTATTTCATGATAAAATAATTTTTCAGAGTGCATTCATTTTAAGTTTTGACTGCATTCTTCCCTTTTTATTGCCAACGAATGCATTGCTGACATGTTGGACCTTCTTATCACTATATTCCATTCCCTACACTGGTCTAACTATTATGGTGAGATATTCCAGATAATGCTCTAGATGAAGCTATAGATATGGATGTTGAATTTAAGAAGCTTGAACATCCTATTTAGTCTCTTGAGGTCGCCAAGATAATGCTTTTACAAATATCACTATCAGTGATATTCCCTTATTAGATGGGCCCATAGGCTTTTGAGGTCTAAAGTCCTGTTGAGTATCAGGTTTACCTTGTTAGTGCTACCCTTTTCCTTTTAGATACTTTTCATGTGCACATTCTGACTACCTTTTTGCATTCTTACAACTCTAATTTTGAATATTAATAGTAAAGTATTCACACAATCTTACCTAGACTTAAAGACTTTATTATGGAAAGCAAGTATTTCATAACATATGTATGTAAGTGTATTCATGTTATGTATAACATGCATGATCCTAATAGGTTTTTCATTTGAAATAGAGTTATGTTCACAACTTAGAGTGTGAGAACAAGGTGCCTCATCAACAGCTCATAAGTTTGAGCATTGAATGCTTTATTGTTGGTACTTCTAATGTCAGAGCTTCTAATACAGTTTATCACACTGATGACTAAGCCAGTAAGTGGGGTCCATGGCTTTTCACTAAAGCTTGTAATTGACTGATGCACTATTGACCTTTTCTTTTTATTACTACTTTTGTTGTATCATAACTGATGTATTAGCTCTTATAGTTCAGCATCCATCTTCGTTCTTTGAATATGGACTTACTGTTATACAATTAGCACCTAGAGCTACATTTTTCCCCTAGCTTCATTCTGGATTCATTCAGATTTTTATAGTAGTTTTTTTCATTTTTATATATAAGAGACCCAATTCGTTCATTGCTGTTATTGATCCTTTGACTTACTAACTCTATTAGTTTCAATCTCATGTATTAAAAATGTAGAGGAGTGGGCAAACTGATTGAAGCAAGTTTTTTATGATGAAATCAACTAGACTTGCACTTTAAAGAATTCTTGAATAGAATATGAGGCTTGATGCTGATGCAATAATTGATGATAGTTACAAGGTATGGGTTGCAACGCAAGTTACTGAGCCACCTAAATTCTCAAGGTATAAAGGGATGCTAGGCTTACAAGGAAAATTACAAGGGGGTGGCAAAAAAAGAAAACATAACTAAAATAGTGATCTTCTAGCTCTGATTTAACTTTCATTATGTATTATCTTTCCATTCAAATACTTATGCAGTCTAACAAAGACGAATATAGGATATTTGAACAAAAATTTCAAATTCAATTTTAATAATTCATTAGGGTAAAAATGAGAACATTCATTAAATCACATGATACAACTCCTATTACTAACTAGTTCTTTTAGATTTCCTAACATAATATTTTTCTCTCATTTTTACCTGATTTTCCTTTTTTCTTACTTTTTTCTTTTTGTTTTCACTTTTCCTTTCTCTCAAATTTCCTATCCTCAGAAGTTACATTATGTGATATATGAATATTCTTTTAATTTGCATTTATGCCCATGCTGAATGAATCTAATTGAATTGAATTTATGTTAAACATGCAGATATGATCGGTATTATAATGCACAGTACCATTAGGATGTACATTACATAAGTAAGCATGATCAAAATTCATATCATCAATCACTAAAACAAAACAAGTTCTAAGAAACTAAAATTTTATTCAAAGATGATAATAAGAAAATTTATTTCCTATTCTAGATGTTAGGGATGCTAGGTCTCATAGTGGTTGTCCTTTAGGCGGCTGACATAATAACTATTCTTGCATCTTCTTACCAACTATCTCCATGACTTCATCTTTTTCCACCTTAAATGTGCATTTTTCTTTCTTGTCTAGTAGCTTCTCATCATTAATCTCATCACCCCATCCTATAGGCATAATTGAAGGGTATGTCAAAAGATGGTGGTTTAGTATAAAACACCTTATAGTCGAACTTGCCTAAAGGTTGACCCAATAAGTCTTCTACTTTTTCCATATCTTTAGGGGCATTAGGAGATTTCTCTTTGGTTTTAAGGTGTAGGTCCTTAAAAGATCTTAACACTTCTTCCTCACTAACTCCCAAGCTAATCATCAGGGTAGCTGAGGGTGGTACATTTTGATTGTTTAGGAAAGGATTATTTTTTGTGCTTAGGTTTTTCGGGTATGTGATATTTCCAAAGTCTATAAGATTTTGGATTTCATGTTTGAGGCAGATGCAGTTATTTATGGAGTGTTAGAGGTTTTAATGAAATTTGCAATACTTTTTTAGGTTATAGCCTAGGACATTTGGGTTTGGTGGGTTTGGATTAGGTAAAGGTTAAAGTAAGACTTTTTGGATCAAACGGTCTAAGACTTTTGAAAGTGGTTAGTTAAAATTAGAGAATCTCTTAGGCTGTTGAATTGCACACATCTCCATAACTCGGCTAGTACTTCCTTGTTGTGTGGCCCAGTTAGGTAATTTTATGTTCTTATAATCTTAATCTCTTTGGCTTGCAAACCATCATCATACAGGTCTGTAAATGTTTTGGGATTCATCATTTGCAATCTCTTAACCAAATTAGACAACATGTTATGGACTTTCATCCTAACCCGATCCTTCTCAACCAACTTATTTTTCATAAATCCTGCCTTGTTCATAAATCTAGTTAAGAAATTAGAAAAGGATTCATTTGATTTTTGCTTTGTCAGTTTCAAATCCCTGGTGGACACTTCCAATCTAGTGTTATAAATATACTATTTCAAAATAGCAGTACATATTTCTTTCCAGCCAGTCCTAACAGACTTTTCCAATCCATAATACCAGTTTACAATTATTCCCTCTAAAGACAATACAAATAACCTAGTGATCACTGCTAATGGGCCTTAGCAGTGCTCACAGTTGTTGTGTACTGACTTAGATGAATCCTAGGATCTCTAGTTCCATCAAACTTCTACAGCTGAGGCATTTTAAACTTCTCAAGTAGCTTATTATCCTCCATTAGCAGCATATCATCAAATTCAAATGAATATCTCATGCCTTGTTCTCTAATTAGCTCTTCCATCTTGGACATTTTAGGGGCCAGTGCTTACATCTTATTGGACTCATGGTCTTATACCAGTTCAAGTGATTCTCTCTTTGCCTTTTCTATCATGTAATTCTTAACATCCTCAAGCTTCACATTAAAATCATGTGGGTTTCTAGCAATAGGTTACCCCCCAGCATTATTGCCAACAGGTGGATCATATGTAGCAAGTGGGATAGCTGCAGCAGCAGCTGGTTGATCAATTACAGGTGATGGTATGACAGCAACACCAAGTTGCATTAATCCAAATAAAGCATGTCTCAATTCATCTTGTGTCATAGCCCTTATGTCATCCATTAAAGCTCCCTTGATGTCTTCTAAGGTCAAGTTCCCTCCTTATTGCTATTCCATTTCTATATGCTTAGCTAGAGTTGGTTCAGCTTCCAAGTAAAGTGGATTAATAGGACTATATTCCAGTCTATAAAGGATCTCTTCTACTATGGCTTTAGGGCTTAAATATGTTCTTCTCAGTCTACTACCTTTCCAT
The DNA here is from genome assembly GCA_947683625.1 of Mallotus nudiflorus. Taxonomy (NCBI): domain Eukaryota; kingdom Viridiplantae; phylum Streptophyta; class Magnoliopsida; order Malpighiales; family Euphorbiaceae; genus Mallotus; species Mallotus nudiflorus. The sequence continues at coordinate 163,383 of CANTUR010000397.1, forward strand.
CACCAAATATGAGAAGACCCTGATGAATCTATTATGGCTTCAAAACAAAGTGTTAGTGTGATGGATGAAATGTATGTATACATGTATGCATGATGCACATGCTATGCAATAAGTAGCAAGTATCAATCAAATGTACAACATTCATCCTTTTAACCCTATTTCTACGAAACACATGTTCAATGGTAAGTCTCTTTTACTAAGATTTTTTATGTTGGCCTTAATATCAACAGGGGATATCAAGAACTGATGTGCATGCCAAATCTCTCTTAAAGCAATAAAAGCATAGAAATAGTACTTCTAGGTATAAAAGATTAGCCTAATCTTTATTAACCCAAGTAGGTTTCTAAAGTATGGGCTTAGGCCTTTATAGATAGAAATACCTCATGGCAACATACAAAAGTAATTTGGGTAATCCTAGGGAAAGTTATTAAGACATTATATGTGATTAGGGTCCGATGAAAAGTCAAGGTTCCCTTAGCAAGATGCCCTCCTTTAAGACCAGAGTTATAGGCCAAGGTTAGAGGGGCCCAGCATCCTTTGCAAACTCGAGAGAAGATTACTCCCCTTTAGGACTTGGGTTACAAACTTTAGTAAGATAAGCCTAGTAATCTCTCTTGAACTGAGTTAACGCTAAGACTGACAGTTAGCCAATTGACAACTCCAAGAAGCTAGTGGAATCATAAACCAATGCCATCAATTTAATAGGGACATACAGAATGAATGCAAGAATAAAATAATAATTAATAAAATAATTCTAAAGAACACAAGTAGAATCAATATCTCTTATCCCCAGTGGAGTTGCCATTGTAGATGGTGGGGTTTAGCGGGCCTCTAAGATTTTATTAATCGCGACATTATTTGAGCTCAGGGCTCAAAGAAAACACTAACCATTGTCACAAAGACATGACGTGGAGATGAGGAGTTGCTACCTAGGGTAATAACTAGGATAAATCATTTCGGTGGTTCTTGATTCTTTAAAAGAAAGCTAGCACCAACATCAAGAGATTTTGGAAACAGAATACTAACTTCTTTTAATCTTGTATTCATTTAGACTAGATCTTGATTCTTTAAAAGAAAGCTAGCACCACAACCAAGAGATTTTGGAAATGGAATACTAACTTCTTTTAATCTTGTATTCATTTAGACTAGATTAATTTTATGTCTAAACTATATTAATTTTATTAATTAAAATTAGTTAATTCTACATTTTTATTTACAAGTGAAATGGACTAAAGGTGGTCGTACATTTTAATTGAATTAATGAGCCTAAATCTAATTGTTTTAATTAACTAAGTGGGCTTAATAATTTTAAGAAAAATAGAAATAAATTAGTAGGCTTAATTCTACTTAATCTTAAATTAGGTGATGTGATCATAAATCTATTTATTTTAAAAAGAAAATGCTTTAATGGGCTGACCTAAGTATAAATTAATCTAATTGTGCCTAAATTAATTTTAAAATTAATTAAACCTAAAAATTCAATTAAAAGCCTATTCATTAAATGGGTTGGAACCTAACATGGGCCTGAGGCCCAAAGAGAATAAAAAATACAAACAAGCCCAAACAACAAATTAAAGTAAATAATGAATAAAAAACATACATTCAGTGATTTCTAATCTAATTTTAATTATATGCAACCTAACTTAATCTAAAGCCACCATTGATTTAATTAGTTTTTTATCAAATGAACCTAATTTACTAATTAATTTTAGCAGTGTAGAAAACTAAAGAGTTTCACTATTCCCACTATCGAGGCCATTACAAAATCTACCCAAAAATAACAAAAAATTAAAATTAAAATTAAAACCCTCAAGAAAATAAATTAAACAAATTCAGAACCAAAAATAAATTAAATAGAACAAAATAAAAAATACATAAGCATTAAATTAGGATCCTGATTCTTGGTTTTCATTTATGGATTCTCCATGGGTTTTCCTTAGTTCAATTATGTGTTCATCATCACAGAAACATGAAACACATAGAATAAAAAAGATTAGAATAAATAAATAAAGAAAATAAAATAATGAAAATTAAACCAAAAGCGTAGAAAAAATAAAAAATAATAAAATGATATAAAAAAGAATTCATAAAAAAAGAAAGGAGTAGAAGAATGATACTATACAGATGTTGTTTGAATGCCTCCAAGAATGAGATTTCACCGTCTTGAGAAAATTGACTCTGTGTTTTTCTTGATTTTTTGACCTTGAAAAGAATGTATTTTTTTAAAAGGTTTTTTTTTCTTTCTTTTTTCTCTCTGTGTTTTTTCAATTAACTCTTTTTTTGGTAGCTACTAGGGTTTTCTCCTTTTTCTCTCTTTTACACAATCCCCTTCTTTTTTTTTTCCAAACTTATCTTTTTATATCCCATTCTAACCCTAGCTAGCTAACCACTTATGAGATCGTCCCTCTCAAAACAAATAGGATAAGAATTTTAATTTCAAAAAATTATACGTGTAAAAGATGCGTAATGGATAGATCAATATCAAAATTAATTTATTTACTAAAATAAATTAAATTTGGACCAATCATAATTAAAAATTGAGAAAATAATTTTTTCCTGAAATTTTAACGGCTCAACATTGCAAAATGTCAATCAGCATTACGCACATTTTTAAAATGTTAATCAGCATTACTCACATTTTTAAATAGGCCCTTGTAAAATTTAATTTTTTAAATTAAACCCAAAAAATATTGCAATTTAGTCCCTAAAATCACAAAACTTAAAACTATAGGTCAATTTTTTATTAAATTTTCATCATAGAGGCTTTCGTCACATTCATGTTCAAATGCATCCTGAAATTGGATGCTTACAGATGCCATATTATGCATGGTACCTGTAGAAGGCGCGGTTTAGTGCGCGTCCAAGATTTTAGCAATCATGACACTGTTTAGCCTCAGGGCCTTAGGGAACACACTACTATGTCACAAAGTTATAGGGTGGAGAAGAGGAATCGCCACCCATGGTAATAAGTGGGACAATTTGATTTGTGGTACTTGATTCTCTAAAAGAAAGTTAGCACCACAACCAAGAGATTCTAGGAACGGAATACTAACTTCTCTTAGTCTCGTGTTCATTTACAATAATCTTACAAATGATTATGTTATCCTCTAATTACATGCAATTTTATGTAAACCCTATTTGATATCCATCTAACCCTAGGTATCTAGTCAATAAAATTACACATAAAAAATGCACCCAAGATCGTGTTGTCCCTAAGTCTAAACAATGTTAATTTTATTAAAAAGTTAGCTAGATTTACATTTTATTTATAAGTCAGAAATGGACTAAAGGCGGACCTACATTTTTCATTAATTAGTGAGCCTAGATTTATTTATTTTAGTTTTTCTAAGGAATGGGCTTAAGTCTATTTAATTTTAAGGAAAAGTTAAATTAGTGGGCCTAAGTCTCACTTAGTTTTATTTTAAATGAAATGTGGGCCTAGGTTTATTTATTTTAAAAGAAATAAAATTAAGTGGGCTGAGCTAAGTCTAAACAAGTTTTAATTAACTAAATGGACCTGAAATCTAATTAACCTGATGGACCTAAATTGATTATTTAAAGTCCTAAACCATTTTTTAAGCCTATTTAAAGTGAGTTAGACCTAAGTGTGGGCTTGGGGCCTAAAATAATATAAAAACCCAAAAAATACAAACTAAAACAAATAAAACTTAAAAAAAAATCAAACATGCATTTTAGTGATTTTCTAGAAACCCTAAATCAATTACATGCAAACCCTAAATTAAGCTACTGCCACCATTGATTTTAATTGATTTTTACCCAATTAAACCTAATTACTAATTGATTTTAAATGTAGAAAATTAAATCTTTCACTATTCCTACTACTGGGGCTATTACAAACTACGTACAAAAATTAAAATTAAATAATTATACACCCATGAATTAAAATAACTACATAGAACACATAAATGCAAAATGAAAATTAAAACCCTAATACCTACTGGAAAATAGTACAGGTTATTCCATGGCATTCCATGGATCTTCTGGTCATCTAAACACAGGCAATATCATCCTCAATCCACATTCACACATAAAAAAAACACATAAATAATCATATTAGTAGTGAAATTGAATAATCAAAACAATAACAAAAAAAAATCACAAAAAAAAAGAATAGAAAAGAAAACTGATGATTTTATATATTGTGCAAATGCCTTGAGATAGCCCTTCAGATTGGATTATCACCATTAAAATTGACTCAGTATTGATTTCATTATGGATTGGGATTTGATTGCTTTAGAAGACACTAACAGTATCTAAAATTAGGGTTTTAAAAGACAAGGGTGTGTGCGAGGTGTTCTTCGCATCTGTATGTGTCTGTGTGTGTGTGTGTTTTTTTTTTTATCTTTTTTAGTTTGTGTATGTGAGTCTCCAGCCCCCTGCATGCATTTAGACTCTTTACTTTTAAAAGTAGAGTCTATGCGTACTGACTTCCTAAGTTTATAGGAATGCTTATCTCTTTCAAAATAACCTGATAAGAATTTTGATTTTTGAAAACTATTTACGCATTTTGAACGCGTTGAAAATTTCATTAGATAATAATAATCATAAAATTAAATTTTCAACCAATCAAAACACTAAAAAATCAATAAAAAATAAGGAAAAATAAAAAAAATGGACTTTTTCGCTTTGGCATTGTGTAATGCCGACCGGCATTGTATAATGTTGATCGGCATTGTGTAATGCCGATCGACATTACACAATGTTGATCGGCACGGCATTACACCAATGCCGATTAGCATTAAATGTCAACTTTTTTTAACTTTTAATTACCAAAAGACCCCTAAAAATTTAATTACATTAAATGTCCTTGTAATCAAATCCTAAAATACGTTGCAATTTAGTCCTTAAAGTCCAAAAAATCAACAACCAAGTTCAATTTTTGAATAAATTTCATCATAGGGGCTTACGTCATAATTACACACAATTGCATCCCAAAATTGGGTGCTTACAGTTACCTACCTTTGTCGCTGTTTGTTTGACAAATTGCAGCAAAGTAATAGAAGCACACAATTTTGAAATAAAGAAATTAGGACACTTGATTGTATCCTAAATGATAAATTGATGCTCAAATTGCTGAGCAAGGTGTAATATTTGAAAAGTCTCACTATATTTCCTGCAGAACGTCTAGTGGACTTTGTGCAAATGAGTTTTCAATATTCCCTATGGGATGTTTAGAGATAATAAATTGAAAACTTGCTATAGTTCCTGTGGAACATTTAGCAATGATGAATTTTGTTATATTCTCTATGGGACGTCTAACAATGCATACTATATTCCCTGTAGGATGCCTAGTGATGATAAATTGAAAACTTACTATATTTCCTATGGAACGTCTAGCATTGATGAATTTTGTTATATTCCTTATGGGATGTCTAATAATGCACACTATATTCCCTGTGGGATGTCTAGTGAAATTGAATTGAAAATTTGCTATAATTCTTGTGGAATGTCTAGCACCGATGAATTTTGTTATATTCCCTATGGGACGTCTAGTGAAGTTGAATTGAAAATCTACTATCGTTCCTGTAGAACGTCTAACACTAATGAATTTCATTATATTCCCTGTGGGATGTCTAATGATGCACACTATATTCCCTATGGGACGTCTAGTGAAATTGAATTGAAAATCAGCTATAGTTCCTGTGGAACGTCTAGCATTAATGAATTTTGTTATATTCGTTGTGGGATGTCTAACGAAGCACGCTATATTCCTTATGGGACGTCTGGTGATGATAAATTAAAAACTTACTATAGTTCCTATGGAACGTCTAGCACTAATGAATTTCGTTATATTCCCTATGGGATGTCTAACAATGCACGCTATATTCCCTGTGGGACGTCTAGTGATGATAAATTAAAAACTTGCTATAGTTCCTATGGAACGTCTAGCACTAATGAATTTCATTATATTCCCTGTGGGACGTCTAACGATGTACACTATATTCCCTGTGGGACATTTAGTGAAGTTGAATTGAAAATCTACTATAGTTCTTATGGAACATCTAGCACTGATGAATTTGAAAGTTTATGTCATAACTGCTATGCAGTACATAATATAATGAAGGTTATGACTACTGTGCAACACATAAGATAATCATTTGAAATTCATATCATAGCTACTGTGCAACATATGAATCCTTTGATTGAAATGATGCATGTAAAATGCAAAAAAAATGATTTCTGTAATCTTGCTCTATATTTTGTACTTGACAAAAAATTCAGAATCACAAATTAATTATGCAGTTTTAATAATTCAATGAATTATTAATTTGATGAATGTCATGATTTAATTAGGAACATGTTCCTAATCAGAATGCAAATATGGACCAAATTGCAATGAAAGAACTTGAATTCATATGCATACAAAAGTAATGGACTAAAGTGGAATACACTACACTCGATCATGTAATGTTGATTGATCTATATGATTATGTCGCAATCCATAATTCCTCGCGATTAGCTGCAACTCTTCATTCCTCACTGATGATGCTACAATCCATAACTACTCATAATTAGCTACAACTCTTTCATTGCTCACTGATGATGTTGCAGTCTATAACTACTCACTGATGATGCTACAATCTATAATTGCTTGCAAATTGATTGTAATCCTTTCATTGCTCACCTTTGATGTTGCTACAGTCCATAACTACTTGCTGATTTTTATCTTTTGTTCTTTAAGTCAAATGCTTTGAATTCTTTATGCTAACTAATTTTAATTCCACTGTGCACTTCCTTCTAGTTTTATAATTCCTGCAGACATATTGAAGTTAGTTTCAATTATGATGGATGTATAAAAGTACATATTGAAGTTAGTTTCAATCATGATGAATGTATAAAAGTACATGATAATATTGACAATTAATGAGAAAATTCATCATTTTATCATGAGATAGCATGCTCTTAACGAATCTCACTATTTTTTATTTTCATGATTGTCACTTATTTGCCATTTGCAAAGATCAGAGGCATTATTACCCATCTTATGCTGAGAGTGTATCTTTTACCAAGTGAAGAGCTTACTTCCACTCCTAATTTTAGGGATAATTTTCTAAACAAAACTTATGGAAATTAAGCATAAAAATATTGAATTCAGAGTATCAAAACAGTCTTTGAATTATTTTTATGCTTTTCTTCCTTATCCAAGTATTCCCCCGCCTTTCTCATATTACTCAGCGTGGATACCATTGGAAAGGTCCTTTGGATATTCATACTCTTACAGAGCATTGGAGTAAATAGAGCAAGTTTTTTTAACATGGGTCCTCTTTTAGTATTCCCCTACCTTTCTGGTATTACTTAGCGTGGATACCGCCAGAGGTTCACGTTGATACTCTTGCTCATTTTTTAAGCATTGGAGTAAATTATGCTTACTCTTATTCTAATTCTCCTCTTAGTGTTCCCCTGCCTTTCTCGTATTACTCAGTATGGATACCAAGGAGGGATTTGTACTCGTACTCATTTCTAAGCATTGGAGTAGATTATATGCACATTTATTATTCAAAAGACTAAAATGACACTTTGAAATTCAACCAATTTATATTGCAAGTCCATAGATTTTGTCTTTGCATATTCTTCCCCTTGTTTGGGTGTAAAGTATGCATTAGATTGATTAGAGTTTTAGAAACTCTCAGCATAGAACTATCAATAAGACATCTGAATTCTGCGAGGCTAATAAAAGAAAGCCACTAAAATCAAAGGTCATGAGATAAGTTTTCACACATGATATCATGAAGTGGATGAATTTACTTTCAATTTTATAAATTTTCTTTCAATTTGTACTTTACTATAAATAGAGTTGTACTACTTCCCTTTGGTATTTGTTAGGGTGTTTGTCACACATAGTGAGATTTTGACTAGCGACTGGCATTTGTTATCCTAGTCATTCTTATTAATGTATCAGCTCCTTTCCCCTTCTTCATTCTTTTATTATTTACCTACATAAAATACCATAAGTTAGTGTGGTTTATTTGTAAGTGAAGAAATTTTATCAAAATGTAATGTTATTCTTTTGCATTCTTCCCTTTCATTATAGCGATTATGTCTTAGATCACAGGGTCATGATATTCTACCATTGAGGTTATGGCTTTAGGAAGAATTTGTCTTTCTACTATTCTATTAATGCTTTGGTAAAGGGCCTCATTCCTCTTCCTAATGTTTCTTATAAAAGAAAAGATTTAGGAGTAAAAGGTTTTCTATTTCACCATCAAAGAAGTCTTCAGAGTGCATTTGTCTCAAGTTTTGAGTGCATTCTTCCCTTTTTGATTATGGTGATGATGTCTCGGATCACAAGGTTATGATATTCTGCCATTGAGGTTATGGCTTTAGGCTGAATTTCTCTTTCTACTATTCTATTTATGCTTTGGTAAAGGGCCTCATTCCTCTTTCCAATGTTTCCTATAAAAGAAAAGATTTGGGAGTTAGAGGTTTTTTATTTCACCATCAAAGAAGTCTTCAAAGTGAATTCATCTTAAGTTTTGAGTGCATTCTTCCCTTTTAATCATGATGTCTCTGATCACAGGGTCGTGATATTCTACCATTGAGGTTTTGACTTTAGGCTGAATATTGATGCTATGGTAAAGGGCCTCATTCCTCTTCTCAATATTTCCTGCAAAAGAAAAGATTTGGGAGTTAAAGGTTTTTATTTCACCATTAAAGAAGTCTTCAAAGTGCATTCATCTTAAGTTTTAAGTGCATTCTTCCCTTTTTAAGGCTGAGCGCATGTATCGCTGACATATTGGACCTTCTCGTTACCATATTTCACATCCTACAATGGTCTAACTATTATGGAGAGATATTCCAAATGATGCTCCTGATGAGACTGTGGAGATGGATACTAAGTTTGAGGAGCTTGAAAGTTTTATCCAGCCTCTTGAGGTCACCAGGATGATGCTTCTTAGTAATGTCACTCCTTTTATTTTCATTCCTTCAGATGCTTTACCTGTGAATACTCTAACTACTTTCCTACACTTTTACAACACTAATCTTAAATGTTAGTAGCAAAGTTTTTGGACAATCTTGACTAGGCTTAAAGAATTTATTATGCAAAGAAAGAATTTCACAACAAATGCATGCAAGTGTATGCATGTTATGCATAACATGCATGATCTTAATAGGTCTTCTGTTTAGAGCAAAGCTATGTTCGCAGCTTGGAGTGTGAGAACGAGGTGCCTTATCAATAACTTGTAGGTTCAAGCACTTGATGCTTCATTGTTAGTACTTCTGATGTTTGAGCTTTTGATATAGTCTATCAGACAAATAACTAGGCCAGTGAGTGGGGTCCATGGCTTTACACTAGAGCTCATGATTGACTGGTGCACTATTGAACTTTTCTTTTTGTTACTACTTTTGCTGCATGATAACTGTTATATCTGTATGCTTGTAGTATACTCCTTTCTACCCTAAGATCGTTTTTACTAACTTTAAAGTTCTACTATTGTATTTATCGTTTTGCCCCTAACTTGTCCTGGAGTTACATTTTATCCCCAGCTTCATTTTGAATTCATCCTAGCAATTACTTTCTTCATGTGCATAAGAGACTCAGTTTGGTCATTATTATTGTTGGCCTTTTGTCTTACTAACCCTATTAGCTACAATCTCATGTATTGAAGATGCATAGGAGTGAGCGAACTGATTGAAGCGAGTTTTAGATGATGAAATCAACTGGACTTGCACTTCGAAGAATTCTTAAGTAGAATATGAGGCTTGATGGTGATGCAATAATTGATGATAGTTATAATGTATGGATTGAAAATCAAGTTACTGAGCCACTAAGATTTTCTCAAGGTATAAGCTGATGCTAGGCTTATAAGGAAAATTACAAAAGAAGTGGCAACAAGAAAATATAACTAAAATAGTGATCTCATAGCTCTGATTTAGCTTTCATTATGTATTTTTTTTCCATTTAGATACTTACACGGTATGATAAAGACCAATATGCGATGTTTCAAAAAAAATTAAAATTCAATTTTAATACTTCATTAGGGCAAAAATGAGAACATTCATTACATCATAGAATATAACTCCTGTTATCAGTCAGTCATGAATTTTCCTCTCTAATTTTTTCCTTACTGTTCTTTTTTCTCTTTTTTTCTCTTTTTTATTCTCTCTTTGTTCTTTCTTTTTTTTACTTTTTTTATTTTTTCTCACATTTCCTATCTTCAGAAGTTACATCATGTGATATATGTATGTTCTTTGAATTTTCATTTGTGCCCATGCTAAATGAATCTAATCAAATTGAATTTATGTCAAACATACTGATCTAAATTATAATGAACAAAACTATCAGGATTACATAAGTAAGCATGGTCAGAATTTATATCTTCGATCGCTAAAACAAAATAGAATTTTCATCCTCAAACAGACCAGATGTTATTACATCAGTTTCATTATAAAAGACATCAACAAAACTATCACTAATGATAGTAGCTAAATCCTGGGGGTGGCTCCTCTTCAGGTGGTAGACACAGCAACTCTTCAATAGCAACACTGCCCATCCTCTCAACTACCAACTTCATCACTTCCTCTTTATTGTCCTTCACCAGATTCTCCACAATCTGCTCCTTGAATATCTCAAACCCAGGGACATCTACTCCAGTAATACTAACTTATTCCTTAGCTCCTAGATAGTATTTTCCTTCCCCTGGCTTGATGAAGTTCTGACTCAAAGGACCAACTTTTGCATAAAGCTTCCTCTTTTCTGCATTGAATCACTTCTTTGCCCTTCTACCTTTTAGCTTTGGTTCCCCTATAAAACCCAATCCTATTGTTTCATCTTGATTTTTGAATCCTAGGAATTCTGGAATTCCTTGTTCATTCTTCCCCAATCCTTGTCCAAGCTAGTAATTCATTCTCTTCATCATTTTTGCTACTCTTAAATCCATTTCATTCCCATCAAATAACCCAGCAATCTGGAAACTAGGGGGTGCACACACTTATTTCTGTTTATCCAATATGGATGCCACAGTAACATTAGTCCCAGCTTCTATGGTCATAACTTCTCCTTCATAAGGGAATTTTATCTTTTGATGCATAGTTGAGGGTACCCCTCCCAAGGCATGGAACCATGGTCGTCCCAACAACAAGGCATAAGTGATTGGAATGTCCAACACTGTAAACTCAATGGCTGATTCCATAGGTCCTATTTTAACCAAAGCTTGGAATGTCCCCTCCACATTCCTAGTACTATTATCATAAGCTCTGATTATGAGGTTTGAATCTGTTAAGTCTTCAGCTTTCAAGCCTAAGTTAGGCATGATTTTCACAAGACATACATTAATAGTAGAACCATCATCAACAATAGCAAAATTGGTTCTCTTTCCCCTCACCTCAGTTGGGATAAACAATTCCTTATTATGGTTTCTTCCTTCCAAAGGCAAGTCATCATCTGAGAATGTTATCAGCCCATGTTTCTTTTTTATAACCTTTGCTACCATATCCTCTAGAGTAGCGGCTATTTCAATATTCATGTTCGATAGAGCTTTGACAAGAGCCCTTCTATGGCTGCTTGAATGCATCAATAAATCCTAAATGCTGACATTTGCCTTAGCCTTCTTCAGTTGTTCCAAAATCAAATCCTCTTTCTATTCTTCTTCTATCTCTGTATCTTCTGTTTCTTCTCTTTTTATTACTCGTTCTATTTTCTTTTCTGCTGCTTTATTATTCTTCCCACCTCTAGTGACATGATTCACTTTAGGATCATCACTCCAGACATCATAACTGCCTCGACTTTCTTTATCAAAGTCATACCATATGTTAATAACTCCAATGATTCGGTCTCTTTTCCTATTATACCACATTTCCATTGTACATGTTTCCTTCCCTTTTAGATCTCTTATATTAAGCTTGCCTAAGTGTTGATTCAATAAATCTTTAACTCCTTCTTGAGACTATTCAAGAGCTAAAGGGTCATTCTCAAATTCATCACCCCACCCTATAGGCACAATCAATTCAATGGGGATGTCAGCGAAAGTGGGCTTAGAATAAAATACTCTGTAATCAAACTTACTGAAGGGCTAGCCCAGTAAATCTTCCACTCCTCTCTGTGGCTATCCGAAAGGTTCTCCCTTGGGTATAGGGTTGAGATCCTCGAAGGAGCTTAGCACTTCTTCGCTAACCCCTGAGTTGATCATTATGGTGGCTAGTGGTGGAACATTTCAGTAGTCTGGGAAGGGTTGTTTCTGGTATTTGGGTTAGAGTTGGATTTTTTAAGGTCGATGATTTTTTCAGAATCTATCAAGTTTTAGATCTTATGTTTTAGGCAAATACAATTGTATGTGGGATGGCCAGCAGCTTGGTGGAATTTACAGTAATTGTTAGGGTCAAAACTAAGGACATTTGGGTTTGGTGGCTTCAAAAAGGTTAAGGGTTGGAATAGGCCTTATTGGATTAGCCTCTCTAGGACTTTGGAGAGTAGTTGGTTGAAGTTGGAGAACCTTCAGGATTGCTGAACTGCACACACCTCCATAGCTCGGCTAGTACTTCCTTGTTATGTGCCCCCAGTTGAGTAATTTTAGGTTACTATGCCTCTAGAACTCTTCTTTTTCTTATTCTCTATCTCTTCAGCTTGTAGACTATCATCATACAGGCTTATCAAGGTCTTTGGGTTCATCATTTGCAGTCTTTTAACCAAATTAGGTGACACATTATGAACAATCATCCTAACTTGATCCTTTTCAACTAGTTTATTTTTCATCAGTCCTGCTTTATTCATGAATCTGGTGAGGAAATCATAAAAGGATTCATTGGGTTTTTGCTTAGTTAACTCTAAATCCCTAATAGACACTTCCAATCGAGTGTTATAATCATATTGTTCCTTCCAGTCAACCCTAATAGACTTTTCTAACCTATAGTACCAGTTTACAGCTATTCCCTCTAGTGACAGTACAAACAGCCTAGCAACTACTGACAATGGTGCTTTAGTAGTGCTCATGGTAGTGGTGTATTGACTCAAATGAATCCTTGGATCTCCTCTCCTATTAAATTTCTGCAGTTCAGGCATTTTGATTTTTTCAGGCAGCTTATCTCCCTCCATTTGTAGCATGTCATCAAAGTCAAAAGAATATTCCATTCCTTGTCCTTTAATTAGCTCTTCCATCTTTGACATTTTTTGAGTCAGTGCTTACATCTGCTTGAACTCATGATCATGGACCAATTCAAGTGACTCTCTCTTTGCCTTTTCTACCATGTAGTTTTTAATATCTTCCAGTCTTACATTAGTAGTAGGCACATTTCTAGTAGCAGGTTGCCCCCCAGCATTATTAGTAGCAGGTGGAGCTCCTACAACAGATGGTTGTTCAACAGTAGCAGTAGGTGGTTGTTCAATAACAGGTTGCACTAATCTGACCAAATCCTGTCTCAGTTCATTTTGCATCATAGCTCTCATGTCATCCATCAAAGATCTCTTAATGTCCTTTAAGTTCCACATCTATGGTTGTTATTCCATTTTAGTCTATTCATTCTGAGTTGGTTCAGCTTCTAGTTACAGTGGGTTGATTAGACTCTTCTCTAGTTCTTAAAGGATCTCTTGAGTTATTGACTTAGGGCTTAGATCTATTCTGATTATTCTACCACCTTTTTGCCCCCATACATGAGAAGACCCAGATGAATCTATGATGGCTACAAAATAAGGTGTTAGTATAATGCATGGACTATATGTATGCATGATGCATGTATTTATATAACAAGTAGCAAGCAAGCACTTAGTAAGTAGCAAGTATCAAGAAGTAATCAACATGCCATCATGCAGGTAAACCTTCTAACCTTATTTCTCCCACACACGTATTCAATGGCAATTCTCTTTTCCTAGGATTTTTGGTCTTGGCCTTCATATCAACATGGGATATTAAGAGCCGACGCATATGCCAAATCTCTCTTAAAAGATAAAAGCACGAAAGTAACATTTCTAAATATAAAGGTCTAGCCTAATCGTTATTAGCTTGAATGAGCTTCAAAGGTATAGGCCTGGGCTTTTATAAATAGAAATACCTTATGGCAATTTCAAACAAACAAGCACTTTGGGTAAAAATCCTAGGGGAAGTAACTAGGCCATTATATGTGGTTAGCCAGTGAAAAGTTAAGGTTCCCTTAGCAAGATGCTCTCCATTATGGAATTTTAGTTACAAGCCAAGGTCAGTGGGGCCCAACATCCTTTACCAATTTAAGAGAAGATTACCCTCCCTTAAGGACTTGGGTTACAAACTCTAGTCAAATGAGCCCGGTAATCTCTCTTAAACTGAATTAAGGCTAACAATGATGGTTAGCTAATCTACAACTCTATGAAGCTAATGGAATCATAAACCAACGCTATTAGTTTAGTAAGGACATGCATAATGAATGCAAGAATGAAATAATAATAGATAAAATAACTCTAAAGAACATAAGTAGAATCGATATCTCTTATCCATAGTGGAGTTGCCACTGTAGACAGTGGGGTTTAGCACGCGTCTAAGATTTTAGCAACCGTGATACTGTTTAGGCTCAGGGCCTTAGGGAACACACTACTATATCACAAAGTCATAGCATGGAGAAGAGGAGTCACCACCCAGAGTAATAACTAGGACAATTTGATTGGTGGTACTCAATTCTCTAAAAGAAAGTTAGCACCACAACTAGGAGATTCTGGGAACGGATTACTAACTTCTCTTAGTCTCGTGTTCATTTAGAATAATTTTATAAATGATTATGTCATCCTCTAATTACATGCAATTTTATTTCAACCCTATTTGACATCCATCTAACCCTAGGCATCTAGTCAATAAAATTACACATAAAAAATGCACTCAAGATCGCGTTGACCCTAAGTCTAAACTATGTTAATTTTATTAAAAAGTTAGCTAGATTTACATTTTTATTTACAAGTGAGAAATGGACTAAAGGTGGGCCTACATTTTTTTATTAATCAGTGAGATTAGATCTATTTATTTTAGTTTGTCTAAGGAATGGGCTTAAGTCTATTCAATTTTAAAGGAAAGTTAAATTAGTGGGCCTAATTCTAACTCGATTTTATTTTAAGTGAAATGTAAGTCTAGGTTTACTTATTTTAAAAGAAATTAAATTAAGCGGACTGAGCTAAGTCTAAATAAGTTTTAATTAACTAAATGGACCTGAAATCTAATTAACCTAATGGGCCTAAATTGATTATTTAAAGTCCTAAACCATTTTTTAAGCCTATTTAAAGTGAGTAGGACCTAAGTGTGGGCTTACAGCCTAAAATAATATAAAACCCAAAAAAAACACAACCCAAAACAAATAAAACATTAAAAAAAATCAAACATACATTTTAGTGATTTTCTAGAAACACTAAATCAATTACATGCAAACCCTAAATTAAGCTATTGCCACCATTGATTTTTACCCAATTGAACCTAATTACTAATTGATTTTAAATGTTAAAAATTAAATCTTCCACTATTCCCACTACTAGGGCAATCACAAACTATGTACAAAAATTAAAATTAAACAATTATACACCCATGAATTAAAATAACTACATAGAACATATAAATGCAAAATACAAATTAAAACCCTAATATCTACTGGAAAATAGTTTAGGTTATTCCATGGCATTCCATGGATCTTCTGTTCGTCTAAACATAGGCAGTATCCTCCTCAATCCACATTCATACATCAAAACAAAAACACATAAATGATCATATTAGTAGTGAATTGAATAATCAAAACAATAACAAAATAAAAATCACAAAAAGAAAAGAATAGAAAAGAATGGAATAGAAAAGAACACTGATGATTTTAGATGTTGTGCAAATGCCTTGAGATAGTCCTTCAGATTGGATTATCATCGTTAAAATTGACTCAGTATTGATTTGATTATGGACTGGGATTTAATTGCTTTTAAAGACACTAACAGTATCCAAAATTAGGGTTTTAAAAGACAAGGGTGTGTGCGAGGTGTTCTTCATGTCTGTGTGTGTCTCTGTGTTTTTTTTATCTTTTTTTAGTCTTTATGTGTGAATCTGCAGCCCCCCTACATGCATTTAGACTCTTTACTTTTTAAAGCAGAGTCTGTGCGTACTGACTTCCCAAGTTTGTAAGAACGCTCATCTCTTTCAAAATAACCTGATAAGAATTTTGATTTTTAAAAATTATTTACGCATTTTGAATGAGTTAAAATTTTCATCAGATAATAATAATAATAAAATTAAATTTTCAACCAATAAAAATACTGAAAAAAATTGACAAAAAATAAGGAAAAATACGTGAAAAATAAAAAAAAAATGGGACTTTTACACATCGGCATTGTGCAATGTTGATCAGCATTGTATAATGTTGATCAGCATTATAGAATGCCGAACGACATTACACAATGTCGGTCGGCATTACACCAATGCCGATCAACATTAAATGTCAACTTTTTTTTACTTTTAATTACCAAAAGATCCCTGAAAATTTGACTTCCTTGTAATTAAATCCTAAAAAATTTTCAATTTTGTCCCTAAAGTCCAAAAAATTGATAACCAAGTTCAATTTTTTAATAAATTTCATCATAGGGGCTTATGTCACAATTACACACAATTACATCCTGAAATTGGGTGCTTACTGTACCATTTTTTACCCGTATGCGAGCAATAGCAATAGAGTAGTAAGGACACAAGGGATTTAGTAACATGTGTTTCAGATGGGTAGTGTCAATATTCAGACTGCGAGTACTTCCCAGCAAGGCCATCTAGGTAACCGGGTGCATAGGAATGGTAGACAAATCTGACAAAGTAGCAGCCTCTGAGGTTCGGACCTGAAGCCAGCAATGGTAGCAGTAGTCAGAACTCTAGGTATGGTAGTCAGGCTCAGGGCCCAGTGCATATCCTTTTTATGGCCATGTACATCAGGGGCCGTGTCATTTGCTGACCAAAGCATGCTTCAAGTGTAGGTAGATTAGGCATCTTACTAGAGTTTATCCTAACATTGGGTATCAATCTTCTTATTCCTAGGGATCTTTATCTTCAGTTGCTCAGCCATTTCAGCAAGTGTATCAGCCCTATCAGGCACCTCTGTACCCTCAGTAAAGGCCGACTCAGTATATGGGCCAACAGGGCCGAGGTTCAAGAGGCAGACATGAGGCTAGACTAAGTGGTAGAGAATTCACATAGTTTTTTAGTTCCTAAAAGGCTGGCCATGGGTAGGCCAGGGTGTTCACTCTGACTCCTCAAGATGCTAAGGCATCCAATGCAATGATAGCAAGTACTCTCTCAGTGTGTTCTTTTGAGGCTAGAGTTTTATTTAATCCTAGTGCATCACACTTTTTTGCTTTGCCTGTCTTTACTTTGAGGATGGAGTAGCAAGCATCCAAATTATTATTTCCTTTATCTGTAGTGACTCCACTTAGTGATGAGTTGAAGATAAATATTTTCTTTCCATCTTGTCTTGTGTTGGTGGAAGGTAGAGAGTTTCTTGCAGACTTAGTATTGTTGGATGCAATTGATTTTAATGTGATCTTGGGGATGGACCGGTTAGCCCAACATTATGCCACTCTGGATTCTCAGGTGAAAGTGGTAATTTTTAAAAATTAAAGAGTTTTGGTAATAATAAAGAGTTTTGGTTTAGAGCCAATAAATGTTCGATGCCTCAGAATCTTATTTCTGCTATCATAACTAGACAAATGCTTAGAAGGGGATATAAAGGCTATTTAACTGTGGTCAGAGAAACACAGATGGATGTAGGGGTAGTTGAGAAGGTGTCTGTAGTGTGTGAATTTTTTAATATGTTCCCTAAAAAATTACTAAGATTGCCATCGGACAAAGAGATAAAGTTCTGTATAAATATTGTACCAGGTATAGATCCTATCTCGATCTCGATGCTACCTTATATAATGGCATTGACAGAATTGAAGGAGCTTAAATAGCATTTACAATAATTACTTGATAAGGGTTTTATCATACCTAGTTCATCTCCTTAAGGTGCTCCTTTGTTTTTTGTGAAGAAGAAAAATGGTAGCTGATACCCTACATACATATGATATTTAAGGTCTTTATATCCAACACAGGTTACTTGAAAAGGGAAGTTAACCAGTGGCATTCAAGGAAATTTCCATATGAAGAAGAATCCCAAAATAAGAAGGAACATTCTCCTATTTGGTCTAGGATTCATATCCAAAGAGGGATCCTACCCCTTTTAGGTTTAAGTATCACTACTACTATAAATAGGACCTCGTATCCCTTATTCTCGATTATTTTATTCTCTCATATTCTAGTTGCTCTCATTTTCTCTCTTTAGATTCTCTCTCTATTTTCTGACTTAGGCATCAGAGCATTTATAGGGATCCTCCCCACCTCTCACATTGCCTATTGTTGTCCACTTGTAAGGTTCCAACTCAAGAGTTCTAAAAAGCAGGTTATCAAATGGCACTGTTTATCTTGGGAAAAAGTCATTCGTGCATCTACCAAGTTAAGACATTGACGCCATAACTTCCAGCCCACCACCAATCTCAACTCTTGACACTCACATTAACCTCTTAGCACCCATTCCTCCAATCAATCTATCAACACCTCTCCCAATAGCAATACCTCCAGTGTCTTTCCAGTATGTCGGACCTTCATCCCGAGGTATGCACTTTCTTCTTGGAAATACCCAAGGGTAGTTGACTCTGGGCACCGACTTTCCAAATTATGCCCCATTATAATACCATCACCGACCAATACCTTTTGTACCTTTTCCAAACTTAACATATACACTGGTTGTAACTACACTTAACCTAAACACTGTAACCCAAACACTCAACCTCACCCCAATAAACAAGGAAGCAATGATACAAAACATCCAAGCTCAGATGGCCCTAATGCAATAATAATTGAACACCTTGATTCAAAATGGCAACCTTGGGGTAGCAAACATAGAAAATACCACACCTTTGGAATTGCTCGGAGGGAGCAAAAGGAAAAATAAAACTCCATAAGAAGAATCCAACTCCACAATTTCGGCCCTCAATGATTCAAAATTAACCCAAAATGTTGAAGAAGTTATACAAAAAGCCCACACGAAACTGAGGAAGGACGATGAATGTATTTTGGAAGGTAAAACACATTTCGTAAAGAGGATAATCTAAACAAAAATCCTAACCAAGTTCATAATGCCACAACTAGATCAATATAATGGAACTGGAGATCCTATCAACCATATATCCTCATTTAGAACAAGAATGTTACTCCATAATGTAATTGATAGAATCATGTGTAGAGTTCTCCCAAGCATGCTCATGAAGAATGCTAAAAAATGGTTTTATCAGCTTCCAGAGAACTCTATCACCTCTTTTAAAGATTTGGCAGAGAAGTTCTGAACTAGGTTCATCACCGACATTCCTCCAGCCAAAAACATCAATGACCTCTGAATGTGTAGGCAAGAGGTTGACGAATTACTACGAAGCTACTTGGACATATTCAATAAAGTAGATATGCAAATCAAAAACCTTGTAGATGAAGTTGCTATCGAAGCCCTCAAGAATGGCACGAGACTCAAAAAACTCAAAGACAAGATAATGACAAAAGAACTCGGCACTTTCATGGAAGTAATGGCCATGGCAATCAAAATGATAAAATTGGATAAAAATTGAAGGATGAGAAGGGAGGAGGAAAAAGCACCAACCAGAGAAGAGAGGTCAAGGCCCAGAAGAGCAAGCTTCCCACAAACAAATTTTAAAAACCTGATGGAAAAATTGGAAAAGGAAGCTAATAGATACACACCTTTAAATACCTCTAGATCTAAGATCTCATGTGGGTCATACATAATGGTGTGTGAATTACCCTAGCCATAAGAATAAGCCCAAATCGGAGAGCTATATAGGATAGAGGACACTATTGCTAGTATCACCAAGATTATGGACATGACACAGAGGCTTGTCGAGAATTAAAAAATGCCATAGAAAGACTGGAGCAAAATGGTAGACTTAGCAATTTCATTGACACATCAAGAGGGACTAAAAATCTAGATGTACAAGGACAAGACAGACCAAAACCAAAAAAGGCCCGGACCAAACCAGCCGGGTTCATTAACATGATAGTCAGAGGAGAAAACACTAAGAAAAGACCCAATAGAAGTTGAGGAGAAGGACCAGCCTATAAAAAGAGAGAAGTCATCATGTTTAACTCTGAAGATGGGGAGCATGTTTGTCACCCCCACAATGATGCCCTGGTGGTAAGCGCATACATCAACAACTATCTGGTAAAAAGGTTACTAGTCAATAATGAGAGTGCCATCAATACACTGTCTTGGAATGCTTACAAAGCGATGGGAGGTTCTGTTATTAACCTAAAAGCTATCTAAAATCCCATTACAAGCTTCTACGGAGGAACTATACAGCTAATGGGTATTATAAAGCTAAGCCTAGAATTCAAAAATTAGGACATTAAAGAAACAAAAGTCATTAAAGCCCTATTCAATATAGTGCATCTCCCATTGGCATATAATGGCATCATAGGATGGCCAACACTCTATGAAACTGATGTAGTCACAGGTATCCAACACCTTACCATGAATATTTTAATTGAGGGCAAAACTCTTAAAATTTGGGGAGATCAGCACATGGCCAGGCAATACTACTAGATGGCAATCAAACCTCAGGTTGAAGCATTCCCTTTAGAGACTTAGGAGATAGAGAAGCAAGGAGTTGGACCTGAACTAGTCAATGACACTCAAACATTATAGATTGCTGATGGGAATATAGTAAAGATTGGTAATGAACTTGACTCTAAAACCAAGTAAGGAATAAGCGAAGTCCTCACCAAGCACTCAAAAGGTTTCACCTCTAGAGCACCAGAATTAACTGGAGTATATCCTAAAATTTCCATACATAGCTTGAACATTAGACCAAGGGCAAAGCCAGTGATCTAAAAGAAATAAAATTTTGCATACGAGAGGTAGAAACTAATTGCTGAGGAAACAAAAAAGTCATTAGACGTCGGATTCATCAAAGAGGTTACCCACCCGGAATGGGTAGCCAATGTGGTGCTAGTAAAGAAGTCTAATGACAAGTATAAGATGTGTGTGGATTATACTGACCTTAACCAGGCGTGTCCTAAAGATAGCTACCCTCTGCCAATAATTGATCAGCTAGTAGACTCCACTACTGGCCATGGTCTATACAGTTTTGTAAACGTGGCGCAAGGATACCACTAGATACCAATAAAGGAAGAAGAGTAAGAGAAAACATCCTTCATCACCCATGAAGGTCTTTACTGCTGCAAGCTAATGCCCTTTGGGTTAAAGAATACTAGAGCCACATATCAAAGGATGATGAACCAAGTACTCTAAGACCGGATTGGGAGAAATGTGGAAGTATACATGGACAACATTATTATCAAAAGCAAGCATGCAGATTAACACCCTGTGAACCTGGATCAGGTCCATCAATTGCTGAATGAGTCCAAGATCATGCTGAATTCAGACAAGTGCATCTTCAACATCAAGGAAAGAAAATTCTTGGGGTTCATGATATCCCATAGAGGTATTGAGGCCAACCTGAAGAAAATGGAAGCTATTCTCAAAATGAATAATCTAAAATCCATCCACGAATTGCAAAAGCTAAATGGCAGAATCACGACTTTGGGGAGATTCATCTCTTTCTAGACTAAGCTATGCCTACCACTATTTTAAGCTCTAAAAAATTCGAAGAAAATTTTTTGGATGGAAGATTGTCAACTAGCTTTCAAAGAAATTAAATAATTTATATCCTCCCTACCCCTACTCAGCAAGCTGGTCCCAGAAGAAATGTTGTACTTATACCTTTCGGTTGGGCCTAGAATGCATGCCATCGTTCATGCATCCCGAAAACTCTGGTACTACTTCCAGGCTCACCCTATTATTGTAAGAACCAGCTTCCCCTTACAAAAAATATTGTAAAGACTTAAGACTTCAGGCAGATTGGTTCAATGGTCGATATTACTTGGAGAATTTGACATCGACTATGAGTCCCGACAACAGGTGAAAGCTTAGGAATTAACAAATTTTGTTTTAAAGATGACACTAAAAGATCCCACCATCACCAGTGCACCAGAGTGGAAGCTCTATGTGGATAGGGCATCCTCCACTTAAGGATCCAATGCCTAAATCATCCTTAAAGGACCATATAAAGTTCTTATTAGATATATAGTTTAGATACAGTATAATGCCACTAATAATGCCATGGAGTATGAAGTGCTCATCACAAGATTAAAGTTAGCTACCGAAGTCAAAGCTGAGCATCTCAAGATATACTTAGACTCTCAATTGGTGGTAAACTAGGTCCAAGGGACATTCCAAATTAAAGATCCAAGTACTGCCAGATATTTTGGGAAAGTTATGCAACTCCTAAAGAAAATTAAGAAAGACGGGGGATAATAGGAAATAATGAAAATTCCCCAAAATGAAAACTCAAAGGTTGATCTCTTGGCTAAATCAGTAGCTGAAGATAATCAGGCATTCAGAAACATGGAGCTCATTGAATTATTAACAAAACCTAGTACTAAAGATTCGAATATCCTGGAGATATAGTAAAGCCCAGAGTGGATAAAATCGATCGTCCAATATTTCAAAAATGGGACACTCCCAGAAGATAAATTAAAAGCCAGGAAACTAAAGATAAAGGCAACCCACTACTCTATACTTCATGAAGAACTCTATAGAAGATCCCTCTCACATCAATAGTCTAAATATGTATCCCAAAAGGAAGGAAACAACATACTCAGGGAGATTTATGAAGGCATTTGTAGAGCGCACGAATCACATTACATGTTAACTAGGAAAGCACTATTGTAAGGATACTACTAGCCCACCATGTCCAGCGATGCTCAGAAGCTAACTCAAGAATGCCATAAGTGCCAATTGTTTGCCCGTCTCAATCATAAGCCCTCCAACCCTTAACATCCAATCAGTAGCCCTTGGCCCTTCACAGTATAGGGAATGGGCATCCTAGGTCCCTTCCTGACCTCCACATTATAAAAGAAGTTCTTGATTATGACCATAGACCATTTCACTAAGTGGATAAAGGTGGAAGCAGTACCTACCATTATGGAAGCTTGGATCCAACACTTCTTCTGGAGAGAAATCATTTGTAGGTTTGAAATACCACACACCCCTGATCACGGACAATGGGAAACAGTTTGATAATGAGAAGTTCAGAAGGTTTTGCTTTGACTTTGGAATAAAGCTTCATTTCACCTCAGTAGCCCACCCATAGATAAATGGAAAAACGAAAGTCACTAACAAGATTATCATGCAAGGATTAAAGAAAAGGCTTGATAAAAAAAAAGGGAAACTAGGTCGAAGAGCTCAATAATGTTATCTGGGCTTATAGGACCCACCCTAAATCATCCATAGAGGAAATGCCATTTAGACTAACTTATGGTATAGATGTAATGATAACAGTAGAAATCTAATCCCCAAGTTACAGGGTCAGCAGAGAATTAGACCATGACATCAATAACACCGATGCCTGGATATGTCTGGATCTGCTGGAAGAAAGAAAGGAGCGAGCAGAAGGTAGCACAATCTCAGTTCTGGTGTATCCACCTATAATAGTATAAGGTTGGGGACTGGGTACTTAAAAGGGTGGATATAAGCAAAGGCAATTCTAGAATCAGAAAACTCATACCCAACTAAGAAGGCCCCTATCAGGTTACAGAGTGAACATCTAAAGGGGCATATAAAATAAAGGACGAAGAAGGCAAAGAACTAGAACTATATTAGAACTCAGACTTCCTTCAAAAATACTACCAATAAATGTACTTAAGATACTATTGAATAAATTATTCTTTATTCATTGAAGCAAAATCATATTACAAAAGTCATTTACAAAAAAATCTTTAGTCTACTAAATGTACATCCGACAGTTCAGACTAGGAGACGGGAGGGGGAACAACATTGATAGCACTAATAGGCACTAGAGGCTTAAAAGAGGACCCTTCAACTAATTTATAAATATTCCTCGCATAAACAGAAGAGGTCTTATGTCAAGCATCCTCTTCAGCGACAATTTTAGCCAAGTCAACAGGTGTTATTCGATCCAGGTCAACTAATATTAGACAACCCTTCCACATTCAGACCTATAGGCCTTAAGAAATCCTCCCACCATGCTCTGATAAGATCTATTATCATTCTCCCGAGATTTCTCAACCTCAGCTAGCTTTTTCTCCAAATCTACGATATAGGAGTACTGCTTTTCAATCCTCTTGGTCAGTTGAGCTTGACTGTGCTCCACCTCAACCACCTTTTTTTGGCTCACCTCGGCTTTAGATTTAGCCTCTGCATATTTGGTTTGACAAAGCTCTAGTGCCACCTTTGCATTATCCATTTTCTTCTTAAAATCAATTGCTATTATTTTGACCTCCATCTCCTTTAGATTGTACTGGCTCTTAAGGTAAAAATACTGGTCCTTCACTAATAATAAAGCCTGGGTCATCTATGAAAGGAGAAATTCATGGCATTACCTTAATACCCAAAAATGTAAAAAGATCAGATAAAAATTGTTTAGCACTTACTTCTAGTGAATGCCCGATCATGGAACTGAATAGCTCCTCCCGACCCTCCTCATTCCAACGTTGCATATCCACTGGCAACCTTAGTGACTCAATATATTGATCTCGAACCTAGGCATTCGAGACACTCATTAGTTTCATTTTGTTCAAGATCCATGCCCTTATGTCCAAACACCTTGAGAGCCTATAACTTTAGATGTATATCTCCTTATCCAGCTCCTTAACATTCGAGTCTCAGTCTACCAGCTGCCTCTTTCACCAACCTTCCCTTTCAAACTATGAAGACCCGACCATAGCCTTTCCCTTCAGATTATTGGTCGTTTCCTCTAGGACCGTAGGTACTTCAGGATTGGGAGAGGGGGAGGAGATATGCACTTCTTCTAGCCTTGCTAGCTTGTCAACTACAAGCCAAATTTTGTTTACAAAGGCAAAAAAGTCAGCCATATATAATTGAAAAGATAAAAATAGAAGTCAAAAAGATACTTTTCAATAATCAAAATGTACTAGTAGACTGAACATGGTTCAGGAAAACTCTCCATAAGTATCTTTTTGGTACGTCTTCAGCTGATAGAGTATCGGCTAAGGCATCAAGATGAAGTCTCAACACAATCTCTGTATTATGGTCAATTAACTTCAGAGGCTATTTCACCCTATGGCACTCGTCAAACCACATTCACCAAACATCCATGAAGTTTGCATGGTGCTCGATGATGAAAAACTTATGCCTCCACTTCTTGTGAAGATCTTGAAGCTTAATAAAAAGGTTGCAGTTGGGGACAGCCGATAAGGAGAACATCAGCTCTCCTTTCTTTTTAGTCAAGCTATACAAATATCGTAAGACATCTAAGTTCGGCTCCCTACCCTCCTCATGCACCAACTGAATAAACCCGGTTAGAATCCGATAAATATTGGGGTAAAGCTAACCGAGAGCTATGTTATACTTATTTAGAAATCTTTTTATAAAATTATCCAATAGGAACTTCAGACCCCCTTCCAATTGGTTAAAATATACTACTAACCTACTGAGGTCTAGCATAGGGGTATAGGCTCTAAACTTCCTATCTACAGTGTGCAGGGCATAATCGACTAGAATGCTAAACCACCTCTGATACCACCCTAACAACTCCTTATCTACCCTATAAACAAACATATCAGAGCTAACCTATTCCCTCAGTGCCATACGTCTATTTAAGAAATGAAATAAAAGAGGAATGAAGGAAGGAAGAAAAGGATCACCTGGTTATAAAATGAAGTCACTGTAGGAAAAGCTTGGTGATAAATTCTTTAAAAGAGCATCAGTTGTATGCCAAATTCTTAAAATGTGAATTGTAGTTGGATCAAGTGGTATTTTTAGGCTACATAGTGTTTAGAGATAGCATACAAGTGGATCCCAAGAAAATATAAGCCATTGCAGAATGGCAAAGACTGATGATAGCGAGAAGTTAGGAGTTTTCTAGGTTTAGCTAGGTATTACAGGAGATTTATGAAGGATTTTCTCTAAGATTGCAGTGCCTTTAACAAGGCTAACTTAGAAAAATGTCAAGTTTTTTTGTACTGATGGACATGAAGAACACTTCTAGTTGCTTAAGGACTTGTTGACTTCAACTCCAATATTGATTCTACCTTTCGATAATGAAGGGTATACAGTGTACTGTGATGCATCCCTACTAGGACTAGGGTGTGTATTAATGCAGAATGGGAGAGTGGTTGCTTATGCTTCAAGACATTTAAAGAAGCACGAGTAGAACTACCCTACCTATGATTTAGAAATGGCAACTGTGGTATTTGCTTTGAAGATATGGAGGCATTGTTTATATAATGTGGCTTGTGAAATATACACTGACCACAAGAACTTAAAGTATATCTTTCAGCAAAGAGACTTGAATTTGAGACTGAGGAGATAGATGGAACTTCTAAAAGATTATGATTGCTTTATTATTTACCATCTTGGTAAAGCAAATGTGGTAGCTAATGCACTGAGTAGGAAGTTGGCAGGCAATCTTACACACATCAACACAAACAGGAGACCAATAATTAAAGAGTTGCATTAACTGATTGATCAGGGGTTGTAGTTAAAAGTGACCAAGAAGTGTCTTTTAGCTCGATTAATAGTACGATTAGTGTACTTGTATAGAGTTAAAGTAGCTTAAAGAACAAATCCACAGTTATAGAATATTATTTTTAAAGTACAACAAAGATCAATCTAAAGACTTTGTTATTGACAGTAACGGCATGTCGCATTTGGGTGCAAGGTTGTGTGTACCATATGTGGATGATTTGAGAAAGAAGATTATGGAGGAAGCCCTTTTTTTTGCTTATAGTATTCATCCAGGATCTATCAAAATGTATCATGATTTGAAAGATATATATTGATGGAATGGGATAAAGAAAGACATTGCAAAATTTGTGTCTAAGTTTCTTACTTGTCAGCAGGTGAATTTGGAACACTAAAGGCCTTTAGGATTGTTGCAACAGTTGCCCATCCTAAAGTGGAAGTGGGATATGATTGCTATGGATTTTTTAGGTGGGTTACCTTATACATTAAGTGGCTATGATCCTATCTGGGTGATAATTGATAGATTGACAAAGTCAACTCACTTTCTGCCAATTAAGAAGATGTACTTTACTGACAGGTTGGCAAGATTGTATATTAATTAGATTATTTATCTCCATAGAGTAACAATGAGTATAGTGTCTAATAGAGGAGCTACTTTTACTTTAGTCTTTTGGCAAGAATTACATAAGGCTTTAGGTATAAGGTTGGACTTCAACATGACTTTTCATCCTCAAACTGATGGTCAGTTAGAAAGGACCATTCAGACTTTGGAGGATATGCTTCGTATGTGTGTGATGGATTTTGGTGGCCATTGGGACGTATACTTACCATTGATTAAATTTTCATATAACAACAGTTATCATGCTAGTACTAAAATGGCTCTATATGAAGCACTATATAGAAGAAGGTGCAAATTTTCTTTATATTGGGAAGTTGGCAAGAGATAGTTAATAGGACTAGAATTAGTGCAAGTGACTTCTAAAAGGGTTCCCATCATTCAGTAAAGGTTGAAAATGACCTTTAGTAGACAGAAGAGCTATGCATACCTTAAGAGGAAGGACGTGTCATTCTCTATTAGAGACTTAGTGTTTATAAAAGTGTCTTTAATGAAGGAAGTGATATGGTTTGGTAAGAAGGGTAAGTTAGCTCCAAGATTCATCAAATCATTTGATATTCGATCAAGAGTTAGTGAAATGGCATACATACTGGTGTTACCACCAGAGTTGTCTTAAATCCACCCAATGTTCCATGTATCAATATTAAGGAAGTATATTTTTTATCCTTCACACATCCTTTAGCCTCAAACAGTAGAGCTTAGTAAGGATTTGACAAATGAAGAGTACCTAGTGGTGATAGTGGATCAACAAGTTCATCAGCTCTGCACCAAAGAAATTCTGATGGTGAAAGTGATGTGGAGCAACCATGCAATGGAGGATTGCACGTGGAAGACTGAGGCAAGAATGCAGGCAGTGTACCCTTATCTTTTTCATTAGTAAACATTTATATTTCTGTTTATTTATTTTAATTCGAGAATGAATTTTTATGAGGGAAGATTGTAATCACCTGAATTTCGATATTTATTATGAAATTAATTGAGAATTTAAATATGAATTCTATTTTATTAATATTAAATGGGGATTGTTAAATTTAATTAATTATATTAAATTGGTGTTAAAATTATAGTGTTAATAAAATTATAATTTAATTTTTAAGAGTATATATATATATATATATATATATATATATATATTGGAATGGATATTTGTTTTAAATATTATATACATATAAGTGTACTTTTTGTATTTAAAAAATATATATCAAAAACATTTTTCTTTTTCTTCCTCTTTTGCTTTTTTGTTCTTTATATATATATATATATATATATATATATATATATATATATATATATATATATATATATATATATATTATTTTTAATATAATATACATATAGGTATACTTTTTGTATTTAAAAAAAGTAAAAATAAGAGCAGCATACAGGCCAAGGAGTTCCTGAGATTAATCCTACCACTTTTGCAACTAGAATGGTAGGCATCAACCAAGGCTTAGTAGCTTTAAATCAAGCCATGCCTTTAGTTCAACAGATGTTGTAGTAAAGGAATTAGGGGATGTTCGATGCGAATGCAGCATTACTATATTCTAGAGTGGGGAGAGTTTCTTTTGATGGCATGGGAGATGCATTGGATTTTTTTAACACTATTGAGGCCAGAACTCAGATAGGCTACACAGACTTCCAACAGATTATGGTTGTAGAGCTATTTATTCAGGTCACAGCTTAGGATTTGTTCATGCAGTCCATCCAACCACACATGACTATGATTACTTAGTTTGAATTTAAGGAGCAGTTTCTAAGGTGATTCTATCCAGCATCAATGAGGGATAACTATAGATGGCAACCACTGTATATAAGTAAGGGTGATCGGTCAGTTATAAAGTATACTCATAAGTTCCTCAGATTGGGTGGTCATGCTCTAAATGTGATGCAGGATGATAGGAGAGCACTAGAGTTATTT
This sequence comes from Mallotus nudiflorus, assembly GCA_947683625.1. Lineage (NCBI taxonomy): Eukaryota > Viridiplantae > Streptophyta > Magnoliopsida > Malpighiales > Euphorbiaceae > Mallotus > Mallotus nudiflorus. The sequence goes on from CANTUR010000397.1 coordinate 192,449, forward strand.
TTAACTCATTTAGGTGCAGCCTACATCAATATCTGGACTGAAGACTAGAGATTAGACAGTGCTATTGAGGAGGCTTAACAGCTAGAGAGATGCCATATTATGCATGGTACCATTTTTGACCTTATACGAGTAGCAGCAGTGGAGTAATGAGGACACAGGGGATTCAATAACCTATGCTTCATATAGGTAGTGTCAGTATTCAAACTGTGGGTACTTTATAGTAAGGCCATCTAGGTAATCAAGTGTATAGGGGTAGCAGACACAGCAAATAGAGTAATACACCTCTGAGGTTTCGGACCTTAAGCCAATAATGGTAGTAGTAGTCAGAGGCCTAGGTATAGTAGCTCAAGCTCGAGGCCCAGTGCATGTCCTACTTGTGGCCGTGTACATCAGGGGCCATATCATTTACTAACTGATGCATGCTTCAAGTGTGGGTAGATTAGGCATCTTGCCAGAGCTTGTCCTAACATCAGGTATCAATCTTCTTATGCCTAAGGATCTTCATCTTCAATTGCTTAGCCATTTTAGCAGGTGCATCAACCCTATCAGGCACCTATGTACCCTTAATAGAGGCTGACTCAGCATATGGGCCAATAGGATTGAGGTTCAGGAGGCAAATATAGGGGTAGATAGAGTGGTAGAGGATTCACACTACCTTCTAATTCTTAACAGGCTAACCGTGGGCAAGCTAAGGTGTTCACTTTAACTCCTCAGGATGCTCAAGCATCCACTACAGTGGTAGCAAGTACTCTCTTAGTGTGTTCTTTTGAGGCAAGAGTTTTATTTGATCCTGATGCATCACACTCATTTATTTCACCTATATTTACTTCGAGGATGGAGTGGCAAGCATCCAAATTACTATTTCCTTTATCTATAATGACTCCACTTAGTGATGAGTTGGAGACAGATATTTTCTTTCCATCTTGTCTCATGTTGGCAGAAGGTAGAGAGTTGCTTGCAGACTTAGTATTGTTGAATGTAATTAATTTCGATATGATATTGGGGATGACTGGTTTGCCCAACATTATGCCACTCTGGATTATCGGGTGAAAGAGGTAATTTTCAGAATCCCTAATGATGAAGAGTTTTGGTTCAGAGGTGATAAATGTTCGATGCCTCAGAATCTTATTTGTACTATCACAGCTAGAAAAATGCTTAAAAAAGGATATAAGGGCTACTTAGCTATATTCAGAGACACAAATATGGATGTAGAAGCAGTTAAGAAGGTGTCTATAGTTTGCAAGTTTCCTGGTATGTTCCTAAAAAATTACTAGGATTGCCACTAGACTAAGAGATAAAGTTATGTATAGATATTGTACCGAGTACAGATCCTATCTCGATGCCACCTTATAGAATGTCATTACCAGAATTAAAAGAGCTTAAAGAGCAATTGCAAGAATTACTTTATAAGGGTTTTATCAGATCTAGTTCATCTCTTTTGGGTGCTCCTATGCTGTTTGTGAAGAAGAATCAACTATGTATTAATTACAGACAATTGAACAAACTCACCATCAAGAACAAGTATCTTCTTCCAAGGATTAATGACTTGTTTGATCAGTTTTAAGGAGCTCAGTACTTTTCTAAAATTGACTTGAGGTCTAGGTATCATCAGTTGAGGATTAGAAGTGGAGATGTACCCAAGACTGCATTTCAGATAAGATATAGCCACTATGAATTTTTGATGATGTCCTTTGGGTTGACTAATGCCCCAACAACTTTTAAAGACTTGATGAACTGGGTGTTTAAGCCATTCTTAGATCAATTTATGATAGTATTTATTGATGATATCTTGGTATATTCGAGGAGTAAAGCCAAGCATATCATGCATTTGAGAATTGTGCTTCAGACTTTAAAAGAGCATCAGTTGTATGCCAGATTCTCAAAATGTGAATTTTGGTTGGATCAAGTGGCATTTTTAGGCTACGTGGTGTCTAGAGACAATATATAAGTGGATCCCAAGAAAATAGAAGCCATTATAAAATGGCAAAGGCCAACGACAATGAGAAGTTAGGAGTTTTCTAGGTTTAGCTGACTATTACAAGAGATTTATGAAGGATTTCCCAAGATTGTAGCGCCTTTAACAAGGCTAACTTAGAAAAATGTTAAATTTTTTTGTACTGACAGATGTGAAGAACACTTTCAGTTGCTTAAGGACATATTGACTTCAACTCCAATATTGACTTTACCTTTAGGTAATGAAGGGTATACAGTATATTATGATGCTTCCCAAGTAAGACTGGGGTGTGTATTGATGCAGAATGAGAGAGTGGTTGCTTATGCTTTAAGACAGTTAAAGAAGCACGAGCAGAACTACCCTACCCATGATTTGGAAATGGCAACAGTGGTATTTGCTTTAAAGATATTGAGGCATTGTTTGTATGATGTGACTTGTGAAATATACATTAACCACATGAGCTTAAAGTATATATTTTAACAAAGAGACTTGAATTTAAGACAGAGGAGATAGATGGAACTTTTAAAAGATTATGATTGTTCTATTATTTACCATATGGGTAAAGCAAACGTGGTAGCTGACACACTAAGTAGGAAGTTAACAGGCAATATTGCACACATCAGCACATATAGGAGACCAATAATTAAAGAGTTGCATGAACTGAATGATCAGGGGTTACAGTTAAAAGTGACCAAGAAGTGTCTTTTAGCTCGATTCAGAGTACACTTAGTGTACTTGGATAGAGTTAAAGCAGCTCAGAGAAGAGATCGGACCTTTCTATATTCGATTAAGAGTTTTTGAAGTGGCGTATAGACTGGTGTTACCGCCAAAGTTGTCTCGAATCCACCCAATGTTCCACGTATCAATGTTAAGGAAGTATATTTTTTATCCTTCGCACATCCTTCAGCCTCAGACAATGGAGCTCAACAAGGATTTGACGAATGAAGAGTACCTAGTGGCAATAGTGGATCGACAAGTTCATCAGCTCTACACTAAAGAAATTCTAATAGTGAAAGTGTTATAGAGCAACCATGCGGTGGAGGATAGACTAAGGCAGGAATGCAAGCAGTGTACCCTTATCTTTTTCATTACTAAACATTTGTATTTCTGTTTATTTATTTAAATTTAAGGACGAATTTTTATGAAGGAAGATTGTAATCATCCAAATTTCGATATATATTATGAAATTAATTAAGAATTTAAATGTGAATTTTATTTTATTAATATTAAATGGGGATTATTAAATTTAGTTAATTCTATTAAATTGGTGTTAAAATTATAGTGTTAATAAAATTGTAATTTAATATATATATATATATATATATATATTGGAATGGATTTTTTTAATATAATATGCATATAGGTGTACTTTTTGTATTTAAAAAAATATATCAAAAATCTTCTTCCCTCTGCTTGAACTAGACCCGCACCACCCACTACCTTACCATCACCACCACCACAACCGACATCCCCAGCACTAGTAGACCCTTCCATCCTCATCGACGTCCACTACAACTCCTCCTCCTTTATTCAACCTTGCTATCGGATCGTCAAGGAGCAACATTCACTGGCTCTAGTGACCTAGACACGTCGATGGTTTCTTTTGGCTTGTCTTGGCTTGGGCTTTGATTCCCTAAGCTAATTGCTTCAATCTTCATCTGGATCAACCTTAATTGGAGGTATATCCCTTTTTTAGATTTTGTTAATTTTGTGTTGATTAAGTTAGAATTAGAGTTGATTGTAGTTAGATAAATTGTTGTGGAGCTTCAAATCTATTCATGTATATATTTTTTTATTTTTCCGAATTTATTTTGAAAAATTCAAATTTTTGGGTCTCAGTTACTGTTCACATTTTCCCTAGTTTGAATAATTTTTATAATTTTATTAAATTCTATAAATTATGTAGATTAATTTTTGTTAAGCAAATTTATTGAAATTATGCACTGAATTTTTATTACAAAATTTTGAATGTTTATGCCAAAATTAAATTTTTGGAAAAATAATTATAGATTTGTAATTATTATTATTTTAAGTAAATTATTGTTAATTGTGATGTTTTTAGACAGATTTTAAATAACAATAGTATTAAAATAATTTTTATAATTTATTTCTTATTTTTAACTAATTTATATTAATTTTTGGAAAATAATAAGAAAAATAAACTTATTTATTGTTTTAAGTTGAAATAAGTTATTTGTTAATTCTGAGATATATTTAAGTAATTTAAGAAATTATTTACAATTATTGTTGATTTAATTGTAAGATTTGAATTATATATGTTTATTGATGAAAATTTAAATAAAACTAGAATTTTTCTATTTATTGGAAAAAAAAAATATGTTCTATGTTTCATTATGGAAATAAATGAAATTGTGGTATTTAAACGAGATTATATGATTTTGGGCAATTTTAAAGAAAATAATATTATTTTATTATTTTTGTGAATTGCAGTTCTCGGTTGGGTATTTAGTACAGTTTGGGAGCTCAACGTGAGACTTGGTGATTGTGAGAAATTTTGAAATGTATTTTCGTGTAGGAACAACCTTACTTTTAGTAGAGAGGTATCTATTTTACAAAGGAGACTTTATCAAATTTTTTGTAAATTTCTCATAAAATGTGACATCGATCTCTGTAGAATTTCTAGTTTTAGTTGACTTTGTGTTTTTGGTCGAGTAAGTTTTGTTAATTCTATAGTTTTCAGAATTCTGAGAATTTTTATGAATTTATTTTATTTTATGAGTATATTTTAAATAAATATTATTTATTTTAATAATTATAATTATGTTGTTTTAATTTATTTTAAAAAGGGGTTTTAACAAATGGTTTTCAAATCAACATGCATTTTATAAAATTAATTCACTCAGTGAGGTCTAATTCCCCTCAATTTATTTTTTTTTAAGGACCTTATAGTCAGCTTTCTAGTGTTCTCCATTTGTGTCGGGTTCATTCTTCACCGCCTGCACTATTTATGTTGAATTGATATATATATATATATATATATATATATTGTATAACCAAATTCTAGATACTGCGATAGTTAATTATGGAACTTGTGTTATTTGTATTCTGATTTCATCTGACTTAAGATGTTGTGTTTAAAGAATATTATTTTATGTATTTGGTATCGTGCATTTCTTATCAATTCATTGTTAAGTGTTTTGTTTTTATTTTGCGAAAAAATTTTAAGGCATACAACGGGTTTCGATTACTTTATATATTCTCATTCCTTAGTGTTGATCACGTACCTTTCAATTTCTCGTTACAAATACTAAGTAAATATAATTTAGATTATAAATTCATGTAATGGAAAAAACTATTTATGACAAAACTATATAATACTAATTTAACATAAATAAACTTCAAATTCAAATTGTTAAGTATAATAGAACTTATAAATTAATATCAATAACATATAATTTTTGTATTAATATTACAATTCATATTAAATAAATATAATTTAAATTATTTAACATTAATAAAATAAGTATAATTTTTATTAAAAATCATAAATCAACTCATTAAAAAACTTATTTAGTAATTTCAACATAATTAAATATTATTAAATTATATATAATTTCAATATAAAACTACGTAGTTTTATGTCAAAACTACGTAGTTTTGATATGTTCTACATAAAACCATCTCAGATTAACCCTAAACAACCCACTCATATTCTTCAACCCTAAACATACACTCCAATCGTCATCTAGCTCCCTTTGGTCTCTGTTCATATTTTTTTCATTTTCAAAACCCATCATCGCCAACACTGCCACTGCTACCATCACCACCACATTACCACCATCACCACCACGTTGCTATCTTCAGTATGTGTTCCTCTTCTATTTATGTATTAACATTGGTGGGTTTGTGTTCAACAAATGATAAACTTTGATGGTTGGTTCCAATTGCACAATTAAGATAGCACTAGCATAAAAACACCCAAGTCACACAATTTTTCTCGTCTCACTTTCATCAACAGAAGTTGAGACTTACAAAGCTATCAATTCCATTTTTAAGGAACTCCACTATTGTTCAACGAATTGGGAATATATTGGATAAGAGTTGGGAATATATTGGATAATAGTGAGGAATATAATGATGACTAAAAAAAATAAAAGGATGTATTTGGATTTTTCATGAAATTATAGAAATATTAGCATGTTGGATATATAATCACCTAAAATCATCATTAGTTGGAGTGAGGGGATTTATTTTAGATTCATCATATGCTTCATCCAGATTCTCCTTACGTTTCCCTTTAAAATAAAATCAAACTGAGGATAACTCTGTTTTCTTTACGTACTCAAAAAGAGTTTTTCTTTTTTTTTTTTTTCTAAATACCAAAATTGTACAGATTCCTAAAAATAGTTTTATGTATTAAACTTTATGTCATCCACCTATTTGCGGCATGGGCTAAGCCCCACCTATCTTTATTTTATTTTAATTTTTTCTTCTTTGAACTGTCAGTTTGTCATTTGGAGCAATTGCAAACTGAGAATTAAAGGCCCTTTCCATGACCAAGTGATTCCATTTCTGCTTTTTTTAGATTCTGGGTGTCTCTTAGATTCTCTTTTGAGGTAAGTCTTTCTTTGCATGGAGCCATAAGCTTATTCCTTTTAGTACTTTTGTTTTCATTACATTGAATGTGCCTATTTATGGGATTCTCAATTTCAAAGCAATTTTTTTCTTTTTTCCTATTCTGCGCCCGCTGTGTAGTACGGATATTGGATTTTAAATGCCACATGTAAAAGTAAATGAATATATTTCTTCTCTGCTTGCTTCTTGGTTAAACTATACATTAATATTGATGTTTATTCTTTCTTTAACTATTGTTGCAAGACCATAATTAATATTATTTTATTTCAGATGTGATTATAATTCCTTTCAATTTTAGTGTGCACTTCATTGCAAATATATTAGAAGTAATTCAAGTTTATAAATTTTGATATAATTGAATTCATACAATAATACTTTTTATTTGCGTTATATAATCTTAAAATTATCTTGTTTATTATGTGATAGCATCAATTGAGAGGAAAAATCATGGACCAATTTTAAGTAGCAAGAGAAAGGCCTCTTTTAACTCTAATAATGGGGACGATGTGGCGACTTCAATTGACAATGATGGCCTTTGAAAATCTACCCTAACCCAAACTGTTGGCTCTAATTCAGTTTTGAATGAAGGTATTAATCCATCTTTTTCAGTAACTTGCATTAAAAGAAAAAATAACTCTAAGGTTTGGGCATATTTTAGTAAAATTTAGGATTCTAAAGGGAATTACACGGGATGAGCTGCTTGTGTTACTTATGGTAAGGACTATCAAAGTAAGAGTGATCAGGGGACATTGGGGTCATGGAAGCATTTAAGTGATTTATGCCAAAAATATCCTGTGGATTTAAGAAAAAAATTAAATGAAGCACATAAGAGCAAAGATAAGAAACAAAAATTTTTAAGTTTTCAAACTATAATTGAAAAAGATGATGGTGCTAAACTTCTTTCTTGGAGTTTTAATCAACAAGAATCTAGGATGGCCTTAGTTAGAATGATAATCAAGGATGGCCTTGGTTTGTTGATGGGTAAGGATTTAAAGAATTTGTTAGAGTTAGTACCCTAATATTGCATGCCTTCCTTGCTTTTGAATGTCAAAGGGTTTCATTAACCACTAACGCATGGATAAGTATTCAAAATGTGTCATATCTTTGTTTGATGGCCCATTTTATTGATTCTAATTGGAAAATGCATAAAAGAATTTTGAACCTCTTTATTGTTAAGAGTCATAAGGGGATCAATATTAGTAATGTTATGGATCTTCACATAGAAGAGTGGGCTTGAGCAAGGTTATGTGCATAACAGTTGATAACGCATCATCTAAGGATATTTTCGTTCGACAATTGAAGAAAAAAATTGATGAAAAAAATGCATTTGTTTTAGGTGGTGAGGCATTTCACATTAGATGTTTTTCTTATATTATTCAATTAATTGTTAGGGATGGTCTTAATGTTTCTCAAGGTTGCATTAAAAAAATTAGAGATAGTGTTAGGTATATTAGAAGTAGTCCACAAATGTTAGATTTGTTTAAAAAATGTTATGAGCTGGTGAGTGTGAAGTTTAATGCATTCTTACAATTGGATTACCTAACTAGGTGGAATTCAACTTATTTGATGTTAAATGTTACAGTGGGTTATCAAAAAGCCTATGATAGGTTAGAGGATTTGGATCCTAAGTTAGCAATTTAATTTAAGGACAATTCACCTAGTAAGATTGATTGGATTGAAGCAACAAATCTCACTAAGTTCCTTAAAAGATTCTATAATATCACTTGTAAAATATCTAATTCATTGTAATTCACTTGTAATTTGTATTTTCTAGAGATAATGCAAATTTTAAAGCATTTGACCACTTTCCAAAATAGTAAAGATCCTTCTTTGGCTAAAATAGGAAAGCAAATAAGAGACAAATTTGACAAATATTGGGGTTCTCTTAGGAAAATGAATGTCATGCTTTTTGTAAGGGTTGTATTACATCGTAGAGATAAGATGAGTTATCTAAGGGCCAAAGACACCACTTATTATAGTGAAAAAGATGCACACAAGTTCGTGGATAGGCTAAGAAATGCTATGAATGATTTAATGGAAGAGTACAACCTTGTACATGAACAAAGGAAAGATTTTCAAAAGCAACCTCAATTTAGTAATAGTGAAGAATGCATTGATAGAATGGAAGATGTGAAAATGAGATAGATGATTATTTTTTACAAATGGAGGGTGAACAAAAATTGACATCTAAAGGAGAATAGGATAGGTATTTGGAAGAGCTACCTAAAAAATATACTATTGATTTTGATATTTTGGGGTGGTGGAAGATCAGTTCAGTGAGATATCCAGTTTTATCAAAGGTTGCTAAGGATGTCCTTGTTATTCCATCTTCAATTGTGGCTTCTAAATCAGCCTTTAGCACTAGAGGAAGAACTTTGAATCGGTTTAGGAGTTCATTGACTCCTACTACTACGAAGGTTTTAACATATTACCAAGATTGGTTAAAAAGCTCATAGAAACCTATCAAACTTGAAAAACTTGAAAGTTTTGAATTAGGTATTATATAATTTTATTGTTCAATTATAATATTATTTTTTCATAACACAATTTAATAAAATCAAATAAATTGTTGTTTATTTTTGAAATTATTCAAGATTGGAAATGAAGGAAAGAGTCTTATCAAAGATAACTTTGGATTACTAAAAGTCTAAAACATTTTCAAATTGTATGTGTTGCATTTTCTTACTTCATATGCTATATATGTCCTATTGTTGTTGTTGTTTATATTAAATATTACTACTATTGTTTGCATATTATTGTTATTTTTTAGGGCTACTATTGTCTGTATTTTATTGTTAGTTTTTATAGCATTTTATTGCTTTTTTTATTACTACTGTGGTCAATTCTTGTGGTTGTTATCCGCTATTTTCATTTCCATTTCTTTTTGTTATCATCTATCTTTTTATATGAAAAAGGATGGAGACTTCTTGAAACTTGATTAAGTATAACTAACCAATGTTGGTAGTAAGATCTCAAGCTCATTTGTTATCTTTATAAACTTCTGTACATTGAAGTTTGTACCTATCCTTTATTTTATGATCTTTTTAATCTTGTCTCATTTTCATTATGAGTTTAATTATATATGCATGAATTTTTCCATGTGTTTTTTTATTCATGTGAGAGAGAGTAAAATGCATATAACTTGCAAACTCATGTGTTTTTTGTCATAGTCAGCATCCCATTACCATATCTTCAATGATGGTGATGAATTTCTATTGGTTGCTTTGACATTTTGCAAGCACAACTCATGGTAATAGTGTTAATATATTTATGTTTTCCTATTTCTAAAGGTTAGTGGCATATGTGAGGGTTGACCAATTAGAGCCTATAAACTTGCAAAAGCAGTTGAAGAGCTGGGAGCTAGAGAGACATTGTTGAACTGTATTAATTATGATGGTTAGGACTGAGTCATCTCTTATTTGTTGTTGGTTTTAATTCTATAGTAAACATTCAACTTTAATGTGCAACATAAGATACTTTGAAGTACGCTTTCAAAGCTTATGAATTCTAGGCATTTTTATTTGTTGTTGGTTCCAATTTTGCAGTGACCATTTTACTTTGATGTGCAACTTAAGATACTTTAAAGTACTCTTTCAGGGCTTATGAATTCTACTACCTAATGCAAAGATGTATATTTTATATAATATAAATATGATTGAATTGTTACTGATAATTTATTATGATGGAATCAATTACACATACTAGAATATAAGTGGAAGCGTGGTGTGAGCATGAAACCGGTTAGGATAAATTTCAAAAAAATTTCCTAGTGTGTAACCCTTGCATGAAGGCAAGCATTCCAAAACCAATAAGATCACAGCACATTTAATTTATATAACTAATTACTTGCATGCTTAACAGACAACATAAATCAAAGATTCATAAAACAACCAAAACACAAAAGCATGACAAGAGACCTACATCTAGAGTTTAGTAACACTTACAAACTCCAAATGTCAGTAGGATACTCAATAGGCTTTAGGAAATGGTTTATGCAAATCTATAAGCTCCTAGCTCCCTAAGTGTGAAGCCTCTAGCTTGAAACATATAAGTGGCACTGGAATGACTCCAAGCTATTGAAGAATATCTACCCAGAAGCTCCTCCTTATTAATGACCTGAAAGCTTGCTAAAGCTCCTCTCCTTGCTTGGATGATGTAGGATTCTTACCTCCTTTGGATGTAGCCTTCACTTGCATAATTTTGTACAAAGAATGATAATAATGGACTTATGAAGAAACATAAATCTTATATTTCTCACTCACACACTCACACACTTACAACACTTAAAAGAAAGATGAAGAAGAAGACTCAAATTTTATTTTCTCTCTTAGTGCTTTCTCTCCATTGTATATGGTAAGTGAAGTATCAAATGTCTAGAGAAACTCCACTTAGTCTTATATGTAAGAGACTAATTTGCATGTGTAGAGATTCTCTACTAACTCAAGCTTGAGCGTAGGATAAGCAATCTCCTACATGTGCTTACTTTTTCACTTTAAGTGTAAAATAAGCTATCTAATGCATGTAAAGATTAACCACTAACTTAAGGTGAATGCTTATGACACATCTCCATATTGTCATCCATGCAATCACATTACATGTAAAGCTATGCTTAGGTGGCCACCATGCAAGCATGATTATCACTTGGTCATGCTTATGTGGCACCTCCTTTAGTAAGTGGGCTTTAAGCTTATTTAACTCTTAAATAAGCCCATCTCTACAACATCCACTAATTAGTCTTATGGGCTTTATTTAACACTTAAAGAAGGCCCATATTAATAATATACCTAATTTTCCAAGCCCATACATCATCATTAAGCTACATATACAAGGTCCATCTCATGGTCCATATCGAAAGTAATATTATTAGTAAATATTAATTTTGTCCTTAATATCACATATTAAATTAAGTCCAAATTAATATTTAATAGTCCTAACCTTTGAATTAGATTTTGGGATATACTAGATCCCCTAAACACTTAATTAATAATCAAATTAATAAATATCATTATCGGTGCTACTCTTATGTGTGTGACTTATTAGGTTCAAGTCCAAATGGCAATGTAAATAAATAATATTAACTTTTAATATTATTGGAAACTCTTTCCAAGCTAAATATGAAAATTTCAATTAATCACATTTAGTTTCTATGAGTTGTGAGTGACCTCCAGCATAGATGTCATGACTACCTAATTGGAAATGAATGCTATCAGTAGATTCACAAGAACCATAGGACATAATTATCGTGCACTCAATGCCCCTTCATTTGAAGATCTCGACATGAGCTAGAGTCATGGTCAGTCAAACTCTAATTGCCTCAATCATATGACCTCATCTTCAATTCAATTCTTAATAAAATATGACTTCTACTAGAAATAACTTCTAGCACTGAAACACTTTTCGACTAAGTCAAGTTTGACCTAGGTAGGTACTTATTCATTGACAACAACTTAGATAGCATAGGATCTTATCCTGGTTCACTCTAAGTAATGAATTCCATCTTGGCCGATTACCCATCCCTACATAGAACCGACTAGAGCCACCATATGCCATATACCCATACGTGGCTAGCACAGGTATGTAAGTGGAAACAAACTCTAATGAATCATATGTGGATTACTGTGTCACATTATGTCAAAGGACCATATGCACCATTATGCCCAAGACAGTGATTGTTGACTAAAGTGAATTTCCACATCACTGTTCGATCCACCTATCATATAAGTATCCATATGTCTATTATGATATCTCATATAAAGTAACATGAGACTCATTACCTCCCACTATCGATATCACATACCGATTAAAGAAAATAGACAGAGATGATAGTCTACGGATTAATATGACCCATTTATTAATCCAATGACTATGAACATTTTATAGCATATGTACCAAATAAATTTGTCACTTGTATTATCAACACTTGATAATAAACACATTTAACATTATGTTAAAGGGTAAGCACTCAAATAAATAAAAAATTTATCTAAATGAATATTATATTGCCATAGGGATAAAAGTACAATGTCATTTATATTACAAGAAATGGCACTATGGCACATTTATAAACTAAAATTTATTGAAAATTATAAAATATTTTATATGAGTTGATGGGCCAACTAAAATAATTTTTCAATAAAAACTATAGAGTAATAAATATAAATTTATCGATTACATAAATTCTCGAATTTCATTTTGAACCAGACAATACCGATCTGTTCTGATAGAACTTAATCCTCAGACCAAACTGTCCTAAAAAATGGGATGGTATGGTATAAATATTTTTAAAATAGGTACTAGTCTGGAGATTTAATTTTTAAAATCTCCAAAATATGGTACTATTCTGGAATTTTAAATCCTCGTATTTACTTAGACCATGCTCACCCCTATATTTAATATACTATAAAGCTTAATCAAATGTTATTTTTAATAATTAAATATTAATATTATCAACTACTATTCATATTTAATTATAATTCAACTCTAGAATAAATGTAAAATTACACTCAATAAATTCCCCCACTCTGGTGCTTTGTTTGTCCTCAAGCAAAAATCAAATTTTAAATTTTAAATACTAACTCAATCATAATAAAAAAGTTACAGCTTCTAAGATATGCAAGTTGACAACACTGAGACTAAAAAATATTTACTAAAGAAGATAATCAGACATAATTATATCATATACAAATAATTTACTAATCATAACCTAAGCACTTAACTTTTTGAAATCCACTAAACAAACTCTAGAAGAAGAGCATCAAAGTTTACAATTCTGTCAAAAATAGAAATTGGCTATGAATGTGTTTTATGCTCCATTTCACAACATCTTTTTTCTATCTCTTAAATTTAATCTTCCAACTTTTAGTAATCCCCCATCATTCCCATATTACTAAGTGTAGATACTACCAAATAGATCCTTTGAATACATAGATTCAGAGCACTGGAGTAGATTCATTGGAGTAAATTCATTCAGAGCACTCTAATTAGAGCATTGGAGTAGATTCAGAGCACATAGAGATTTGAATAAAAATATTGCTCCTACTAAGAAAAAAAGAGTTTTTTGTCAATTGAAATTAAAACAAGATGCATTCTCTCCCAAAATCAAGCTTAATTTCATCTCCAAGTTTATGCTTTGGTCATAAAAACTAAATTATTCATACATAAAGACTATGCTCAACTATCTTAATTAATAAATCATTTAGTATTTTGATAATTAAATAAAAACTTCACCCCCCCCCCAATCGCAATTTGAGCTTTAACTTTGCAAAAAAATAAAAGGTTTTAAGGACATGAATCGCAAAAAGTATAAAGAAATTGAGTTAAAAGTTAATGAGCAGTAAATTTTATTTTTTTATATATTTTTTTGTACTTGTAAAATTTAATGCATAATGCAAAATGGGACCATATCACATCTAAACCACTTAAATGCACAGGTCATACAAATATGAGAAATATATGACCCTCCCCCACACTAACCAAGTCATTACCCTCAATGACTGAAAGAATATAAAGCAAGCACAAAAAGGAAAAAGGTAAAATAAATATGAATAAAAAAAGAAAAAGATCATGGGGAAAGGAAAGGAAAGGAAAATATTACCCTGAATTACATGGTCATGGAATTAATATGGAGTAGCTCCCAAACTTAAGAAAAACATTAGGGAAAAGAAACTACAGTAAAACATAAATAATAACATAAACTAAAAAGTCCAAAACATAAACAAAGACATAGACATAAGTACCATGGGAAATATGAAACAATATACAAAATATCCAAAATAAAAGAAAATAAAGCCAAAATATCTAAAATAAAAGAAAACATAAAGCTAATCAATTAGAAAAAGGGGCATCATCATCATCCGACTCAGTGTCAATAGCATAAGGCTCAACAAGGGGAGCAACTGTAGAAGGGAAAATGGGATAAGGTGTCATCTGAAGACCATGGTTGTTTCACAAGTTAGCAACATTATCACAAAGCCAGTACAAGAGTGCAGAATGATGCTGCAAAATGGCATCATTAGAAGGTGCTAAAAAGGAAGAAGCAGCATCAAAAGGTGGGGTAGCAAGATGAGGGTCATCGCCAACTAGAGCAATCTCAACAGGGTTAGCTAAAATACATTGCCCATCTCTCATATCAATTAGTTGAATCTTCCTCATAATAGTCATATTAAATGATAATATACCACACACTTCAATAATGTTTGGAAAGGTATTAAAAACACCTAATTTCTTGGTTAAGTTGGTAATATAGGAACCACCATAAATAGCACCTTTCTTTTTCTTAAAAATGCCATCCATATACACCATAAACCCATAACATAAATGTGGTATAAGAGCTCTATTAAAACAATGTAAAGAGAATAAATCCTGATGATATACCCCACCCTGACTCTCCCAATGACCACAAATGGTGAATGTAATCAATCTATGCAAAAAGCAGAGAGTAGGATTAGCTATAGCAGTTCTTTTATTAAGCCTAAGGTTATAGATTCTATTAACACTATTAGGATGAATAATGTCTTACCAGTATGATGAGGGACTATCTTGCCCAAAATCTATAACAGAATTAGTGCATGCATCACTAGCAATAAAATCAGAGTCATAAAATCCACAACCAACAATAAACTCATTTAATGACAAAGAGAAAAGTTTACCACCCAATTGAAATTTCATAACATGAGGTTTATCACAACCCACCAACACTTTAGCCATAAACATTATAGATAAAAATTCAATAAACAACTTAGAAAAAATGGGATGATGAATATTTATACTCCAACCATTCTCCTAACACTATCACTTAACCTAATTAAGCTAAATTAGGATAATCAATTCTACAGGAAGGGTGAATAGGTAAAGAACATAGTATAGCACATATGTCCTTCTATGGCTTATCAGAGAATTGAAGGAGAGGATAAAGTGTTAGAGAAGGAGGATGTTGGCAGGAAATGGATGGCCTTTTGGATAAAGACTTCACAGTCATGTGTTTAGCCTGACAAGGAGGGCTAAGTGAATCGAATCCTAAGCACTTTTGGGTTGGTTTTGTCTTTTTTCCTATAGATTTGGTCCTACCCATGGTGAATTCATAGAGAAGATGACAAGAATGGAGATAGGTAAAAGAATTTTGAGGGAAATGAGGGGTAAAAGTGAGGGGAGAGAGATAGAAGAAAAGAAAGTGAGAAAGGGTAATAGGGGCGGCTAAGGTTCAAAAGTGCGCTTTTATAGAAAAAGACGTGTCACGGGCATGAGCAACCTATGATAAAATTATGACAAAGGCTGTTAAAGAACAACAACGTGGTTTACGATAGTGAGCCATGTCATGAGTAATGCCTTGGCCTAGTCTGTGCAATATTTCAGATCAATGATTTTATTGCCTTCACGAGCATAAGTGATGTTATGACTGAAGTCATGAGAACATCTTGATTGAATTTTTGAAAAAAAGAATACATGACTCACGATATTGACCAAAATTATAATGCAAGTCATGATATGATCTATCCATTTTTGTTAAATTATAAGGAAACTTTATTCAAGGGCATAAGTGATGTCGTGAACCACATCATAAGGATGACTATTTGAAAATGAAAAAACTGAAGAAATAACACACACTCATGACTAAGTCATGCATCATATCGTGCATGGAACTATTTTACAATTTATAAGGACATGACATACATACAAGCACATGCTCAAAAACTCTAAAAATTATTCACATATGTACAAACCTGGGCACAGTTAATGACATAGTTGTGCTTGAAACCTTGTTATCTTTATAATACATAATTGCGTCATATTTATCAATGCTTTATATCCAGTCATAAAAATCCTAAGAGAAAAATAAAAGAAAAATTAATTAGAATAGAGAAAAGGAATGAGATTTAATAAAAGAAAAAACAAACAAACAAGAATAAGGAACAAAAAAATTGGGTTGCCTACTAACTAGCGCTTGTTTAAAGTCATTAACTTGACTTTCACTTTAACTGACCAAATGACATTAAGGAGTGCACAACAGGCACTAGCTAGAACACTTTCATCATTAAGGTAGATCTTGATTCTTTGTCCATTGACCTTAAATGCTCTGAAGTCCATTGACCTTAAATGCTCTAAAATTTTATGGCACCATGAGGGAATACTTGCTTGACTTAAAAAGGACCTGACCATCTAGATTTCAATTTTCCAAGGAAAAGCTTAAGCCTTAAATTGAATAAAAGCACATGATCCCCTGCATGGAATTCCTTTTTTGTTATGTGTTTGTCATGCCACTTCTTGGTTCTTTCCTTGTAAATTTTTGCATTTTCATAAGAGGTGATTCTAAATTCTTCAAGTTCATTTAGCTACAGTAACCTCTTTTCACTAGCTCTTTGCAAATCAAAATTATAGAACTTAGTAGCTCAAAATGCTTTATACTCTAATTCTATAGGCAGATGACATGATTTTCCATAGAGTAATCAAAAATGAGAAGCATTAATGGGGGTTTTGAATACGGTCCTATAAGCCCATAGAGCATTATCAAGCTTAGAGGACCAATCTTTCCTTAAGGCATTCATAGTCTTCTCCAGTATGGTTTTGATTGCTTTATTAGAAATTTTGACTTGACCACTTGTTTGGGGATAATGAGGAGTTATAACCTTATGAGTGACTCATTCTTCTTCAATAAGTTGTTGAATAGGTGGTTGCAAAAGTGTGAACCACTGGCACTAATGATTGTTTTTGGTGTCTCAAACCTTAAAAATTCATTCTTGCATAGGAATCTTATCATAACTTTAGCATCATTGGTTGGAGATGCTAGTGCTTCCACCCACTTAGAGATATAATCCACAACCACTAAAATGTACTTATTCCCATATGAACTTAGGAATGGGCCCATGAAATTTAGTCCCCACATAATGAAGATCTCAACCTGTAAAATGTCATTCAAAGGCATCTCATTACGCCTTCTGATGTTGCCTGTTCATTAACATCTATCACATTTCAACACCAAGTCTTTAGCATCATTGAAGAGGGTGGACCAATAGAATCCACTTTAAAGAACTTTTGTTGTTGTTTTGGTAGAATTGAAATGTCCTCCACATTTAAAAGAATAACAATGCATAAGTACATCTTGGACCTTAACTTCAAGCAAGCATCTTTGAATCAATCCATCTCCATACCTTATATAGAGGAGGGGTTCCTCCCAATAATAATGTTTGACATTCAAAAAGAATTTCTTCATTTATTGGTAAGAGAGGTTAGGAGGTAGGACACCATAAACTAAGTAAATAATAAAATTTACATACCATGGTGTCAAGCTTTTAATTTTCATAAGATGTTCACCCTTGAAGTAATCGTCAATTAGTAGCTCATATTCTCTATATGGAAACTCTAGTCTTAAAAGGTGATCCACTACCACATTTTTAGCCCTAGCCTTGTCCCTAATTTCTAAATCAAATTCTCAAAGAAGTAGAATCCATTTTATAAGACGCAGCTTTGCATATTTCTTGGAAAGGAGATACCTTAAAGTGGCATGATCAGTAAAGACAATGACCTTACTACCTGTCAAGTAAGAATGAAATTTGTCAATTATAAAAATTCAACTAAAAGTTATTTTTTAGTAGTAGCATAATTCAATTAAGGTTTATCTAATGTGTGACTAGCATAATAAATGGCATAAGCATGTTTGTCTATGCACTGCCCTAAAACAGGTCCTACAGTGTAGTCATTTGCGTCACACATGACTTCAAAAGGAAGGCATCAATCGGGAGGTTATAAGATTGATGCAAAGATTAAATCTTCTTTTAACCTATAAAAAGCATCAAGACAATCTTCATTAAATATAAATTGAATATCTTTAGACAAAAGATTGGTAAGAGGTTTAGCTATTTTAGGAAAGTCTTTAATAAATCCTCTACAAAACCCTGCATGTCCTAAAAAGCTATAAATCCCCTTCACACTTGTAGGTGGTGGAAGCTTCTCAATCACTTCTATTTTATCCTTCAACCTCTTTGCATTTATCAAACACTAGATGACCCAAAATAACTCCTCTTGTGACCATAAAATGGCATTTCTCCCAATTTAGCATGAAGTTAACTTCTTTATTTCTCTGCAACACTTTAGATAGATTATCTAAGCAATCATCAAAAGAACCATACAATGAAAAGTCATCCATAAAGACTTCCATAACTTTCTCTATGAACTCAAAGAAAATTGCCATCATGCACCTTTGAAAGGTAGCAAGGGCATTGCATAACCTAAAAGGCATGTGCCTATAAGCATAAGTTCTATAGGGATAAGGAAATGTGGTTTTCTCTTAGTTCTCAAGGTGAATTAGGATTTAAAAGAATCCTAAATACCCATCCAAATAGCAAAAGAAAAAGTGTTGAGATAAAATTTCTAATAATTGGTCAATAAAAGGAAAAGGAAAATGGTCCTTTCTAATGGCTTTGTTTAACTTCCTATAATCAATGCACATCCTCTATCTAGTAACTATTCTAGTGGGGATCAATTCACTGTTCTCATTTTTAACAACAGTCATTCCCCCTTTCTTAGTAACCACATGAATTGGGCTAACCCAATTACTATCCAAGATTAGATATATGACCCTCGCATCAAGCAATTTCATGATCTCTTTCTTAACCACTTCTTTCATGTTAGGATTTAATCTACAGTGATGTTCAATATAAGGATTAATTCCTTTTTCCAAGTGTATCCTATGCATGCAAAAAGAAGGGTTAATCCATTTCAAGTAATGAATTATGTATCTTATACTCTTCCTATGATCCCTAACTCTTCTAAGCAACTTATCAACTTGTTCCTCATTTAATTTAGCATTAATAATAATGGGATAAGTAGAGTTAAGACCCAAAAAATATAATCATAAGGGAGTTGTTTAAGCTCTACCTTTGGTGCATCTTCCTCTCTTAAAGTATAGAGAGGATGTATTTCATAGGGCAAAAACTCATACCTTTAAGACTGATATCATGGAAGCACATGAGTAGCATTTATAATGTTAGTATAGGCTACTACCTTAAGGTTTTCTTCATTAGATTCCACCTCTTGAACAAGACATGCTTCTAGTAAATCTTAAAGGTGTTATTTTCTGAAAACTTGTTCAATGCAACCTTGAATTGCATCCACCTTGAAACATAATTTCACCAGTGAAGGATCCTTGGTCATCTTATACACATCAAAATCCTTTATTTCTTCCTCTATTTTAAGCTTGATTTTGCCTCGCTTTACATCAATTATGGCACCAGCCATAGTTAAGAAAGGTCTTCCCAATATTATGGGAATTTGTGAATCTTCTTCCATCTGTAAGATCACAATGTCATAAGGCACATAAAATTCGCTAACTTTGATTGGTATATCTTCCAAAATCCCCTTACGATAGACTATGGACATGGCTACTAGTTATAAGGAAATATTCGCTGATTGGGGTTCACTTATATTCAATTTCCTGCATAAAGAAAAGGGCATTATGGTAACATTGGCTCTAAGATCACAAAGAGCTCTACTTATGGAAAATTTACCAATAACATAATGAATAGTTATACTCCCTAGATCTTTAAGCTTTTAGGGAAGCTTATTTCTAATCTCTACACTACACTCCTTATTCATTAGTATAGTCTCATGATCATCCTAATTCCTCTTGTTATATATAATGTCCTTTAGAAATTTAGCATACTTTAGGATTTGGGTGACTGCCTCTAAGAAAGGAATAGTGATGTCAAGTTACTTAAACACTTTCAAACTTTTTAAAATTGTTTATTAAGAGTTCCACTACCCATCCTTTGAGGAAAAGGCAAATAAGGAGTTTGTGTTTGCTTAGACTCGTGGTCATCACTCTTTTACTTGTCACCTTCCATATAATCTTGCTTGGGTTCATCTTTTTGCTTCTTAATCTTTTGCTTAACTTTAAGTAACTATTTCACACTCTTTAAGGTGATTACTTTTGTATGCTCTTTAGGATTTTTAGGTTGGCTTGGAACATGGCCCATTTGGCTAAAGTTAAAAGAGCTCACTTGTGATGTAATTTGGTGTTCCAGCATCTTATTGTGTGTGGCTAATTATTCCACCTTGCATCCATCCGCTTGAAATTCTTTTCGTGCTACTTAAAACCCTTTTTAAGTGTTTGATTTATCTTATATTGTGATTGGATAAAGTTTTCCATCATCATCTCAAGATTAGATTTAGGTTCATATTGAGGATAAGTGCTTTTTTATTGAAAACCTAGTGCTGCTTTGTACCTTTGATTTGCATTTGATTTTAAGTTCCCTCTTTGATTTAACCACACAAAATTCGAGTGATTTCTCTATTCAGGGTTGTAGGATTTGGAATAGGGTATTAAGTTGTTCAATTGAGCAGTCCTAGGAATAAGATTCACCTTATTGACACTATATAGTAGTGTGTCCTCCTCCACACACTTCACAAGATAGCACCCATGATGGATAACTTGTAAAATTTATATTTTACAACTGTTTTGTAAGGGAATCCAATTTAGCATTGACCATGCTCAAACTATCAATCTTATGTACTTTTGCTACTTTCCTAGGCTGATTGTGCTTCTCATGCCACTGATAATTATTGGATGCCATCTTCTCTAAGAGTGCATATGCATCATCCAGTGTCTTGCTCATAAAAGAGGCATGTGCAATAGCATCAATAGTAATCTGTAGGGATTTAGACAACCCCTGGTAAAAAGTCTGCATGAGTAACCACTTTGGAATCCCATGGTGCAGAAAATGTCTTTATAAGTCTTTAAATCTCTCCCAAGCATCATAAAAAGATTCTCCAGGCTATTGCCTAAATCTAGCAAGGTCTTGGCGGTATTTTGTAGTCTTTCCAGGCATATAGTACTTGGTGAGAAAGGCCTTAGAAAGTGGATCCCATAAGGTGATGGAATTTTGTGCCGAAGATCCCAACCATAATTTTGCCTTATCCCTCAGTGAGAATAGGAATAATTGAAGGCGAAGAGCATCAGTGCTCACTCCATTAATCTTAAAAGTGTCATAAATATTAAGGAAAGAGGCTAAATGAGCATTAGGGTCTTCTAATGTTAGTCTGCCAAAACTAATATTGTAAAACCATCTAAATGTATGCCGATTTTATCTTGAAATTGTTAGCTTTGATGATTGGCTTCACAATACAGTTTTGGCTTCCTATGAGACTAGGAATCCCATATTCCTCTAAAGCTCTTGCTTGAGATCCTTGTCTAGCCATACTTCTATCTCTTTCTCTTTTCTTTTTACCATTGTTTTTGCAAGATTTTTCGATCTCTGGATTTACTTCCTCTAGTTTAAAATGTTTTAATCTTATTTGCATAAATAAGAGTCAAGTACCTAAAAGGAAAAAGTAAAGAAAAATTAAATAAACAAAAATAAAAACATTAGTCTAGCAGAAATAAAAAGTGCACTAATATTGGTATTTCCGATCTCCCCAACAACGGTGCCAAAAACTTATTAGGCAAATTCTACAAGTGCACAATTTGCAACAAGTGGTATAGATTCAAGTAAGAATATTGTTCCCTTGAGAAGATTAATACCAAGTAATAGCCCTAGTTGTATTTCAACAATCTAACAAGATTAAATAATTGAAATAAAATATTAAATTAATTAACTAGAAAAGGAAATCAAAAGCTGAGATGATTCTTAATTAAATTCAGTATTTAAACAATAGAGCCAAATTTACTTCACTAGCTATTACTCAAATTACAGGATCTTTTCATAATTTAATTTATCAATTCAGTAAAGGGTAAATCACTTAAATTGCCTAGAATCTCTTTCAAGTTCATCTAAGAATACCAAAGTTAACTAAAACCTATTTTCATGGTCACGTTAATTAACTAGGTTTCATTAAGTTCATTGATGATTTATTACTCCCCAAGGGATTCATTTATTTTCGTGATTGAGGTTCCTAACTTTCACAAATCTATAAGCCAATAAATCATGCGAGTTTCGTTATCTCTAATTTACCTAAATATAAGTATTTAATGAGGCCTAAAATCAAATATAAGAACATGTATTAATAACTTATAAAATTGATTGATAATTAATTAATTGAAAGGAAATAAGATGCAAATAAGTAATAGACTTGCTAAATAAATCCAAACCTTAAAGAGAGTTTTGTTATGCATAATAGCGGTAACACACGAAAACATAATTAAAGAATTGAAGAAGAAGAAGAAGAAGAAGAAGAAGAAGAAGAAGAAGAAGAAGTATTATTATTTAAACTCTTGAATTTTTGTATAAATCCTTCTTTAATCTTCCTTGAATAAATCTTCCCACCAAAGTTTCTGAGAATGAATCCCCCCTTTTAAGATGCTCCTCTTGACTCCTTTTATAATCTCCAGCTCAAAGAAAGCCTAACTTGACTTAAATTGCCAAATTTCCTAAAAGATGAAACTTCTTATGCTCGCCACCACTTCACTCACAACTGTGACACATCCTACTATTTCCATCATTACTTGGATCACGGCCATAAGCCATCCCATAATGGACTTTCATAATTATTTCAATTCAGTCATAGGGGAGCATGACTTAAGGCATGCCCGTGAGCCATCCCATGACTCTATAATGTTCTTTAATTAGTGATTTGGCACAAATGCTTTCAAACAAGGTCTTGTTTAACTCTCCTTAACCAACTAGGCTTCTTTATAAATCTTTCATATGAAACAGGGGAAATCCTCATTAAAATCAAATAAAACTCTTAAATAAACCAAGATTAAATAGGAAACTAGAATAAAGGTCTAATCTAAACAAAAGTGCCTAATTAAACCCAAATTCTTCCTAAAATATTTTCAACTACTATTTATAATTCATTAAAATTCAACTCTAGAATAAGTGTAAAATTACACTCAATAATCAGCCATGATACCAACATTAAGCTTGCATTTTAAGGTAGTAGTTGACTTGATGGGGTGGGAATTATGCATTGTTGTGATTAAAGAGGAGGCAAAGGATGGTATGCTCATTATAGTTAGGGTCATACATGGGTCAAACTTTGATGTCCAAGTCACTTTGACCTGGTTGTGAGGTACTTCTTGTGACCATACTTTTTATTCTTTTTGTTAATACCAGCTCATATCCCCTTAGACCTAGATTATACCATCTTATTATATGAATGGCGAGGGGTTATGGTTGATGTTAGTGAGCTATTATAGATACATTCCCACAACTATTATAGATTGTAAGAGGGCTTTTAGTGCTATCTATGGATGTTTTTTTATGTCTTTAATTATAATCTCGTACTCGCCTCTTGTATATATTGCACAATAAGTTCAAGTTAATATAAATATTTGGAACTTGAGATATATGTCAAGGCTAAACTTTTACTTGTGGTCTAGTAAATGTTCTACTATTATTTCTTTTGTTGCTCAGATATTCAAGCTGCATTAGACTTAAATTTATTATTTAATATAGTATAGGTAATATTTAAGCATTAGTGTAATGCTCCTTTTTGTTGTATCTCCATTAGTTAAGTCCAATTGGAGTTCTATAAGGAGGGTTATTAAAATTAATTTAGTATCATAACACTAGGTTGAGTAGATTTTGTAAACATTAAGTAATGATGAATTTGGTAAATCTTTAAAGTTGAATTTGAATTTGGATGGCAAGAGATGTTGAATTGTGTCCATTTTAATTTCAGATATGGCTAGAATTAGAGGTGGTCATATCAGAGGTCGAGGTCATGGCCAAGGAAGAGGTAGACCTTGAAAAGGTCAGTACGATTAAGCTAGATTAATTGAATAGGCCCATCATGCACATGGAAGTGGAGCCTTACAATAAAAGTCACCTCTGTTGTCAGCTTCGATTGGAAATGAAAAGAGTGGCATGCTTGATGCTCAAGCAAATAGCCAATAAGGTAGTTCTATATCTGCAACATCTGTCTTAATTTTTAGGAATGTGTCGAGGAGAGCACATAATAACTGTCAACCGCAACAGCTTGAATTGCCAGTTGGTAGGCATAATTCACTAGTACCAAGTATAGTACATTTGGATGCTACTGACTTGGCACGAACAATGGCAACAGTAATGACAAAAAAGGAAAAGTATAGGAAGCCAGGTGATATTATCGAACATGCAAAAAAGTGTGGGGTGTATGATTTACACAGTACTTTAGACCCTGTTCAAGTTAACAAGTGGGTAAAGACGGTGCAAAAAGCCTTCACAATGTTACAACTAAGCGATGAAGAGAAAGTTAGTAACATTTATGGCTTGATGTTCGATAGAGCTTATGATTGGTTAACTGGTGTGAAAATTTTATTTGGAGAAGAATTCACTTAGCAAGTATTCAAGGAAGAGTTTAATAGAGAATACTTGATTGAGACTTATAGAAAGAAAAAGACGGCTTCCTTTATGAACTTAGTATAAGGCTTGATAACTGTTAGGGAGTATACTAACAAGTTTGAAGATTTGTATAAGTATGCAAGGGATATCTACCCTACAGAGGAGGCAAAAAGTGAGAAATTTAGGGATGGATTGCATGTTTTTCTATAGGGAAAACTAAATTTATATGTTAGGACTTCTTTCTAAGGATGGGTAGAAAAGCCAATGGAGCAAGAGCAGTTGGATAAGGAATTAGAATATGTAAGTCGTACAAAGACACATTTCTAAAAAAGGACATCAAAATAATCCTGGAAGGGCTGTTAAAGTAAAAGGCCAAGATTTTTCCCTTATTTTAAAGGTAGAGCACGAACTGGAGGCAATAGCAAGCCTCAGGGTAGCCAAATATCAGTGAGGCAACCAATGACACCACCTAAGTCAATGGGTATGGAAAATGGTAAGACTAGAAATAACATTACATCTTGGTATAGTGTGTGTAGGAAGAACCATATGGATAGTTATGGAAAGAGTAATGTTTGTTATTGTCGGTGTAGTTAAATAGGGCATTATACTCATGAATGTACAAAGGTTATATTGAGAGAGCAGTCAATGCAAGGGTCAAAAGTGCCAAGAAATAGGAGGACTAGAAGGCCTTTGAACCCAATAAAGTTAATAGCTATGTACAGTAGGGCGAGTAGGATGGCTCCACCAGCTTAAGGAGAACTTGCCCGACAAATAAATGTAGCTGAAAGTGCACATCGGGCAAAAGTGTATGCAATTATAGAAAATGAAGTCAAGAATGCTCCAAATGTGATAACAGGTATGGCTTTTATGTCTAATAACCTAGCTCGTATTTTAATTGACCCTAGAGCTACTTTTTCATTTATGTCATCTGCATTTTCCTTGCACAATAGACTTAAGTCATGTGTTAGAAATGAACCTATAGTAGTAAGTCTGCTTATGGGTACAAATGTAATATGTGAAATTGTTGTAAAAGATGTTACGGTAAGGATAGGAGAAGATGAAATGAAGTGGGATTTTATACTATTGTGAATTAATGAATTTGATATTATACTTGGAAGGGATGGTTTGAGCCGATACCGAGCCAAGATAAATTGCTCTGAAAGAAGAGTGATCTTCCATGTGAATAGCTCAAAGGAGATGTGTTTTGTGGGAGAAAAAAGAAGGATACCTATTAGGGTGTCTCATCAATAACCGCCATGAAATATCTTATGAAAGGATGTGAAGCACACTATTACCAATTTTTTTTTTTATTAAGTTGTAAATATATTATAAATACTGTGGCTGATATTATTTATGTGTGAATAGCATATGGAAAGGACAATTAATAGACATAATTAATTATTATTATTATTATTATTATTATTATTATTATTATTATTATTATTATTATTATTATTATTATTATTATTATTATTATTATTATTATTATTATTATTATTATTATTATTATATAGCATTAGACTAACAGTTGTGGGAAACCGTTGCTATATAAGAAGCTAGATACTCTTTTTGGTTCAGTGTAGCACAACTCTTTCCATTGTTTAGCACAGAGATAGCTGCTTCCCTATCTATTCAATATTTTCCTCAAGAAAAAAACTGAAGAGACATTATGATGCTTGTGACAGTGGCAATCGCTCTAAGTTTGCTCTTATGCATTGCACATTGGATTTATTCTTGGAGGAACTCATATTGCAATGGAAATCTCCCACCAGGATCCATGGGTTTGCCGATCATATGTCACGACCCAAAACAGGGGCCATGACCGGCGCTAGGGAACGGGAATTCTTTCGAATCCGGAACCCGTAGCAAGCCTAAAAATAAAATAAAACATGCAATAGTAATAATAACAACACATTTAAGTAAAATACCATACAGCGGAATAGAATCATAAATATCAAAATAAAAATCCACCACGGGATTTAAATCAAATTCTCATCTCATATATAAATAAACTCTTTTAATACAAATCCAGTTCAAATTCTTAAAATACATAACTCATACAAATATAATACTATATCTTTTAACAATTTTATGACTACTGCAGTATCTAGATCATAAAATAAAACTCAAGTGAGCAGTTTACATAATAAAGCCGAGGCAGAAGAAATCCGACGTACAGGCCTGCTACTGAGGTCTGAAGACGATGACTCTCCTGAAAAATAGTTAACGGAGGGGAGTCAGACCTCACTAAGTGAATTACTATAATATATATACATGCATACTAAATGACAATGCATACAGTCAATAGTATATATATAAATATATATACAAGCAAATACACACAGATGCAATAAAATCATTTTATATATTTATTGAAAAATACTGTTTATGAAGGATCAAATAGAACCCTAGAATATCGCAACCTCAAACAGTATTAGACAACATTCTAGTCATACAGGCTCACTTATTCCAATATATCCACTTGTTCCATTTGGACAGTAGACTGGCCCCGAGACACTAAGTCAACCGAGCTCCAGCAGTCTGACTATCAATGTGATTGGCCCCGACACACTTGGTCAACCGAGCTCCAGCAATCACACTCCCGAATCATATCACACATCAAATAATCATATCCAATCAATATCCTCAAACAGGTTAGTAATATAGCCTAAATGCTATAAGCGTACTGATACATACTCAGTCCTAGTGCCGCCCACTAGGTAGCACGTTCTATTGATATCCTTCATTATTAAATATAAAACATACATTCACAAATAAATGATGCATGAATTTAAATAAAATAGCAACATAAACCATATATATACTAGAAATATACCAAAAGTAAACCAGGTATATTTTGAGTATATATACATCAAATAAATCCAATTAGATTACAAAATAAACTAAAAATATATTCAAAAACATTTTAAACCTAATTTATTAGCAAAACATGCATATAATTTAAAATATACCGAAAATAAACTAAAATAAACTAAAAATAAACTTAAATACTAATTGAATTATTTATGCATAATTAATCAAAATAAAACATACATTTCTAAATCATGCACCCTAAAGTATATATATATATATATATATATATATATAATAGTAACTCACAATTAGTGCGCTCCTCGAGATGGGTCCGATGGGTCTGCTCCACTAGGCCTCGGTCTCGGTGCAACTAAACAAACAAATGATAACAGAAATCAAAACAAATCTAATGGAAACTCCTAAAAACTCGATCTAGATTACTAGACATGAAATTAAATCAAAATTCGACCGAATATCACGTTTTACGAGAATTCTACTAAAAATCTGGCAGAACCTCCCCTGTAAAATGGACATCTCTCTACTTAAAGAGTAGAGTCGGCCCTGCAAAGAAACACACTTTGAAAAATAGACACAGAATCACAATCACAACCCCTCGGTCGGACTTCAAGCTACCAATCATCGACCGAGGTCCACAATCACAGAGTATTTACAAAATACTGAAAATACCCTTATACTAAAAATATATTTTATAAGTAGAAATTCCATAATTAACTCTAAAACACAATAAAAACCGATAAAAACTCATTTTATTAAAAAAAATCGTATAATACATATATAATTGAAAATAATTCACGAAAAATAGTTTTAATTAATTAAAAATACTAAATCATTTTTAGAAATCATTTTTATACCCTAAATAACTATTAAAACTAATTTAATTATATTTGTAGCCAATTTAGGGTAAAATTATCAAAATACCCCTATATATATAAATATACTAAAATAAATCCAAAAATTCACCAAAAATAATATAATTTCACCAAAATTAATTTTCTCAACATATATATCAATAATATCAATAAATAAACTCAATTAACTAATTAATTTCAATTAAACACACAATTAACCCTATTTTTCCAAAATTACATAAACTAAATAAATTCAAAATAAATACATAAAAATTCACAAAAATTCCAAATAAACTTCTATAATTCATTTCAACACCTATATTTATCATAAAACACAATTTTAATATTTAATTAATTAATTTTCAAAAATTAGAAAATAATAATAAAATATTCAAAAATACCCAAAAATCAAAATAATTTCCAAAAATTCTAAAAAAATTCACACATAAATATTAAGCTAATGGGAACAACATTTGTGAAGGAATTTTTCATGAATCGATCAAATTGAAGTTCAAAAAAATCAAGAACCCTAATAGGCCGAAATTGCAAAATCGAAACCTAGGCAAATCTAGACCATTTTAAGTGAAACAAAGCTTGGAATCACATTCACCTAAGCTCAAGTAGAATATAGAGACTGGCGGTGTCAAAAATGGTGGCCAGAATCACGTCGATCGACGTTGAGAAGAGTTTCGGCTTTTCCGACCAAAACAAGCTTCCCGACGTCGAAAACGGCTGTAACAGGTGGCGGGGAAGGCTGAGGAAGGAGGTGGCATGCCAGAAAACACACCGACGGCAAGGGAAGAGCTTGACAGACGGCGGAAATGGAGGAAGTCGATTGGGGAAGAAGGAGAGGAAGTTGGGGGCAAAATTGTAATTTGACAAAGTTTGATTTTTTTGACAATTTTTAATGTATATATATATTCACACTATGTATTATAATAATATAAATTTTCACACACATAATTTAATATTTTTAATAATTTATACACTAAAGAAAATAATTAAATAATATTAAAACTAAATAATAAATAAATAAATTAGGGTAATTAATTAAACCCTAGTTTAATTTAAATATACACACATATATACACTCCATTTAGTACTTTATAAATATATATGAGTTTATGCAAAAGTGGAAATCTATTCAAAATAATTAATAATAAATTATATATGTGTAAATTTTTCCGAAAATAAAATTTTCGAAAAAATTTTACGTAAAGTACTTAAAATAATATAAATAATTAAAATAAACTTTAAATAAATATCAACTCGTAAAAATATCAAAGATATATATATATATATATATAAATAAATTATTAACACTGCATATCCCGATACAGTATTAAAATATTTAAAAAAATACGAGATATTACATCATAGGAGAGACCTTGCAATTCTTTACACCTCACAAAAACCGTGACGTTGCTCCATTCATTAGAAAGAGAGTTGAGCGGTAAATGCGCGCTCACAGAACATAACATATATCCTTTGTGCTCCTTTTCATATATATATATATATATATATATATATATATATATATATATATATATATATATATATATATATATATTTTTTTTTTTTTTTTTTTTTTTTTTTTTTTTTTTTTTTTTGTATGATTCGCCGTTCAAAACAAATATAGTTGGGTACCCGATTATAGTATCCACAGAACCAGAGGTGAATCATTTCATATTTCAACAAGAAGGAAAGTCATTTATTATGTGATACGTGAAGAACTTCACAGATATAGTGGAAAAAGACAACACCTTCTTTTTTCCAGGTTTCATACACAAGTATGTGAGGAACTTGACGTTGAACATTGTTGGCGTTCAAAGCCTCAAAGAAAAAATGCTTCCTCAAGTCAAGAAGCTAACTTTCGAGAACTTGAAGTCCTGGTCTAGTCAGGGCACTGTCAACTTGAAAGAAGCCATTTCAGCAGTAATAATATTTATTCCCATTTCAAAATTTTTTTATGCCTATGCCGTACTTACCATACTCTATGTATTGCATCTTATGTTAACATTTATAACATGAATATATAACAGTATTTTACACTTAACCAATAAAAATAAAATATGTATTTTTATATTATAAATCTTATCATTAGATGAAATATATATATATATATATATATATATATATATATATATATGTTTTGATTGGACTTGCTTAAACTTGATTTAAAAAGACATTATTTTAATTGAAGTCATCAAATTCAAACTTTAATTAAAAAATAAAATTTTTTATTATTTCTCAAAATATTATATCTGATTTATGATATACTACTCTAAGAATTTTAGATTTAATCAACAGAAATATAATTTATATTATATAAATTTAAAAATGAAATGTAATACATTGAAAATAGATAATTTTTTTTAAAAAAATTATTTAGAATTCTTACCTTGGGTGTATTATATATAACTATTACCTATTCATTATATATATATATATATATATATATATATATATATATATATTATTAGTAAAATATAAAATATTTTTTATATATTCAACAATTTAATATTATTTTTTACATGTTGACAAGAATCTCCAAAAATATCATCATGACTGAATATCTTTAGGCTCGACATGCACCACCCTCGAACCTTATTGGACAACTTTTATATGTACTTTGTGAATTCTACTACTGACATTTGGCTTTCAAGTTATAGTATGAGTCTGAATCCTACCATTAGTGATGTTTTATTATTATCTGACTCGATAGTGTTTCATCAATAAATAAATATAAATCATACATATACATTTGTAGAGATTAATTTGTTTTGGAAACTTAAAGTTTAATTAGCAAGAAGAGATCTATTAATAATTTTATGGTTTGTCTTAAATTGCAGATGCTTTTTAATTATAGTGCAGAAGTACTATTTAGTTCAAATGAAACAGAGTCCACGACCAAGTTGAGAAAATGTTATAATGCTTTTTTACATGGTTTGATCTCTTTTCCTCTCTACATTCCTGGCACTGCTTACTGGAAATGTTTACAGGTGACCTTTTATATATTTTATATTTTATATTTATATCTCTGATGTTTAATAATTATATGAACCTAACTATTCTAAAATTCGAGTTTTTTTAAGTGCATTCTTTTCTGTGTACAAATTTTGAGACTTTATTTAAAGAAAATTAATTTTTTATCACTTTTATCAACAAATATTGACTATACTATATACTATTTAATCATGCTAATTAATAAATTAAATTGATTTCTTATTTCTTCATGCATGCTGGTAAAAATTCATATATGTATATGTAGGGGCGCAACGAGGCAATGAAGATTTTAAAGGACATGTTAGAGAAGAGACGCGTAACACCCAATAAAGAGCAGAAAGATTTTCTTGATGTAATGCTAGAAGAAACGACGAAAGATGGCAACTTCCTGACAGAGAAAATGGCTTTAGATATGCTTTTTCTTCTTCCTTTTGTATTTTTTGAGACTACCTCCTCAACAATGGTATTAGCCCTGCAATATCTTGCTGAAAATCCTGAAGCCCTCGATGCATTAACCGTGAGTACTAAATTCCCTTTTGGATAAATATTTCATATTCCTCGGCAATAACAAAATTCTCTATTGCCATTTCTTTTGAACAATGATTTTAGAGTAAAAAATTGTTATATATATGTTATTGTGTTGATAATATTAATAAAATGATTTCTTTTTGTTAATAAAATGATTAAACGATTATCATTAGCATTTTGCAGTATTTTTTCCTGCATGCTATTATGCATGAAATCAATAGTGTTTGGGTTGATTAGCCTATATATATATTCTAACAATTTTTACGTAATTTGTTTATCAGAAAGAACATGAAGCCATTCTAAGCAAGCGAAAAAAGAATGAAACTGAAATTACTTGGGAAGAATATAAATCAATGACTTTTACCCATATGGTAAGTCACCAGATGCTATCAACTTCTATACATCTAGCATATGGCATATATATATATATATGGTGATCTCTCAACAGCATTCATTTCATATATATATATATATATATATATATATATATAGGTTGTCAATGAAACAACAAGGCTTTCAAGAATCGTACCAGGAATTTTCAGGAAGGCTGTCAAAGATATAAAAATTAAAGGCAAGTTTCACATATTGAATATAACCAATAAACCAAATTCATGTTATTCCAAAGAAAAACAAAACTACCATAAACTCCTCTCTCTCGATATATATATACAATGCAGGATATACAATTCCAGAAGGGTGGATAGTTATGGTGTGCCCAATAACTGTTCATTTGAACCCTGTAAAATATGATGATCCTCTTGCCTTCAATCCATGGCGATGGCAGGTAAATATATGTACATATAGACATATAGATATGTGATTTAGTGTGAGCTATCAATTGTTTGCATAGCTATAAACATAAACATGCAATATGGAGAAGAACTACACGCAGGATCAAAGAATTATATGGCATTTGGAGGAGTTAGAATTTGCGCTGGAGCTGATTTTGTTAAGCTGAAAATGGCCATTTTTCTCCACTATTTGGTTACAAAATACAGGTACGTACCTTTCTTTTCTACAAATTTTTTCTTAACTTTATTTCCCATTACAATCTAAACCACTAATTTTTCATCAATTCAATTCAAAAATCATAAGAAAATAAAAAATTTCTCGACAATTAATTTGACGTATATATGGGAATATGTATACATGTTTAACACTTTTATTTTTCTTATTTAGATGGATGGTGAAAAAATGACGTATTATAAAGAAATCAGGATTAGTATTTCCAGATGGTTTCCATGTTCAACTCTTTGAGAAAATAGAAGTCTAGCATTTCAAGAACCTTTAAATTAGTTCTCTTTTATTTCCTTTTGTCTCTTTATGTTTTGGTGTGGTTTTTAAATAAAAATGGCAAAAGAAAAATTGCTTTTTCTTTTTGCTTTTCTTCTATGTAACTGTTAAGAAATAATTTAAGTTCGAATTTTGATCTGGAATACTTCTCTTGTTTAATAATATAACTGCTTATTAATGATCGAATAGTGAATGCACTTATTAAATTTAAAATTTATTCTTAATTTCCTTATCATGTATTTAGACACATGCTTTAAAAAGAAATAGACGCCCTTAATTTTTTCATTGTTGAACTAACACAAATTATAGATCTGAAAAAAATAAAAAAAACTTATAATCTACATACGGGGTTACCTTCACAGTTAACCAAAATTATTTTTTAGCATAAATTATTTTTTCCAATCTAAATTATTACTTATATTTATAACATTGTACTTTTTAAAAATAATATCGAAAAATTTTCCTTCATAATACATGATAGACTAAAACATGATATATGGTGGATCATAAATAATATGTAATTGGCCATAAAATACCAAATATAAAAATACTTGAAAATATAAATTTTACTAATTTTTCATGGTTAACTACATAATAATAAAATATCAAGTAAAACAAAAACTAAAAAGTATATATTTCACTCTAAATTTTCAATTTATAGAAAATTTATAACAAAATGATAATATATGATTGACCACAAAATGCTATTAATAAACATTAAAATGATATAAATTGACCACGCACTATCAAGAAAAAAAATTCAATTGACTATAGAAAATTCATTCTCAAAATTTTAGTATATGTTTTTGCAAAATTAATTTTATGATTTACTAAAAACATTATAATTTAATTATTCTTACAAATTTAACAAAGGACTTTAATTAAAAAATTAATTTAAAAGTGTTAAATATTAAGAATTTGTACTAAAACAAGTTTGGATTTTCAACAATTAGTAATAGGACATGTTTTCGTTTTAAAAATATCTATTAGACTAACAAAAACAAATGGTCATGTTTTGTACCCACATCGGACAAGTTGAAAAAAAATTTAAATGAAAGTTTGTTATGAGAGCTGTAGTTTAAACAAATGGTCATGCTAAGCTCTAACGAAGCGAATTCTATCATTTTAAAGGAATTCAAAAAGTTCCTGCCGAAATATTGAAAACAATAATGTCCAGAAAAATTTGGATATATATGCATTGATAATTATTTTCTAATTACATGTATTGTTTAGTTATTCTCCAACATTAATTATAAAATTTTATTTGTATGTGAGACTAATTATATTGCTCATTAATGACAGATTGCTTCAATCTTTATTTTGAAAAAGAAATAAGTACGTATTGTTCTCTCTTTTATATTTAATGAGTATGCATTTGTATTTTGTAGTGTTTGTTTTCTTTCTAAAGATCCTAATAAATCCTAATGGCTCTTTCTTCGAAGCGTTAGTTTGTAAAATTTTCACATCGAAAATTTAAAAAAAAGAAAAGAAGGAGTCTTTCAGTTAATATATGTCTATCACTACTTTTATTTGGTATATCATTAAAAGTTATTAGCTATATTAGTAAAAATTTTATGAAAAATTTTTTTAGGTATATGTAAACTTTTAGATATGAGTAAGAGTTAAATATTTTATAATGTGGTTATCATAATTTTCTATATAGTGAATATTTTTTATTAATTGTCTCTTGACAACACTCGTAATTTTTTTCTATTTTGGAGTTTTTTATATTAAATTATTGTATGTTTCTCTCTTTTATTTCTTTAAGTAATTTTATTCATGTTGTAATTCAAAGTGGTGAAGATAATTATTTGATTGTAAGGGGTCATTTTCCTTGTTTTGAATGGGAACAAAAGGCTGCTCCATAGACTAATAAACAAAAAGAACAATTGCTAATGAAATTCAGTATGTATTTATTGAAAAATAATATTCTAAGTGCAATCAGGATTTAACAAGAAACAAAGTTAACAATTGTACAAGATTCAATTTCTTACAATAGAGAACTATTAGTTTATTGCATTGGTTTTACATTCTTTTGGAGCTTTGAAATTGACTCATAAATTAGTTGATTCTGAAAATGAATAAAGGTGCAATTGGCTGCATACATAATTTCATTGTTTTGCAAACTGCATCATTAGAAGCTTCTTTGAAATGCATTACTTTTTGTACCTTTTCTTTACCTACGTGTTTAGGAGTAGAATCACTTAGTTGCTCTAAATTTTGTAACTCTTTAAAGCTTAGAGAATCAAAGGAACTTCCCCATACACATCTTGCAAACATTAAAAACTAAATAAATTGTAAAATACAATCAATTTTGTTTAGTTCCTTATATATAGAAATATATGTATATATAATAAAAGAATCTTGCACACCAATGATTTTAAGTTCATGCATGCCTTTGGGTTTTTTTTTTTTAACCTCTATATATCATAGCCTTCAATTTTGCATTAGGTAGAATCCAACTACCCTAAAAATATTGAAATCATCATTTCTACCATATTAAATTCTCTCTGCACCACTCTTTAATTCTTTTAAAAATTCCTACTGACAAAGAATAATTTTGTTTTTTTTATATTACATGACTTGATGCTTCAAAATCACCTCATATGAATTGTTAGAATCATTTGATATGATAGTAATGTTAACATTTTCGTCATTCAAATGAATTTACTAAGAAATAATTGATCTCATTACTGTCGAATTAATCCTTATATCATTTATTATCTCAATCTAAATCATCATTTATATTTATAACATCATTCTTTATTTTAAGAATTATTGTCCCACTGATTAGCTCAAATAGACTATTAAATTTAAATTTAATATGGAGACTGATTTTCGAGTGGGACATACTGTTAATAATGTTTTGCGCACAAATTAATGCGGAAAACATTATTTTGGGCAATTGGGGGACTTTTATATTGAACTTTTAATAATGTTTTGAGCACAAAAATTGTGTTTTGGTGGTCCCACCAAAGCAAAGAAAAATATCCAGATCCAGCTAATAGAAATAGACCGCATTAATTCTTCTTACTACAGAGGTCCATGCCATTTCTATTCAGCTTGAAACAAACCATAATCATGGGAAGGAAGGAGCTTAAATAAATTATTCGAAGCTCAAATAATTCATATAATCCGTCTCAACTTATTAATTAAATAAAATTTCTAAATTGGTTAAAATATATGTTTTCAAATTTTCAAACTCAACTCAGTTGAATAAGAAATATATATATATAGACACACATGAAGTTGAAAACAGACAAAATTATTAAAAAAAAAAATCATTCATTATTATATAAAAATTTGATAATTTAATCATTTAAAAATAAAAATTAAATTAATTATAATTTAATTAAAAATATATTTTTCAATTGCTATACCATAAACTTCTGTCCATATTATAATATGAATAAAATTCATCAAATGTGTGTTTAAAAAAAACACATTTTTTACTCTTTTCTATATTGACTTATTATTTATCTTTATATTTCAAGCTAATAACAGACCTGCATACACTCCCCCATACTTCTGGCCAAGGAACCGAAGCAATTCCTATTTTTTCACCACCGTAGGATGCGTCACGAATAGAGACTTTTTTATCTTCTTCTTTCTGTTGCATATTTTCACATGCTATTGATATTCCTTAGATGCTTATGATGCTTTTGAGACACGCATCATCCTGCAACCAAAAAAATAAAAACTCTATTACACAGCAAAAAACTCCACTACACAGCAAAAAACTCTAGTGTCGCTCACATCATACTGCACTTCACCAAATTTGGTTGTGACAAGCATTTAATATGCAGCTAAATAGAGTTTTTTTAATTTTTAATTTTTTAATTATAATAAATAGATTTTTACTTATATTTTTATTTTAGTTAAAAATTGTAGATTCATTATGTAAATAATATAAGTTCATAAAATAAAATATATAATTCTTTAATTCAAAAAACTAAACAAATAAATCTGATAAACAATATATTAAAATTATAATAAATCTCCAATCAATAACAAATGAACATTTATATTATAACTAATGAATTCATATGTATAAACTAATAAAATTGAAGTTCTAACTAACACAAACAAATAAATATACATAAAATATTAAAAATAATAAAGATTCATTATTTAACTCATATAAGCTAATCATATTTACACTTTATGTTCATGAATATTTGTTTACAGATTTATAAACATTATATAAACTTATTATGAGCTTTTACATTATATTTAATGAATTTATATGCACAGACTAACGAATTTGCAGTTATAACTTAACAAAACCAAACAAACACACATAAAATTGTGAAAAAGGAAAAATCAATTTCTTAACACAGGGTCACCTATTTCCCTATATATATGCATCCTTAAAGTTGAAAAGTTGCTTAGCAACTTCAATATTTTAATGCTTTAACACCTCATTCAATGTTTCTATAAAAAAAATTGGCTGAATACCCTTTTTCATCTCGGAACTTTACTTTTTTTTGTCAATTTCACACATTAATTTTTTTTTAACCAATAGCACATATAAATTTCTATTTTAAATTGATTTTACCCATAGTTGGACATAACCAAACACGTGTAAAAGACGTGCGATGACATAGCACAAGTGGACACCATGTCAAACATTTCACCCATTAACTTTCAAAATTAACTAATAACACATATGAACTTATATTATAAATTTAATAAAATATCAATGGTGAATTTATTTTTTTTAATGTTATGCTAATAATTTTTATTTAATTTTAATTAGATAAATATTTTTATTAAAATTGATTAACTTCACTAAATTAAAATAATTTATTAGAACTTTTATATTAAGATTGGCTAAAATTATTGAATATTCACTAAACTGAAAAAATTTAAATGAGCTATAAAGCTCGTAAACAAGTTCGAATATAAACATGTAAGTTAACTTGTAATTTTTATATGTAATAATTTAATTTTAGATATATAATAAATAAATTTTTATTGTAAACATATTTTAAAAAATATACTATTAGAATAAAATTATAATTTTTATTAAATATATTATAATTTATTTAGTAAATAATTTATTTTAATTTTTAATATCCAATTATATAATGTTTCTATTAAAAAAAAGGGCCGAATACCTTTTTCACCTCTTTAGTCCATTTCACGCATCAACTTCAAAAATTAACCAATGTCAACTCACATTAACACGTCAGCTCACATTAATACGTCAGCTCTTCTTTCACCAGTCACGCACCTCACATTTATTGTGTTCACACGCTTGTTCATGCTGTCAAATGATGTGTGAAATATAATAAAAAAATATCATCCATAGATGAAATCAATCCAAAATAAAAGTTCATATGAGTTACTGATTTAAAAAAAAATTAATGTGTAAAATAAATGAAAATGATAAAATTCAAAAGTGAAAAAATCTTTTGAACTTAAAAATTGAAAATTTTAAAAGTTGATAATAATAAAATTATGAAAAATTTAAAAGTTGATAAAAATAAAATTATTTAACAAATGATTTAATTGAAAAATAATAATATACAACATTAAAAAAGAGCAGAAAATTTAAATTTATAATATTTTTATTATTACAAAGAATTAGTTAAGAATTTTTCATTTAAAAGTAAGAATAGAGTCAATAAAATTATGATAATAATATTTTCTATTAAAACTATCTTTTATAAATTTATTTATATTTATTTTTAATATCATAGAATAAATTTTATTTTAAGTATTTGATAGTAATTATTTGAAAAATAAATTATTATTTTTTTGCAAATAAAATAAAGTGACAATTTTTAAGAAAAAATACAATAAAATAAAAAAATTATCAAAACATTTTTTGAATTATATATATAGGACCCCATATATAGCCTTAGGCATAGGCCTTTAAAGCTGGGCCTATGGGAAACAGTGATTTAATGTTACTTTTGCTTGCATATATATATATTCTTAATTATTTAATGTCTTTTTATTTTTTTTTACTGCATACTGAAGTGTATATATTTCAGCATCTGCAAACTGAAATTGACGGCGACGAGAAGCATGGAAACAACAGTAAAGACAGTTCGTGATGAGACAAAAAAAGGAGTTAAAAAACTGAAAAGCGTCAAAAAAAAAAAAAAAAAAAAAGTGTGAGTTGTTTCAAGCGCGTGATGGATCATAATTTATATTGCAATATCAACAGAAATTTATAATATAATTTATTGTATATTTTTTATTTTAATTAAGTTAATTTTTATATTATTTTTAATAAAAATAAAATTAATTAAAATATATTTGTAATTCAATTAAGGGAATATGTTTTATTTTAATTAGATTAATTTGTATTATATCTCTAATAAAATTAAATTAATTAAAATAGATTAAAATGTAATTTTACTTTCATTGAAAGTATATTATCATTCTAAATAGGTTAATTTCTATTTTATCTCTAATAAAAATTAAATTAATTAAAATATAATTCTATTTTAATTGAAAAAATATTTTTTACTTTAGATATGTTAACTTCTATTTTATCTTTAACAAAATTAAAATGATTAAAATTTTATTAGTATTTTTGTTAAAAAAATATATTTTTTATTTTAATTAGGTCTACTTATAGTTTATCTAATATAAATTAAATT
This sequence comes from Mallotus nudiflorus, assembly GCA_947683625.1. Classification (NCBI taxonomy): domain Eukaryota; kingdom Viridiplantae; phylum Streptophyta; class Magnoliopsida; order Malpighiales; family Euphorbiaceae; genus Mallotus; species Mallotus nudiflorus. The sequence goes on from CANTUR010000397.1 coordinate 232,380, forward strand.
AGATAACATAATTTTATAAGTCTTACTATATTAATTTAGTAAGTAAATAATTAATTAAATTTTATAAAATAATTAATTATAAAAATATTAACATAAAAAATATTAAAAGATTGTTGTGTTTAAATAGAAAATTCATAAGAATATAATAAATTATTATATTATAATTCTATAAATTTTGTAAAATTATATTATTATTTAGATAAAAATATTAAAAAAATATTGTACAATTGTTAAAATAAAAAATTTATTAAAATTGTAATAAATTACTATGTTATAATGTAACATTATCAAGATTGAAAAATTAGATTAACATCTAAATAAAATAATACTCATATTATTTTTGAATATTTATTAAATTGAAATTTATTAAGTAAGTAATTATATTTAAACTAATTAAAAAATCTTATTTATCCTCTATCAATAATTATATTTAAAAAAATAGAGTACATAATTTATTTGACAGTAGTATTTCTATAAGAAAATTAGTATAATTATTATTTTTAGATATTTTATACAATTTAATAAAAAATGTTAAAATTAAATAAATTAATCATTACTATTAGTTGAAATTAAAATATATTGTGAAGGAATATATCTTTATGATTATGTTTCTATGGCTAAATTAGTGCGCAAAACATTATTTTGGCAACTGGGGGACTTCTACAATGAACTGTTAATAATGTTTTGCTGTGGGACAATATCCAGCCCAGCTAATAGAAATAGACTGCATTAATTCTTCTTGATACAAATGTCCATGCCATTTCTATTCAGCTTGCAACAAACCATAATCATGGGGGAGAAGAAGCTTAAATAAAACAAAACAAAATTATTATTCAAAGCTCAAATAATTCATGTACTCAATTTCAACTTAATTAATTAAATGAAATTTTTAAAAAATATATATTTTAAAATATTTAAACTCGACTCATTTCGATAAAAAATATATATATAGTGAGAGAGATTATAAATATATGTATACATAATAAAAAAACTTGCGCCAATAAAAAAACTTGGGCACTTTTTTTTAAAAATAAAAAACCTCTATCATAGCCTTCAATTTTGTATTATGTAGAATCCAACTACCCTAAAATTATTGAAATCATCATTTTCTATTTTCACATAACTTCAAATATAAAGAAATACAAAAGAAATAAATGTTGTAAAATTTTTCAACAGTTTCAACTAAATCAAATTCAAATTCCATTAAATTCTTTGTACACCGCTGCTTAATCCTTTTACAAATTCCTATTGATAAAGAATATTTACTTTTTTTTTTTTTTCGATATTACATGACGTGATGCTTCAAAATCACTTTTATTTGAATTGTTAGAATCATTAGACACAATAGTAACATCAACATCTTTATCACTCAAATGAATTTACAAAGAAGATTGATCATTGCACTATTCTTTTTTCTAACAAAGAAGATTGATCATTGCACTATTCTTTTTTCTATCATTGCACTATTATGAATTAAGAAGGTTGATTACAATGTTTATCTGTATACAACAAAGCCTGTAACTTAGGATGAACACATAAGTTCTTATCTAACATAATCAAACAATCTTGAGATCTAGAAATCCCGGCCACTTGATTGGTTGTTCTAGGAATATACTGGATTTTCACATTGGAATTATTAGCAAATATAAATCTAATGTCTTCTACTATAGCTGAGCCTTTGTAATGATCCTAAATTTTAAATTAAATAATATTATTTTGAGATATATAGTATTAATAATTTTAAATTTTAATTATATATTATTACTGTTAATTATTAATGTTAATTACGTATTTTATTTTAAGAAAATTATTTATGTAAAAATAAATTTATTTTACATGAGATTTTTATTATTATTATTGTTATTATTAATATTATTTTTGTTAATATTATTGTATTTATTATAGTTGTTATTTCATTATTATTAATGTTACGTAATTATTATTATTATTATTATTATTATTAAATTTGGTTGGAGGGCAATTTGGTAATTTCACATTAAATAAAATATAGATATATATATACATATACAAAATGGTCAAAAATCGGGGTCAACCAACTCTTTCTTCCCCTTCTTCTTTTTCTTCTTCTTCTTCTTCCTATAACTCTCAACAACCACCAGCAAACCACCACTGGAGCCGCCCCACCACTGCCATTGGTCACCGTCGACCCAGGAAGCGCCCAACAGCCATTCGCAGTCGCCGCTTGGAAGCCGCCTACATGTGGAAGCCGAATCTTCAAGCTCTTGGTCACCGGCGAGATTCCAACCACTCTATCTCATCGGACTGGTCTCTTTCAATGGCTTTTTGTCCAGTGAGTCTATTTTCGAGCTCCTTTTGAGCTCAAAACCTCTATATTTTTAGATATCTCCAATTTTTAGTTTATGTGTTTTAGGGTTTTTTATTTTTTTGAATTTGATTTAGGTTGATTCATGAAAAGTTGCTTAACATATGTTGTTTATGGTAGCTCAAGCTTCTCAAATATATTTTTTTTTTTTGTGAATTTTTTTGAATTAATTTGAATTTTGGTTAATTTTTTATTATTTTAATATTAAATATTGAATTATTGATAATTAATGCAAATTTAGTGAAATTGGTGTTTATAATGTGAGTTAATAATTTTAGAATATTTAAAATAATTTTTGGTGAATTTATATAATTTTTAGGAATATTAATTATATTATGTATATTTTGAATTATTGTGTTAATTGTGTAATTTTGTGATAATTATAGTTGAATAATATGTTTTAAATGGTTTTAGAATTATTTAGGGTATTAAAATGATTTTTGTAAATTATGTACTATTTTTAACTAATTAATACTAATTTTCAAAAATTATTTTCAAGTAATATATTATTTACTAATTTGGTGATTAAATGTTTTAATTATTTTTAATATATATTTAGGCTTTTTAAGCTATTTGAGTATATTAAAATGAATTTTTACTATTTTATATTGAATTATTGAAAAATTGGATTTTTAATAATATTATATTATTATTTGAGATTTTTAGTTAATTATTGTGAAAATAATTGTATTTGGTGTTTTATTGTTTAAATATATTACATTTTTATATTTTGAGGATATTTATGGAATTTATTGATTTTTAATATATTTATTATATTATTTGTATTTTTGGTGAATTTGTAAACCTCGGTTGGGAATTATGCAGTTCGGGGTCCCAACCGAAGGTGTTGAGTATTCTGTATTAGAAATGTGTTTTTATTGCAGGATTGACTCTACTTTTTAGTAGAGAGATGTCCATTTTACAGAGAAGGTTCTTGTCACGACCCAATATAGGGGTCATGACTGGCGCTAGGGAACGGGAATTCTTTTGAATCCGGAACCCATAGCAAGCCTAAAATAAAATAAAACATGCAGTAGTAATAATAATAACACAATTAAATAATATACTGTGAAGCGGAATCATAAATATCAAAATAATAATCCACCACGGGATTTAAATCAAATTCATATCTCATATATATAAATAGATCCGTTAATACAATTTTCAGTTCAAATATTCAAAGTACATAACTCACATAAATATAATACATAAAACCCATAATTTATGTACAACTACTGCAGTGTATAGATTATAAAATAAAACTCAAGACTCAAATAAGCAGTTTACATAATAAAGACAGGGCGGAAGAAATCCGGCGTATAGACCTGCTACTAAGGTCTGAGGAAAAAGACTCTCCTGAAAAATGGTCAACAGAGGGGAGTCAGACCTCACTGAGTGAATTACTATAATATATATACATGCATATTAAATGTCGATGCACACAATCAAAAGTATATATATAATATATGTATATATATATACAAGTAAATACACACAGATGCAATAAAATCATTTTATATATTTTTATTGAAAATCACTATTTATGAAGGATCGAATAGAACCCTACAATATCGCAACCTCAAAAACAGTGTTAGACAACACTCTAGCCATACAGGCTCACTTATTCCAAATATAATCACTTGATCCATTTAGACAGTAGACTGGCCCCGAGACACTAAGTCAACCGAGCTCCAGCAGTCTGACTATCAATGTGATTGGCCCCAAGACACTAGGTCAACCGAGCTCCAGCAATCACACTCCCAAATCATATCTCACACAACAAATAATCAAATTCAATCAATATCCACAAATGGTTAGTAATATAGCCTAAATGCTATCAGCGTACCGGTACGTACTCAGTCCTAGTGCTGCCCACTAGGTAGCACATTCTATTGATATCCTTCATTGAAATATAAAACATATATTCATAAAAATAAATGATGCATGAATTGAATAAAATAGCAACATAAACCATATATATACTAAAAAAATACCAAAAGTAAACCAGGTATATTTTGAGTATATATACGTCAAATAAATCCAATATAATTGTAAAATAAATTAGAAATATATTTAAAAACATTTTAAGTATAAATGTTAGACAAAACATGCATATAATTCAAAATATATCTAAATATACCAAAAATAACCCAAAAATAAACCTAAGTGCTAATTAGATCATTTATGCATATTTATCAAAATAAACCATATATTTCTAAAATCATGCATTCTAAAGCATATATATATAGAATAGTAACTCACACTTAGTGCGCTCCTCGAGATAGGTCCGACGGGCTTGATCCACTAGACCTCGGTCTCGGCGCAACTAGACAAACAAACAATAACAGACATCAAAATAAACCTAACAGAAAATCCTAGAAACTCGGTCTAGAATATTGGACACAGAATCAAAATTAAGGTTCGACCGGATATCGCATTTTACGAGAATTCTACCGAAAATTCGGCAGAACCTCCCCTGTAAAATGGATATCTCTCTACTCAAAGAGTAGAGCCGGCCCTGCAAAGAAACACACTTCGAAAAAAAATAGACACAGAAACACATCCACAATCCCTCGGTCGGACTCTAAACTACAGTTTACCGACCGGGGTCCACAATCACAGAATATTATAAAAATACCAAAAATACCCTTATATCATAGAAATATATTTTATAAGTAGAAATTACATAATTAGCCCTAAAACACATTAAAAATCAATAAAAACTCATTTATTTATAAAAATCGTACATTATATATATAATTTGAAAATAATTCACGAAAAATAGTTTTAATTAATTAAAAATACTAAATAATTTGTAGAAATCATTTTTATACCTTAAATAGCTATTAAAACCAATTTAACTACATTTTTAGTCAATTTAGGGTAAAATTACCAAAATACCCCTATATATATAAATATACTAAAATTAATCCAAAAATTCACCAAAAATAAAATAATTGCACAAAATAAATTTTCTCAACATATTTATCAATAATATCAATAGCAAACTCAATTAACTAATTAATTTCAATTAAAAACACAATTAACCCTATTTTCTCAAAATTACATAAACTAATTAAATTCAAAATAAATACATAGAAATTCATAAAAATTCCAAATAAATTTCTATAATTCATTTCAAAACCTATAATTATCATAAAACATAATTTCATAATTTATTTAATTAATTTTCGAAAATTAGAAAATAATAATAAAATATTCAAAAATCAAAATAATTCCCAAAAATTCTACAAAAATTCAAAAATGTATATTAAGCTAAGGAGAACAACATTTGTGAAGGAATTTTTTATGAATCAATCAATTCGAAGTTCAAAAAAATCAAGAACCCTAAAATGGCCGAATTACCAAAATCGAAACCTAAGCAAATCAAGACCATTTTAAGTGAAACAAAGCTTGGAATCACACTCACCAGAGCTCAAGGAGAATAAAGATACCGGCGGTGTCGAAAATGGTGACCGAAAACGTCGTGATCGATGATGAAAATGAATTCGGCTTCCCGAGCTTATTCCGGCCAAACCTCGACGGAATAGGGCGCTGCTGGCGACGGGGAAGGCTGGGGAAGGAGGTGGCACGCCGGGAGGCATACCAACGGTGAGAAAACAGGATGACAGACGGCGGAACGGCGATGGAAGCGATCGGAAGTGAGGGAGGAGGATGGATGGCACAATCGTAAATAACTCAAACTTTATTTTTTTTATTTAATATTAAATATATATGTATATATATATATAATTTATACTATATATTAAAATAATATAAACTCACACGCATTAAATATACACCACACACATATAATTTAATATTTTTAATAATTTATACACTAAAAATAATTAAATAATATTAAAACTAATTAATAAATAATAAAATATTAGGGTAATTAATTAAACCCTAGTTAAATAAATAAATACACATATATACGTTATTTAGTACTTTAAAAATATATATGAGCTCATGCAAGTCCGTAAAATTATTTAAAATATTTAATATTAAATTATTTACGTATCAATTTCCCCGAAAATACAAGTCCTGGAAAAATTTTACGTAAAGTACTTAAAATAATATAAAATAATTAAAAATTATCTTTAATTAAATAACAAACTCATAAAATATCATAAATATATATAAAAATTATTAACATTGTATATCCCGATACAGTATAAAAATATTTAAAAACACGAGATATTACAATTCTGTCGAATTTTCGATAGAATTATCATAAAACATGACGTGGGGCAATTCTGAGTTTCCGTATTTTGTCTGAGTTCTGTATTCCTATATTAGAAATATAAGTTAGATTTATTTTGATTGTTATTATTATTTTATTTTCTAATTGCGTCGAGACCGAGGTCTATTAGATCGGGCCAGTCGAGCCAGTCTTGTGGAGTGCAACATTATGAGTTATTATCTTATATATACATCACATTTAGGATGTATGATTTAGAATATTCATGTTTTAATATGTATTTATTCATAAATTGTTTTATTAAATGTTTAGTAAATATTAGGTATATTGTTAGTATGTTTTTTTTATATATTTCACTATAAATGCATGTTATAATTTCAAAATATACTTAGAACATTTTTAGTATATTCATGGTTTATATCCAGTATATTTATAGTTGATTTTAAATTTATTTAGCATATATGTTTATTTTAGGTATAGTTCTTGTATATATATGGTTTATTTTGTTATTATGAATGTTATTATGCATTATTTATTTTTCCATATGTATGTTTAATTTTAACTGAAGGATATCAATTAAACATGCTACCTAGTAGGCAACACTAGAACCGTATACGTACCGATGCAATAGATTTAGGGTTGAGTTGTGAATCACTTGAGGTGATATATGATTGATTGATTCTTGATGTGATTGAGTAATGTGGTTGTTGGAGGTCGGTTGACCTAGTGTCTCAGGGCCAATCACACTGACAGTCAGACTACTGGAGCTCGGTTGAATTAATGTCTCGGGGCCAGTCTACTGTCCAAAATGGAATAAGAGAATTAATTTGGAATTAAGTGAGCCTGTATGGCTAGAGAGATATTATTGATTGAGGTTGCGATTTAAATAAGGTTCTATTTGATCCTTCATAAATAAATATTTTCCAGCACTTATTATATAAAGTGATTTCAGTATCTGTGTGAAATGCTTGTATATATTGTTATATATACTGATGATTGATTGCACATGACATTAGGAAGAGCATGTATATATAATAAAATAATTCACTCAGTGAGGTCTAACTCCCCTCAGTTGTTGATTTTTCAGAAAATTCTTCTTCCTCAGATCTCAGTAGTAGGCTCATTCACTAGACTTCTTCAGCCCCGTCTACTCTATGTAAATTGCTTATCTGACTTTATTGTACTCTAAAAAACTACAGTAGTATTAATTTTAGTTGTATTTTTTTGTATATGTAGAATGGTTTTATTATCAGAGACCTTTCTCTGAATATTGTATGATACATTTTTATTTATGAGACCTTCCCGTAATGCCATGAGCTCTGCTTGATATGGAGAATAGTAATGAGAACTTTGGGAACCTAAATGGATAAGCTCTCTATTGGAGTTCATGCAGACAAAAGCTAGTTTGCTTCTATTGTTAGAAGAATTGAAGGAAGCATCACAATTAATTTTTAAAACACCTGATAAAGGAGCTTCCCAATTAGCTATAGAATGAATACTGGAACACGCTTGAGTTTGATTAATCGTAGAAATTTTGTTAAGCAGATACCAACTTTGAATATGAGTAACAATGCTCTTTGGATCATCTATCTTCCTCTTAAAAACAACATGGTTCCATGCCTTCCACATAAACCAGCATTCTTTCCATGAGATTAATTAAATCAATGTGTCCATTATCTTCAAGCATCTGATATGTTCTCGAGCACCAGTGCATAAAAAAGATAAATCCAAAAGGACTAGACATGTAACCCATTGGACTAGCAAACCAGACAGAGAGTAGTGGCAAAGAAATAACATATGTTCTAGAGTTTCAGGAGCCTGAAAGCACCAAGAGTAGAGAGGATTGACACTACATCCCCTCTTAATTAATTCCTCTCTTGTTGGCAAGGCATTTCACATACATCGCCATATAAAACTTCTGATTTTTAGAGCTACCTGAAGAGACCAATCTAACATTCAACATCTATCATTTAGACTAAATGATTGTGGACTAGAAATTTGATTTGATTTAAGAAGCGTGTAAGTCAATTAAATAATATAATTATCAGACTTCTCATAGTGCCACAGTAATGTGCACTTTGGCTTAAAGATCGGATTGGTATGCATTGAATGGCTCTACATTCCTCCTCATTGAAGAGACTCCTAAAGGTTTGCAAGTTCCAGTGGCCACTTTGATGATTTATAAGTTCACTCACCCAATGTAAATCAATATCTATAGGTTTTGAAGAAGCAATCCTGAAATTTGGAAGTGAAGGACCCCATGGATCCAATCAAGGATTAATATTTGAACCAGAATGCATATTCCAAATGATTCCTTTGAGAATAACTTCTCTCCCTTGAAGTAAACTACTCCACAGTTATGATGGCCTAGCACCCTGTTTTGCAAAAAGGAAATCAGAAAATGGAAAGTAAATACCTTTCAAAATCAGCCATGATCATTGCAGCATTCATGATCCCAATTCAAATCATCACTTATATTTATAACATTATTCTTTTTAAAAATATTGTCCCACTAATTCAATAAAGTAAAATATAATTAATAATTAAATTTAAATTTAATATGAATTTTACCATTTTACATTGAACCTTTTTTTTCCGACCAAGTAGTATGGAGACTGATTTTTGAGTGGGAACTACCATACACTCCTGTTAATAATGTTTTGCGCACAAATTAATAATGTTTTGCGCACAAATTAGTGCGCAAAACATTATTTTGGGCAGTTAGGGGACTTTTACATTGAACTGTTAATAATGTTTTGCGCACAAAAATTGTGTTTTGGTGGTCCTACCAAAGCAAGAAAAATATCCAGCCCAGCTAATAGAAATAGACCGCATTAATTCTTCTTGCTACAAATGTCCATGCCATTTCTATTCAGCTTGAAACAAACCATAATCATGGGAGGAAGGAGGTTAAATAATTTTTTTAAAATAAAATAAAATAAAATAATTATTCAAAGCTCACACGATTGATCTCAACTTAATTAAATAAAATTTTTCAATTTAATTAATTAAATAAAATTTTAAATTTTTAAAATATTTAAATTCAATTCGATTTAATAAGATATATCTCTAACAAAATTTATTTAAAATAAAATAGATTAAAATATAATTATAATTTATTTGAAAGTATATTTTTTATTTTAAATAGGTTAACTTTTATTTTATCTCTAATAAAAATTAAATTAATTAAAATATAATTCTAATTTAATTGAAAGAATATTTTTTTATTTTAATTAGGTTAACTTCTATTTTATCTCTAATAAAATTAAATTGATTAAGATTTTAGTAGTAATTTTATTAAAAATACATATTTTTCTATTTTAATTAGGTCTATTTAATATAAATTAAATTAGATAACATAATTTTGTAAGTTTTACTATATGAAATTTAGTAAGTAAATAATTAATTAAATTTTATAAATAATTAATTATGAAAATATTAACATAAAAAATATTGAAAGATTGTTGTGTTTAAATAGAAAATTAATAAAGAATATAATAAATTATTATATTATAACTCTATAATTTATAAAATTAGATTATTATTTAGATAAAAAATATTAAAAGAGTGTTGTATAATTGTTCAAATAGAAAAATTATTAAAATTGTAATAAATTATTATGTTATAATGTAGTACTATCAAAACTGAAAAATTAAATTAACATCTAAATAAAATAATATATACGCATACTATTTTTAAGTACTTATTAAATTAAAGTTTATAAAGTAAAAAATTATATTTAAATTAATTAAATTTTTTTATTTATCTTGCATCTGTAATTATATTTAAAAAATAGAGCATATAATTTGTTTGACAATAGTATTTCTGTAAAAAAAATTAGTAAAATTATTATTTTTAGATATTTTTATAAAATTTAATAAAAATAATTAAAATTAAATAAATTAATCATTATCATTGAATGATTAGTTGAAATTAAACATTAAATTCATTAATTTTTATCATTTAATTATTAGTTGAAATTAAAATATATTGTGAGGGAATATACCTTTATGATTATGTTTCTAATGGTTAAATTAGTGAAAAATATGCATACTTTTTTGTTTAAAAAAATTATATTTCAATCATAAAATTATGAAAATACATATTTAATTCATATATAAAATTATTAATCGATTCTATATATTTTATTTTGAATTTGAAAATTAAAATAATAATTTCTTCCAAAAAAATAATACACATTTAAAATAAAAGTATAAAATGAATAAAAATTAAATATTTTGATACTTAATTATCATCAAAGTTTTAAAAAATTGTACTTTCTAATTATTAGTTATTATGTAAAAATATTTAATTTAAATATAAAATTTATTTTATAAAAATGTGTCCAATGATAAAAAAAAATTATGTGTGAAACACCTATATACTAATATTCCAACAAGATATTTATTATAGGAGATATAAAAGATGCGTTTTACATTGTTAGATTTTATTCCTACAAATAATTATAGATAGCATGGCATACATATGAGGAAACCATGGAATATCAGCATTAAGAAAAAAAAATGAATAATTTATTTTTTAAGAAAAAAATTTAATAAAGACTGTAAAATTTATTTTGCAACAACTTTTGACAATCCATTTAAATTTCTAAAATAAAATTAGATATAATCAACATATATAATTTTAAAAATATATTTAAAAATAAAATACAATTAATAATTAAATTTAAATTTAATATAAATTTCACCATTTTACATTCAACTTTTTTTTTTTTTTTGGACCAAGTAGGATGGAGACGGATTTTCGAGTCGGACCTACCGTACATTGAACTGCTAATAATGTTTTGCGCACAAAAATTGTGCTTTGGTGGTCCCACCAAAGCAAGAAAAATAGACCGCATTAATTCTTCTTGCTACAAATGTCCACGCAATTTCTATTCAGCTTGAAACAAACCATAATCATGGGCAAGAAGAAGCTTAAATAAATTTTTTAAATAAAATAATTATTCAAAGCTCAAATAATTCATACACTTGATTAAATTTCTAAAATTATATATTTTAAAATATTTACAATCGACTTAATTCAATAAAATATATTTATAATTATATTTATAATCTCTCTCTCTCAATATATATGTATACACACACATAAGAAGTTGGAAGCAAATAAAATTATAAAAGAAAAAATTATTTATTATTATATAAAAATTTGATAATTTAATTATTTATTAATAAAGATTAAATTAAATTAATTAAAATACAATTATAATTTAATTGAAAATATGTTTTCTAATATTTTAATTAAGTTAACTTTTATTTTATTTTTAATAAAAATTAAATTAATTAAAATATATTTCTAATTTAATTGAGGGTATATTTTTTATTTTAATTAAATTAACTTCTATTATATCTCTAATAAAATAAAATAAAATTAAAATATATTAAAATGTAATTCTAATTTCGTGAAAAGTGTATTTTCTATTCTAAATAGGTTAATATCTATTTTATTTTTAATAAAAATTAAATTAATTAAAATATAATTTTAATTTAATTAAAAAAATATTTTCTATTTTAATTAGGTATACTTATATTTTATTTAATATAAATTAAATTAGATAACATAATTCTATAAAATATTTGAATGTTTCTCTTAATTCTCCCGTTTTGATTTTTTTTTTTTTTTTTTTTTTTTTTGACAATCACTCTGCCATTCAATTGGTTTATAATCTTATTATCCATGAATGTTACAAGCACACTGAAATAGATTTCCATTTTATTCATGAAAAAACTTAATCAAGGCTTTATTAGCTTGCTGCCTGCCTGATCAAAGCCTTTCGTTCTTCATTGTCCAACATCGGCTTTTTTGATATACATACTAAGAGGAAGCGGGGGAGGAGGAGGTTATGCTGCCTGCTAGGTTTGCTGCTACTTGTTACATGAGCTGAGCTTAGTGCGATATCTACGGAATCTGATGCTGCTCTTTACTGCTTTGTTTTAGTTCTTGAAGCTTCTAGTTTATGTATATTTTTGTATCTGTGTTTCGTTAGTTAGACTATTTGTAACTGCAAAATTTGTTATGCCACATCAAAAATCTGTTACAAGCTCGTGAACGTATTTGCAGATTGATTGATTGAATAAAAATACAGTTTCTTCTTACACCAGGCCACTAGAAAAGCTATAATATTATCCATTTTAGCTAATAGAGAAAGGATAATGGCTTATGCTGTAACGTGAACAAAACGTCGCAGATCATGAAATTTTATCATTATATCTTTTTTTTTAATTATATAAATTAATAAATAAATAAATTTTACCACTTTCACATGTTTAATGGGTGAATGTTTATCAAAGCAAGAATACAGGTGAAGATGGGTGATTATTTTTTTAAGCTATTTTTTTCCTACAATGTGATGCAATATAATTAATTTGTTATTACATATTAAATGAAGACATGATTTGTTATTACATATTATATGAAGACATGAAATAACTGTGTTAAGGTATAATTTCTCACTTACTACTACTACTACATCTAATGCCTTGATATTAGTTTTGATTGTCCTAGAGTCGAAACAAATGCACAAGTAAAGAAATATAATTTTTCTGGTAGTGCGATGATGACATGACAACCGGTAAAAAAATATTTAGGGAATATTCGTCACTGTCACCTATATCTAATTATCAATTTTTAGCACTTAATTCACATGAGGGTATCAAACTTCATCTTTGTTTCAATTTGGCTATCAAACTTTTGATTTGTATCCTTTTGGTATCAAACTTCTATTTAATTTCATAGCAATCTTTTAAAATTTTTTCTACTCTAAATAATCCATAATTAACCATTTTAATTCTGAATTAAGCTTCTTATTTTGCAAATAAGTTCATATTTTATATGCGTTTATAGGAAATAAGAAAAAATTTGAAACTTATTTTGATTTTGCCTCATAATAGTAGAATCATCCTCAGTGGTATCGTAGTCTAGCTAAAATAAACTTTCAAACTTTTTATAATTTTTGGATTAAATTGACAAAATACAGAGGTTGAATGATTAAAATGGTTTTTAAAAGAAATTAAGAAGGCTACAAATCTTTAAAAGTTTGAAACAAAATCAATATTAGGTGACTAAAAATAAATAAAAGTAAAGTTAGGTGACCATTATTGCAATTAATCCCTAAAAATTGATGATTAGGCATGAGTGATATGATAACTATTCATGGAATATTTTTTTGTCAACTGTCACATCATCATAGGGCCATTAGGTCACTAACGGATGATACTTAAATTAAAGTTGGATACTTGAAAAAAAAAAAATTAAACTTTAATACCTAAAATGAAATAAATATAAAGTTAGATACCTACCTGCACATTTGACCCCTATTTTCTTCATTCATAATATTCCAACTCAAAATCAAACCTTATTTAAAAAAATTCAAACTTTTTACCTGTAAGTAATGCTGGTTAACTTGATAATGTAGATATATGAACCCAGTTTACTTTAGATTTATTTTCAAGTTAATATTATTATTGTTTTTATACATAAGAAAAGGGCAACTTTGAAGTTGGAGTTGATGATACATTTACACACCACAATAAGCCTTGAGAGCAGATTCAGCTCTCTGACCAACCACTGTATGGTAAAAATGATAGAACGCAAACTGATCGAAGGGCTTAAAGAGCAAAGGATGTTCTTCGTCAATTAGCTCATCTGGGGCTTTAACCATGATCCCAGCTTTTGGGACCGTAAACAGTCCACAAGAGTACCTGTCCTCATCTCCACTCATCATAACTCGATGCCAGGGGGAATGTAATCGACCATTAGTCCATGCCTGCAAAAGCAACTTCCCGTGTTCAAGTTATGAGGATGATAAGTCTGGCAGTTATTTCTAATATTCGGTAGTCATTATGGTTATGTGTTCACCAGCAAATATTGGTGAACATAACCATAACTGATTATAAGTGAAAAAGAAGTAACAACTTACATGGAAAGAGTCTCCAGTCAAGACGACAAAAGAGTCTGGTGAGAGTTTGGCATCGATCCACTCACCATTTTTGGTTTGTATACCAAACCCATCAACGTGATTTTGGTACAAGATAGTGATAATGTTTTTATCAGTGTGAGGATGCAGCCCAAGCTGTGCCTCACTGGTGTGAGGTGCATTGTACTTCATCACCCTGAGAAGGTAATCTGTTGAGTTCAGATGCTCATCCACGTACTTCTCAAGACCAAGGCTCTCTACAGCCATCCTCCTTACTGTTTTGTCTAATTCTGATATTTCCTCTGAATATGATTGTATGGCTTTGCTGCCAAAATAGATGTTTATTTTTAGTAAAGAAATAAGCAATATGCAAACATGGGCGATTATATATATAAATTATTTAATCATATAAATCATATCACAAGTTAATTTGGTATATATCACAAATTAAGCTATTGGAAATTCAAAAAAAATTTCTAAGACTTAAACTATTTTTAAGCTTTTGCATATCGCATTATGATACTCAATCACTGAATAACTACTTCAATTATAATAGAATAATACTATGACATAAGTCCTCGATTACTATATTATTAAAAGATAGAGGAATTTAATAAATAAATAATAAGACCCAAAAAACAGAGAGCTAAAGAGTAACTAAGATTGAAAAATACCTTAAACCTGGGTTTCCTTGAGGCCACAAGGCATTAGTAAAGCTCTCGACCTTTTCAAGATTGGTAGGATCCTCGAAGCCTATACTCTCATATAATTTAGCATCAGGATAGGGTCCATTATAACCATGAAAGAGTTTTTTAGAAACATTTTTCAATTTGGTCTCCAATGGTAGATCAAAAAGCTCTTGAATTGCACCAACAATGCCCTTTTTAAGGTCTGAATTAACTTTGTTGAAAAGGGCCTCAAAACACCCAAACTCTTCAAAGGCTTTGCGGACTTGGGATTTCACCAGCTCCCATTCCTTAGTTCCAGGCTTTAGGTTTACACTTGAGAAGTCTATGGCTGGTAGCTTAAGATCACAAGTTTCAGAACCCATTTCTCCTTGTGGCTTTGATGATGAAATGGAAGCTTTTTTTGGGTTGTTCTTGGTGTTGTCAATTCGATTGCTCTGTCTCTTAAATAGCTGTGTTAGCTGAGCTATACGCTTGCTGGGCTATTTACCATTTTATGGTAAAAATTGAAAGATTTTTCCTTTCTGTGGTGGTTTTAGAAGTATTTTTCTTTTCTTTGTGTTTTTGAAAACTTTTACTGATTTATGGTTTTTTTTTTTTTTTTTGTTGAGTTGGCGGGAAGATTGGTTATTTCATTGGTCAAAATGGCAAAATGACTTTAATTTTTTTTTTTTTTACAATTTTTTGGTGCATTTCGCCACTCAAATGGACAAAGGAAATTTTTTTTTCATTGTGTTTTTTTTCTTTTGTTTGGCCATGCATCATTTTTCCCCCTTGCGTGTTGCATGCATCATTTTTTTTCCTTTTGTGTGTTGTCTGTATCGTGGCCTAGTGTTTTTTTTTAAGTTTAATTTTTAATTTTAACATAATAATTATTATAATTAATTAATAATGATAATATTAAAAATAATATCATAATTATAATAATATTATGATTTTTTTTAATTTTTATTTTAATATTATAATGATTATTTTAATTTAATATTTAACACATGAGAAACGTGAATGTGCATGGAACTGAGCAAGGAAAGGTAATTTTTCCATGCAAGCCGAACAAACCAAAGGACAATAGCAAAATGATTCTTCAATAAACAAACCACATGAGACGAATCACATTCTATCTATACTAGTTGGGAGGCATAGATGCTATGTGATGAATTGCAATAATCACAGCCAAGATCTCAACTTCAAATGCGAAGCGCACACCAAGAGGAGAGGCAAAAGCAGCTAGAGAGTGACTATGAAAATTTTGAATAATCCCGCCAACAGTTGCAACACCCGGAGCACCACAAGTTGCATCGTCAGTGTTGACCTTCAACCAACTAGGTGGAGGGCAAAGCCAGTAGAGAGGGATAATCACTGGTGTTGGCTTGGGGATAGCTGCTACTCGCAGGCAAGCAAGAATATGAAAATCAGTCATGTTGTTAGATGTGTATCCATAGTGAAAAATTTTCACCTCTTAAATAGCCTTAGAAATAGAACGAATCACAAATGAAACCGAGGGAGATTCATCATGGAAAATGAGAGAATTTCGGGAATACCATCTATTCCAAAAATAGGCTAGGAAACAAGCACACCAAAGGATAAGGAGTTGAGGTGCAAGCTAAATTGTCCATACAGACTGAAATAAATTTCTAAAACCATGAGAGATGTCAATACGAATAGGGAATAAGCTACATAATGCAAGCGTAGAGTAACAGCAAATGACAATAAGAAAACATATGATCTAAAGGATCTGGAGAGAAAGATTTCGAAGAAGTTTGTGAGGACAATTCTTCTTTCTTCCTTTTAAGATCTTTTTCAAGTTGGTCAACCTGGGCTTTTAAGTTTAAAATTTCTGTTTCTTTCATTTGAATGTTATTCAATGTGCCTTTGTTGCTGATAATTCGCATAAGTTCTTGGTGCTTCATTTCTTTTTGCCTTTGTAATTCAACATGAACCACTTCCATTTGTTTCTCAAAGGCCTGGAACTTTTTATTTGCCACATTCATATGTTCAGCAACTCTATCAATCTTTTCTTCAATAAGCTTCAGTTTTTTATTTTGAGCACAAACATTTTGAGTCTGCCAGTTGACTACTGCTTTTGCAGGAGTTATTTGTCTAGGTCTGCCATCTGCATCAACAATGTTTGACTCTAGGATAAAAGGTTGCATGGTAATTTTATTTTTTGTTTCTTTAGTTAAAGGAGGAAAGTTTGTGGGTTGGAACATACAGATTTGGGGGTAAAGGCTTTGACTTTTGAATTTCGGTTGAATTTTCTTTTCTTACCCATTTCAAAGCTTGTTTGTAACATGGGAGAGGAGTTGACTTAGGTTTCGGTTGGGAAGGAGGTGTTTGAGGTTTGCAAGGTTCAGAAGGAATATTTTGAGTAGCTGGTGGTTTATACCAAGCAGAAGGAGAATATGATACAAGATAATCATATTTTCCTGAAGGTTGTCCCAGAGTGCAGATGCTTGATTTTCCATCTTCATATCTCCTTTTGAATTCCTTTTCACCATATTTTCCTAGAGATTTCTTTTTTTTTTCTTTTTCTTCTCATCATCATTAAAGTGGGATTCAGTATAGCAATCATCACAATCATAATAATCAAAATAACAGTGACCATTATGCTTAAAAGCATAAACTAGTCTCTCAGAATTATCAAAAAAGGCTACTGGAATGTTATCTTCTGGATCCCAAAGGTTGATTACGAACTGGGTATTAAAAACTGTAGGAGTCTCTTATTTTTGCCTAAAGATTATATCAACTGATCCATCAGATCTTTTGATATGCACTAGGTCTGTACCTTGAATTGGCTCTACTATCTCATGCAACTTCTTATAATTTGTGATCCATTTTTTCAGGAATAATTTTAACAAATCATTCCTAAAGAGTTT
This sequence comes from Mallotus nudiflorus, assembly GCA_947683625.1. Classification (NCBI taxonomy): domain Eukaryota; kingdom Viridiplantae; phylum Streptophyta; class Magnoliopsida; order Malpighiales; family Euphorbiaceae; genus Mallotus; species Mallotus nudiflorus. The sequence goes on from CANTUR010000397.1 coordinate 250,426, forward strand.
TTTAGGAGTGTGGATACACATGAGAGTATTATGAGAGTCTGCTTTTATGAACAAAGCATCATTTTGGACACAGGGTAGTGACAAGTTGATAGCATGGTTTTGGAGATGGTAGACAATTTGGTAATAAAGGGTGGCTACTTTGGTTGTGGAAATTTGTTCAGCACCAAGGATCTAGAGTTGGACTTTTAAAGCTGTAAAGGCATGAGGATCAGAAAGGGCAAGATTATTATTTGGGAAAAACGTGAAGAATACTGAGCCAGCATTTAAGGATGTCTCTACAGTCCCAATTACAACATGTTGATACTGCTTATATCTAGAATCCAAAAGAGCGATCCTAGAGAAGACAGGTTGCCCTGCTCTGCCATGATAGGAGAGTCCTAACCTTATAGCTCCAAAGTGGATGTGAGTGTATCCCTGGTTAAGCCAAGTTCTCAAAAATTCTGGAGGAATTTCTAAGGTCACGAACTATTCTGTCTGAGAGGCTGGTATGTGATGTTGATCAAAACTGGATGCTTGAACATATTCTTTTATAAAAGAAGTGGGTCAGTTTACAAGATCTTTGAAAGATTGTTTCTAGTTTATTTTGGTTTTTGAAAAGGCATCATAAGGGTTTAATAAGGGAAACTTTGATTCCTCAATCTTTTGGTTTTCAAGAAGGTAGGTAAACTCATACAAGTAATCGGTCTTTTTCTGGGTGATTTGGTTAATAGGAGGTTATAGGATAACAACAACAGACTTAGTTGGCACGTATTTATAATCACATATTACAGAGGGAGTGGAAGAGGGAATAGAAGAGCTTTCTGGTTCAGTCATGTTTAAGCATTCCTTCTCCTTTAGTCTTCATATTAATTATAACAATTCCACCTTATGCAAAAATAAGGCTCTGATACCAATTTTCCAAAGCTCCATTAAAATTATACTTTATAGTTATATATATTATATCATGGACTAGCCAAAGTCGTACTTACAACATTACACAACTAATTTTCGACCAGACAGTCTGTCCCCTTTTTATAATCTATATAACCATAAATTATAATCTTAATAGAGTTGGTAACTAGATCAATTTTAATTAAGTTTCTGATGTATCAGATCCTTCATAGAGGCAAGTACAGAGCATACTCCTTAATTTAGATAGGTGGAACGATTATAATTCATAATCTAACTGTTAGAGAAGAAGAGAAAGATTTTTAGAAGGCCATTATTTATTTAGCTTCTGAAAATTTTTACAAGAGAGGTTCTGCCTTCAAACTGAGACAGAAGGCTCCTTATATAGAGAAGGAGCTAAGATATAAGAAGGCCCTAACACAAAAGCAAACAAATGTGGATAGACATCCACTGATAAAAGACAAACAGATAAATGTGGATAGACGTCCACTGATAAAAGTAAATACAAAAATTAAACACCTTTAAATTACAACCACTTATGACAAATTGGCTTGTGACTTGGAGATAGATTCTTATCTTTAGTACTGTCTTCACTATTATAAAAGAGGTTGTCTTCATTAGGATCCTGTGAATGTCCAGCTAATGGCATACGGGGGTCCTCTGATTTGTAAGAGTTTAACCATATTTGTTCTATGGATGAGCTGGCTTGCTAAGGATGTCCTGCTGATGAGCTGGCTTGATAAGGATCATCTATTTGCATGCGAGATGGAACAGATGTAGTCCTTTGTGTCTTTTCCCAATACTCTTTGTCTGCCAACATTTGTTTCCCATAATCAGAGGGAAATATTTCCCATAGGGCATCTTCAAATATCTTTGTCCATATCTCTTTTGGGATAATACTATTTTTCTTGAACATGTGTCTCTGAAACTCTCTCCATGGTGAAGAATCTGTGGTATCTATGGTACTATAGTGTATCATTGAGTGTCTATATGTCCCATAGATATTAAATTATGGTACATCAGTAAAAACACCTTTAGCTTTGAAGAAAGTTCTTTTGAGGGTGATGACAGTATGACATTCGAGAGGAGGTGCCACCTGTTGAGTATAAGCCTCATTCGTCAAATAGGATCTCCATCTTGGCAAATTTTGAAACCATTTAAGAAAAGTTAACAAATGTGGATTCTGACTTTCATTCTTCTCAAGCAGACTTTAATGGTTAAAGGTCGAATGAAATCCAGTATAAATAACATAGATACTAAAACAGGATTAATAATTCAGGAGGCCAATAAAACTGGTTTTCAGGAATTTGGTTTAAGAAGCTAAAAATATAGGTGAAAGGATAAATAGGATGAAAGTCTAATTTGTGAAAGAAATCTAACCCATAATTTATGATTAGTCTAGATTGAAGTTTAAAAATTTGAGTTTTGGCTTCTTGATTAAGGGTGGTCATGGAAATGTGTGATGGTAAAGACGGAGGAATACCTTTTTCAAGAAAATTGGCATTAATGGTCTGATACATATATATCATGGGGAGGACTTTTAGCTGAAAGGGTTTTTCACAAGAGACAGGTGGTCTGCTTAAAAGATCTGGTAACAAGTTATCTTCTCCTTTGATGTGTTATACTTCAAAGTCACATTTACTGAACCATTCTTTCATTCTGAGAAGTTGAGGATGAGGCAGAGTCTTTCCTTTGAATTCAAGAATTTTTAGAAATGATGAGCAGTCCATCACAACTTTAAAATGATGACCAATAAGATGGAATTCGAACCTTTTTTATGCCATATTTAACTGCTAAAACTTCTTTGAAGGTTAAATGATAATGGCATTCTCCATCTGTGAACTTTCCACTAGCATGTGTACAAATTCGTCTTTTTTGTTGTCATCTTCTTCTAAAAGAATGGCTCCCCAAAATTGATCACTTGCATCTGTTTGAAGGATTCTTTTTTCTATGGAGGGAACCTGGAGGTCAGGAAGATTTTTTGTGCTAGTTTTGAGTTTTTCAAGAGCTTTTATTTGTTCTGAGGACTATGGTGGAGGATTCTTCTTTAGAATAGCTTTGAGAGGAGTTATTTTCTTTGTCAAGTGAGGAATAAAATCTCTGAGATAATTGACAATGCCAAGAACTTGTCTGATTTATTTGACAGAAAGATTTTCTTTTAGAAATTTATCCAGTTCTGTTACAACATGAGGACCTGGAAGATACTTTCCTTCTTTGAATCTCATTCCAAGAAAATCTATTTTTTTTTGGACAAAGATCATTTTAGTGGGTGAAAGCATAATACCATAATGTCGAACAAGATTAGCAAACTGTTGAAGCAGTTTCTCATGGGCTTTTATATCTACAGAAAATAAAAGAATATCGTCAATATAAATAAGAGCGTTGGAGAGGATGGGCTCAAAGATCTTGATCATAGCCCGTTGGAACAGTAATGGGGCTACTTTGAGTCCAAAAGGCAGGACATTCCATTGGTGGTGTCTGTTTAGAATGCAAAAGCTCGTTTTGTATCTGTCTTCTTCTTTGATTCCAAGTTACAAGAATCTAGCCTTCAAATCAAATTTTGAAAAGATTTTTGCTCCTGACAAAAATATAAATGATGAGGAAATTTTTGGTAAAGGGAATTTGTTATCTCTGAGGAAGAAATTCAAAGGCTAATAATCAATCACTAATCTCTTCTTTCCACGGACTTGTTCTGATCTCTTGTTTACATAAAAAGCTTGGCATGCCCATTCTAATTTTGTGTGAATAATTAGACCTTGAGCTTCTAATTGGTTACATTCTTCAATTGCCGATTTAAGATCAGGAGTCATTCCTGGATGAGTTGCTTTTGTTAGGTTGACATCTTCATTTTGTTTGAAAGGTAAGGAGATGAAAAACTCCTTATTTTTCCACAGTGGTGATGAGCATTTCTGAAGAAACTCTATATGAGATTGAGCACTGCATTCTTTTAATAAAAACTCATGAATAGGTTGAAGGTTTGGTTAAGAAACGGTTTGGCCAACAAAAAGGATGGATGGAATATTGGTGTATAGTTGAAAGTATTTCTTGAACTTGAGTCCAGTGGGAAGAATTCTCAAGTCTTTCATCTTCCAATAGACATTAAAGCCAATGGCAATATCTTTTCCAAGTAAAGAAGATCTAAGAACATGTGTCCAGGTGTAACAATTTGGAAAGAATTGAATCTTTATTGGGTGTCTGGTTTTAAGGCCAGTTTCAAGTAATTCGCCATTGGCTATAGAGAAATATTCAGAATGATACTTCCAACATTCTTTAGGCAAGGCTTTTAGGTTAAGAATGGTAGTTTTAGCTCCAGTGTCAATCAAGGCTACAAGTTTTATGGGCTTGGAATAATTGGTTAGGTAAATTTGAAAAAAAAATAAAGGTATTGGATGTTTTTCATGAGTTAAGGCTATCATGTCTCTATTATCACCACCAATTAAGAACTGGTCATTCCGGGACTCTGTTTCAAAGCTGGAAATTTCTGAGTTTCTCTTGGCCCACAACAAAAATGCATTCTGGTGAAGCTTCTTCTTCTTCTGAAAAGAGAGACTCAAGATCAACATCATTCAAGTCTACTTTAGTGATCTGTTGAATTTGTTGAATCATTTATTCAGTCTTTTTTGTTTTTGAAGGATAATTTTTTGCAAAATGACCCTTCTTCCCACAAAGGTAGCATCTGTCAGTTTTCTTTTTGCCACGGAACTTTTTCTTCTTATAATACTTCCACTTCTTGAACTTAGATCTTTTTCCTTTCTTCTTCAATTTGAAGAAGTGTTTCTTCTTCTTTGGAGGACAAATAAAAACATCAGCATCTTTACATTTAATCTGCAAATCAGGACTATCACATGAAAATTTTCCTAAAGGATTCTTTTTACTGCTAAGATACAGTTTAATCATCTTCCTTTGGTCACATAACTGGGTGTGAGCCTGAATCATGATCTGATATAAATGTCTCATTGGCACAACTCCAACTTTGTGATTTGATTATTGAAGAACCAAAAACATTTAAGAGGCAAGAATCTCAGAAATAGAAGCCAAAAAGGCTTGCTTTAAATCAGGATTAGCTGTGCCCCCTAACAGATAAAATCTAGTAGACATATTTTAAAAATGTCTTTCTAGATCTTTTCTTTCTAGCGAACAGCATTTCATCTGGTAATACTCCTTTCGTGCGACTTCAAGATCATCATCCCATTTTCCTAAGAACTCATAATGTAAGAGTCCTAAAAAATCTTCTGGTAAAGTGGCATCCATCAACTTGGTCCTAGCATAAACATTCAGAGAGACATACCAGTTTACTAGCTTTCCCATCATTTTTGCAAGAAATGTTTCAATAATAACCCTGATCTCTGCTCCAAGAATAAGCATTTATCTGGCTATCCATGCTCTAAACTCCATAAATCTATTCCTATATTGTGAAGGAGGAACATCATCCAACGTAAAGTAATTTCCAGTGTTTTTCTGAAAATTTATCTACTGATTTGGTTGTGGTGTTCTGATCTGTCCATATTCTTCTTCTGGATCATCAACTTCTTCAACTTGAGGTCCTCTAGAAGATGTAGCATCATTAGCCATCAATTGGTAAGGTATTTCATATTCTGAATCAGAGTCACTTTCTGAAGATTTAGAAGATGAACCTTCCTTTGAGACAAATCCAATTAAAAAGCTGGGTATGGCATTTTCAGCACACTTTTCCAAAAAGGAAGAGATGGGATTCATCATCATTTGAGGGTGTTTTGAAATGTCATCAATTGGCAATTTATTCAATAAAGCTCACCATAAAAGAAATGATCAAGATGGTGGCAAATAATATCTCCACAAGTCCTTGCCCCAAGCAACTTTAAAGGAAGGATTATGATAAAGATTATAAGTATCTTTACAAGAGAATTTGCCATCAGCCGAACCCCAAAAAATAAAAACATCCTAAGCAAAATTAGAAGGCTTAATCATCAAAATGTCATTGTAAACAACAGGAAAAGCTCTTAGAAAACTCAGAGTTAAGTTCTAAGAACCATCAATAAAAATATCTTAAACTAGAGAGAGAAGATTAAAGCACTGATTTGGAGGAATATCAATTTTATTTGAAATCACATAACCCAGCTAATTGTCATTCCAGAAATGCAGCTAAGAAGAAGTGCCAATCAACCAATGACTATGGTTTTGAAGATTAGAGAAATTGTTACAAATGGAGGACTAAATAGAAGAACAAATATAAGATGATCGAGCAACTTTCAAAATTGAAAGAAATCTGGATCGAAGAAAAGAAAAAATGAAACCATCATCAAAATGAACATTCCAGGACAATTTACAAAGTATAGTTGAATTAAGGCAATAAAGACGCTTAAGACCAAGACCACCCTCCCCTTTAAGACGATAAAAATCATCCCAACTAAATGTCACTAATTTCTTAGAAGAAATAAACCTTGTCCAAATAAAATTTTAAATAGATTTTTTCCAAAAGGAAAAGGAGAGAAAAGGGCCACTTATAAACCATAAAAGAAAGCTAAATGACCTACCATAGATAGAGTCTTGCCCTTTCAATTATCAAATTTAGTAAGGACCTTATCAACAAAGGGCTGCAGCCAACGCCTTTTAGGAATGCCCTTAAAAAAAGGAACTCCAAGTTAATTGAAAGGAAGAGATCCTTTTTTCATGCCAGACAAGGAAGTGAGCATGTTCATTCTTGAAATAGAGACAGATTTTCCAAAAAATATTTTAAATTTTTGCTAGTTAACCTGCTACCCAGAAATCGAACCATAATCTTTAAAGACTTGAATAAGGGTTCGAATATTTGCCTTATTAGCCCACCCAAAGATTAAAATATCATCAACATAAAGTAAATGAGAAGGGCATACCACACTACTACTACCATGCATAGGAATTAACTGAGAACTATAGAAAAGATGTAAAAGCTTACGGTTCAAATAATATTCACCAAGACAAAAAAGGAGAGGAGACAAAGGGTCTCCTTGTCTTACTCCTCTAAGGCAAGAAAAATAACCTTTAAAATTTTTCTTTATAGAAATGGAAAGCCAAGCTGAATGAAGGATGGTGGGAATCCAAGAACAAAATTTATCAGAAAATTATGAAGAACCTCTAGAAGGAAAGGCCACTCCATAGAGTCAAAGACCTTACGAATGTCAATTTTAAGTGTCATATTACCCCAAAGCAATTAGAATCCAAAAGATTAATATTTTTAGAAGTAGCAACAATGCAACTTTCAATGAGATGGTCTTCAATAAACCCAAACTGAGTAGGAACAATAATCTTCATGGCAATTGAAGATAGGCGATCAACAAGAATCTTAGTAATAATTTTATAAATAAAATTAATAAGAACAATAGAGCAAAAATTATCCATAGAGCAAACATCATGAGATTTGGGAATGAGAGTCATAATGTTGGCATTCATACCCCCAATAAGAATACCTGTGAGAAAAAAATTTATACTACCATAAAACATCTTTGCCAATAAAAGTCCAGCAATGCTTAAAAAAAGAACAATTAAAACCATCTGGACTCGGAGTACTATTAGGATCCATATAAAAAATATCAGCCGAATATCCTTAGAAGAAGGGACTTGACAAAGCACATCATTATCATTCATAAATACAAGATTAGGAATGACCTAAAAAAACATTAGAAAGATCAGTTGACTACAAATTGGAAGAGAAGAGGTTGGAAAAATAATCAACAATATGATGCTCAATAAGCTTCTCATCCAAAACTAAAGCATTATCAATCATGAGACAATGAATTCCTGATTGAGGCCATCTGAGAAAAAGGTATTGATGATAGATTTTATAGTTTATATCACCATCTAAAAGCCAACAAATTATATGTTTCTCTGTTAATAAAGTTTCTTGATTTTTTAAGTGCATAGAAAGGTCCCTATGAGCAGCCATTTCTTTAGAATGAAGAGCCTCTGAAAAACCCAAAGTCTTAATTTCTTGCTGCACACAAATAAACTCTTATTTCGTAGAAGAGATATCTAAATCAACATTTCCAAATGCCTCTCTATTCTAATTTCTCAAAAAACCTATAAAAAGTTTAAGCTTATATTTTAAAACAAACATAGGATGACCAACCACATGAATAGAATTCCAAAAATAGCTCATCATATCCTAAAAAGAATCATGAGTTAGCCACATAGAAAGAAAATAAAAAGGAAGCAAAGAAGAAGTGGCAACCTGCTTACAATATAAAATAATAGGGTAATGATCTGAATTATGGTGCGCAAGAGCATAACACTCGAGAAACCTCTAATTCTGAAGAGAAAAAGAATTATAGAATGCCCTATCAAGCTTGATATCAACTCGGTTTGCACCCTTTCTATTATTAGTACAAGTAAATAAAGGACCTTTAGTGTCAAGACAAGTTAAACCACATATAAATATGGCTTAAATAAACTCTAAACAAGAACATCTGGAAGGAGGAAAATCAGTTTTCTCATAAGCCCCAAAGCAAGCATTTAAGTAACCTAGCATAAACTAATCAGAAATACTTATAGACGAAATAATAGAGAGCTCATCCCATAACTTACGACGATTATAAGTAAGCACATTAGCATAAATAGTGAAAATTATAAGCATAAGTGAAGAAAGCAAAACTAGACCATCACATGTTGATCTGAACAAGCTAACAAATTAATATTACCCGCACCAAATTTATTAAAAGCTAAAAACTAAAGGGAAAGGACCACAACATCACTCCAAGCAACTAAAGACATATGCAGACGTCTCCAAACAAAAGAACTTAAAGTTTCAAAGGATACCTTAGGTTTTGAAATACAAATGAAATAAGGATTTTGAGACTTGTAAATGTTTAAAAGAGCACATTGGGTAGCCTCATTACCCAAGCCTTTACAATTCCAATATAAAAAGCTTCATTGGAAAGAGCGTGATGAAGCCCTAGTAACAGGCCTTAAACCAGTCAAAGTAATCTTAGAAGAAGTAGATTTCCTAGATTTTTTCTTATAAGAGATCGATTGCCAAGGTTCATCTTCCACTTGATCAGCCCATGTTTTTTTCCCAATTGATCTTATTCCAAAATAGCAAGGGAACGAGGATTAACTTCATTCGGAGAAAGAGCAGAAGTAACTTCCACATCATCATTGGCCTGAAAAGCTATAGTTTAAGGGTGTTGCAAAGCAATTGAATGGTCCTGGACTAGGACAATATTCTTCCAAATTTCAGGTTGAGCCACATCTGTTTCAACGTCTATAGTTTGAGTGTTTTACAAAGCAATTAATTGATCTTGGACTAGAACCGTATTCTTTTGGATTTTAGGCTGAGCTGCATTTGTTTCAACACCATTTATTAGCGAGATATTATAGGATGAATCACGTTGAAGGCGAGAAAATCATCTCCTAATTGGCACAAATGTATCTTCAGGTTTTTTGCTTCTCCTTTCTTTGTTGATTAAAGAACAACCCCTATTATAATTAGGCGGAGGAGAAGGAGCTTTCCGACGTTTTTCTATTCCATCCAAAGGAACTAAGACATTCAACCGACAGTTAGAGCTCTCATGTCTAAGAGACTGACAAGTAGAATAAAAGAGAGGAAGGTTTTCATAGGAGACTTTAATATTAAAGTTAATTAATACTTCAAATATGAAGATAAATCGATGACAATAAGAACCCTAGCAAAGTTTCTAAATCCCCTTCCAAGATTGCCCAATTAATCTTTAAAGGAGCTCCAATATTCCTAGTAATATCATAAATTAATTGAGGGTCCCAAAGTTCCCAAAGTAACCGGTATAATCTCGTCCAGACCTGAGTAGTGGAAGTCTTGGTGTTATATGGATCAAAACCTGGACACCATTACTACAAATGCAGTATTCTTAGTTTCAAAATAAGCAAACCTCATCCTCAAATATGGTCTTTTTCCATAGTCGATAAGAGGAGCACATGAAAGAAACCTTTTCTAAGGGAGATCAGTGTCACGTGCTCAGCGTTGGAGGTCAGCTAAGACACGCGACACTTAGTCACACTTACAAGAGAAGTAGAACTAAGTAAGCCTGAGAGTTGGAACATAGCGAAATTTGCATAAGTAAGTGAGCAAAGAGAGGTTTGGGACGTAAATTGGGCAGCACTTGAATGAGAGTAAGTGTGAGGCTTTATTAGATTTCTTCACAAATTCTCTTCATCATTTACAAGTGGGAGGAGTGGCCTTTATATAGATTTTCCACCTCCTCAATGTGTGGCTATAATTATTTCTTCTAGATATTTCTATAAACAGCATATGTACAATGCTTTTCCTAGAAGCTTCCTGCTATGTACAAAGGGAAGGGAAGCTTCTAGATGCTGGCCGAATGGCCTAGCATGGGCAGCAAGCATTAGAGGCATAGGAACTTTCCGAAAGGCTGGCACCCTTGCTCCTTGATAGAAGTTTTCGGATGGCCTCCTTGGCATGGCTGGCAGCATGCAGCCTTGCTATTTTTTCACAGCTCGCTAGAGCCTTCCCACATGCTCTTGGGCTCCTTCCTTGGCCTAGGTATTTTTTCCTTGAGTTTGGAAACTCGAGCAGCCCTCTACCATGTTCTAGAGGCTTCCTGCATTTTCCTAGGCGCTTGACATGGCCTTGGCGGCAAACAGCCCTCTTTGGCTTGCCCTGGCCGAGTTTTCTCGCTCGTATGCGTGCAGCACAGGCCCTGGGGCGGGACAGACTTCGCAGGTCATAATACCCTCCCCCACTTGAGCTCGCAACGTCCTCGTTGCGCTCTAAACTTGGTGCTTTGGGGCGTTGGTGTGCTTGGGAGGTTCCTCGCACACCGTTGCTGGTTGTCCTTAGCGTAACCTTTGGCGCCTTCCCACTTTATGCCTCCAAAAGTCAAATGTCAAAGAGCCCAAATTTCTCACTTAGCTCCTCCTCGATGGGCACCTGTGTCACCCTATCCTTTCGTGCAAAGTATAGGGCATTCTCATATGGAATTATAATGGCCTTCACAGCACGTAGAAAGCTGATTCCCAAGTATACTTGCTTCTTGTCAATGGAAGCGATGAGGATGTCAGTCTTGCCTTCCCATTCGCCAATACGGATCCTCACCTTGTATGTTTTGCCCACGATGGCAAACTTGGATCCCACACATTCGGCATAGGCATGGGTCTTGGTGTATGGCAGGCCGATCTCGTTGGCCAATTCCTTTGCCATATAAACACCATCAGCGCCCGTGTCCAACATGGCTGACACCATGGCTCCTTTAATTATGGCCTTGATGGACATTCGACTTCCTTGATTTTTCACTCCCATGGGCTGTGTGTTAGGGAGGAAGTTCATCGAATCAAGGTTTCCACCATCTTACGTTAAATTGTCCACAAGTTGCAAAGAACCTATGGAGGCTTGTGGTTCATCTTGGGACTGAGCCTTTTTAAATTCTGCCACAATGGCATTGATGGCCTGTTTGTTTGGACAGTTTGGCGTCCAATGTGGCCCATCGCAGAGAAAACATGGGCTTGGAGGCTTGGTAGCAGCACTCTTGGTTGATGGACCTTTATCTTGTTTGGAGCTCCCATTATGGAATTTTTGGTGTTGGGTCTCCTTGTGCCTCAAGTCCTTGTGTTCGTGCCCAGGATGCCCTTCATCATCTGAAGAGGCCTCCTTATCTCCCCCACTTCCGCTAAAGTTAGGTTGTCTTCCCTTGTTATGGGCAGTATAGTCGCAAATGGACTCTGCAACAGCAATTGCTTCATCGAGGGTCTTGACATTCCTTCGATCAAGCTCCATTTCGGACTATTTCAAGGAGTTCACCACCTTGATGCTGGAAGCCACTGAACTGTCCGACCAACAACTCCTCTTTAACTTTAAGGATGGGGTCAGAGTTTTAGCGCATGGACATTCCCCCGTGCGGCACCCCAGGCCACCCGCAAACCCGAGATTAAGCCTTTTTCATCTCCGATGCTCACTGGTTTCGCCCTCCCATGGGCTCATCAGGGGAGCAGGAACAGCTCCCGACCAGTGTGGTGCCTAATCAGCACGCCCATCCAAAGAATGAACGACCGTTCGGCACGTACTCACACCTTTTTCGCTATCCTGCATCCCACATTAAGCACAACCAGCAAGCATCTCGCGCAGTCCTGCGTGTCACGACAAACGGTCCATGACATTCTCCCCCACTTGATTTCGCAACGTCCTCGTTGCGTGAGAAAGACTCCTCCCCTTTTCTTTTTAATTGGCCAGGATTTATGCGTAATTCCCTACCTACTCGCCCTCTTTTACACTGAGGCTGTGATCCACTTGCAACTACCCTCCGCTGCTCAGGGTGTGCCAGCGCAGATACGAGTGCTTAGCAAACTTTCGCTGCGGCTTCCTGCCTACTCGTCCTCATCTCAATCTCTTTATAGAAGACCCACTTGTGAACACCCCTTTCCTTTCGGGTGCGAGCATCCTCGCTCGTCACATCGACCCGCCAGCGTGGTAAAGAGCGCTTGGCAAACTCACAGCTAGCACACAACCGGCTTTGATACCATTTGTCACGGGGTCAGAGTTTTAGCGCAGGGACATTCCCCCGTGCGGCACCCCAGGCCTCCCGCAAACCCGAGGTTAAGCCTTTTCCATCTCCGATGCTCACTGGTTTCGCCCTCCCATAGGCTCATCAGGGGAGCGGGAACAGCTCCCAACCAGTGTGGTGCCTAATCAGCACGCCCATCCAAGGAATGAATGGCCGCTCGGCACGTACTCACATATTTTTCACTATCCCGCATCCCACATTAAGCACAACCAGCAAATATCTCGCACAATCCTGCGTGTCACGACAAACGATCCGTAACATTAGTCTCCAATTCGACTTCAAACCTAGACAGATGACAATTTATCTTTAAGTTTCAATAAAGTCCAAGGTGAATCCCCTTTGTTTAATACAACCCAAGCAATTAAACTGTGCTGGCATAAGGCTAGACGTTTTCTGTAAATTTCCGGATTTATTTTAATGACTTAATATGAACCAGGTTTGGATATTATTATTATTATTATTATTATTATTATGAATTAATAATAATAATAATAATTATTATTATTAAATTAAAATAATTATAATAATGTTAAAATTAAAAAAATATAACATTATTATAATTGTAATATTTTTTTACTAACAGTATTATAATTAATTTATTATAATTATTATAATATTAAAAAAATTTTAAAAAAAAACACTAGGCTACGACACACAACACAAAAGAAAAAAATGATGCATGCAACACGCAAAAAATGATGCGTGGCCAAACAAAAAAAACAATAAAAAAAATCTCCTTTGTCCATTTAGCTACTGTGAACCAAAAAATTGTAAAAAAAATAATTAAAATAATTTTATTATTTTAACCTGCGAAATTACCAGTCTTATCCGCTATCTCAGTAAAAAAAATACCATAAATTGATAGAAAATTTTAAAAACACCATAAAAAAAAAAATACTTCTAAAACTAACACGAAAAGAGAAAATCTTTGAATTTTTACTATAAAATAGTAAATAGCTCCTTGCTTGCTTGTGTGTCGTTGGGTTGGAAACTTGGCAAAACATTTGAGTGCATGAAGGATACGTGCTGATAAGCCCTTTGACATGATGGGGCTTTCACGTGCTTCTTATATACGTGTCAGACGTTGATGGATTTTTGAGGCACTAGCGATTCCAGTAGATACCACATTAATTGATCCGAAGACTCAACGAACAGTACATTAAAAACTTTGTCCAATTTATTCTATTTACTGTGATTTTTTGTTTTTATTTTGCTCTAGTTTTTCTTCTGATGATTGAAAAAAGATAAAATGACATTCATCTAATTTATATTTTAAATTTTTTTATTTTAAAATTAAATATTAATTTTTTTACAGTTTTAAAATTAAATATTTAAAAAAATTTATTAATTTTTTATAAAAAATAACTATTATATTTTTATTTTCTATAGGAGCAAATGATATTAATTTTTCTAAAATTAAATTTAATTGACATTTAAAAATTTTTTATTTCAAAATTAAATATTAACCTGCATATAATTTGAAAATCAAATATTTAAGTACTTTTATTGATTTTTTTACAAAAAATTCTATTACACCTTTATTTTAATATATATTTTCTTTAATTTCATTACATATAATTCATAGAATTTTTTCCCTAACCTTATTACATAAAATCTCTAACATTTATCTTTCTTCAATTTTTATATTTTTAAAAAAAATTAAAAAAATTAAAATTTTATTTATAGATCTAAAAATTATTAATTATTAATTCCTTCTAATTTTTGTAAATCTAAAAATTTTTAAACTTTTAATTTTTAAAATAAATGTTTTTGGTATAGAAACTTTTTATTTTTTTATTAAATATATATGGATTGATTGTAAAATTTTTAGATCCATAAAAATTATTTTTAACTTTTTTAAAATTTTTTAAGAAATATTAATAAATAATTTTTATAAACTAAAATTTTTTTAAAAAATTATAAATGTATATTTTAAAAGTAATTCCATCAATTCTCATTATTATTCAAACATAAACTTTGAGATAAATGTTATATATTATATATAATGGGATTAGAGAAGATATATGTTAAAATAAGAGTATAATGGTTATTTTTTTTATAAAAAAAGTTAATAAGAACTTAAGTATTTGATTTTAAAACTATATAAAGGTTAATATTCGATTTTGAAATAAAAGGTTTTAAAATATCAATTACGTTTAATTTAGAAAGATTAATGTCATTTACTTTTATAAAAAATAAGGGTATAATGATTATTTTTTACAAAAAAATTAATAAAAATTATTAAGTATTTGATTTTAAAACTGTAGGGACGTTAATATTTAATTTTGAAATAAAAAATTTTAAAATATAAATTATACCTAACTAATTTTCTCTTGAAAAAAAGATAACATTTGAAGAATTAACTTTTTTTTATTCTTTAATTTTTTTGGAAGAAATTAATTATTAATTTACAAAATAGTTATTTTGACACAGGAACACTTTTGTGGTTTGAAGTAGGCAAATCATATGAATGATCACTGGTGTTTTGTTATTGTTTCCTTTAAATCTTTTAATTTTTCTTATTATCAAATTTTAATTTACGCTTTTAATTTGAGCATTTTTTAAAGTAAATTTGGTGTTTAGTTTTTATTTTATAAAGCTTGTAATCAATCCTAATTAATTCATAACAAGCGCTACTAAATTGTAATAAAATTAAAAAAATAATGAAAAGTTAATATATTTAATATGAAAATAGAGGTGTGTATAGAGAATTTTGGTGAAATAAAAAAAATCTAAATGACAAAAAATGAAAAATTAGGAATTTTGAAAGAATTTCTTTTCAGTTGTAGATCCATCTATATATTTTCAGATATATAATGATTTTCAGAATATATATCTATTTTTCTTTTTAAGATTATATAAAAATTAATTTTTTAAATTTATGAAAATAAAATTTTAATTTTATATCTTTATAAACTTAAAAAAATTATCAAATCACTTTTCCATTAACTATCATGAGTTTACTTTAGACTGAGGTCGCTAATCTTAATTATATATATATATATATATTATTTCTTTTCTTTAACTTACAGTTGACTGCTGTTCAGTGCTGATTGGTGGTGTTTATTTATTAGTTATTATTACTTTTAGGAAAAAAATGAACGGTGGAAATGGAATGCAAAAGCAGAGGTAAACATCAGGGGTCTCTTCTGTGTGTCCTGTCATCAAGTGGCAGTGAGAGTGGCCGAAGATTTTTTCGCAGGTAAGGAGAGGGGCCACGGCCACCCCCCCACCTGCTGCATGCATCTGTTTGCCTTATTGTTTCAATTAAAAAATCTTTCCTTTCAAAATGACCTATTCGCTCTCCGCTTGATTTTGTGTTTTTTTTTTTTTGGAGGCTACTTGAGCATGCTAGCTAACCTGTGGCATATCAATAACATAAAATAAAATAAAATAGTTGGGATTTTCTTTTCTCATCTTATGACCGTCTGATTACAATCAAACGGTTCTTGATCATTGACTAGCTAGCTAGCTAATTACTTTCTGACTACAAGGGATAGTGACCTACAGAATAGGGATGACATGCCCTAAAGATAGTGAAGGCGAGCTAGTTACTTTTATCCATCATGTATTGTCCATATTACAATCAATCCCTTTGTAAAAGAAACACCACAACGCAACCTGCATGCAATTGTTTGTATAATGTATTGTTACAGTCTTGTTATAGTCCAGGCTACGCGTTACATGAGACTCAAATTAATTGCCCTTCTTCAAATCAGGTTCATGCCAAAATATATGAATGTGGGTGGGATAGGCAGGCCAGGAGAAACAGGTAGAGAGAGGGCGGGTTGCAAGACAGTTCGGTATGAATTTTAAATTATCCGAATCATTTGAAAACTCGATTATCCTATACCTAAACAACAACATGTGTGTATATATATATCAAACTTAAACTCCTTATTTTCTCATTCACTCCTCTTTTTAGTCACTTACTCATTTACTTTAGTCGTCGCTCTCTGTTTTCTCTCGATCCCTCTCCTTCAAATCATAGCCTCTTAATCTCCTTCAACTCAAGTCTCATCTTCTTCACTCTTTAATCTCGTCTTCTCTTCTTTTCAATTCTCTTTTGCATCAAGCCTCTCTGGATAATAATGTCTCTTTTCTAAATCCATTCATTATATAGTTGTGTTTATTACTACAGAATCAATTTGATGGTAGATCTGTAGCATATATAACTTTTTTTTTTATTTTTAAGCATTTATGTTAAAAAAAATTCAAGATTTTTTAGAATATAGGGCGAGATATTCAATATAGTTTCGATTTTGAATATTTTTCTGTTTATGTAAACTTGAATAAGTTGAATCAATTTATCTAATTTGATATTTGGTTTTCATTTTTGAGTAAAAGTTGATGTGATGGAAGTTCTTTACAATCAAAGAGGTGGAAGCTTTCGATCTAGTCCCAATTTGTCCTGATCTGAGCCGATTTGTCCCAATGTGAGCAGACTATTCCGATCCGAGTTGATCTATCCAGATCAAAATCCTTTTTGTGACTAAACTAGTGTTACGAAAAAATTAAGGTAAACTTGTAATTCTTTTTATTCTATTTTTTAAAAGGTGATGTTTTGTTTTTATTTAAAATTATTTTCAATTTTTTAAACTTTTATTTTGATTCTGTTGAGTGTTGAGTTGTATTATTTAAATTTTTTTTGAAAGTTTAATATATTTTGAGAAAATAAAATCTTATTTTTTGTGTATTTAATGATAACTGTTTGATATAGTTGTTCTTATTTTGTAAAATTTTGGTTTATATTAATTTTTTAAAATTTTGGTATCTAATCATAATGCTTGAGAAAAAAAATGCATGACTGTTTGATTTAGTTTATCTTATTTAAAGTATAAAAATTTTCTTTGAATTTATTGATTGATATCAAAAAGTTCTTTGAATTTATTGATTGATATCAAAAAGTAAGTATTTAGAAATATTTTTAGAAATATAAATTTATTTTTCTCTTTCCTATTCTAGTTGACAGAATAATGATGAATTGTTATTCTGATACTTTCTGTGCTGCATTCTGATGCTATTCTATGTTGCAATCTGATGCTATTATTTATTGCATTCTAATGGTATTCTGGTGATTTTTCGTGTTGCTATTATGGTAATATTCTCTGTTGCTATTCTAGTTAACTGACATGTAATTTTTTTGCTTCACAAAATATTTATAACTCTTTTATACTACTGTCTGTGCATGCAGGATGGATAATCCGACACCCCCTAGTGGTAGTAATACTGCTACTGGTGGTGTCCCTATCCCTGATTCTGAATCTCGGATTGAGGTGGAAGCACAACTTACTGATTCTGCTTTTAATAAGTAGAATGTTATTGTTGAGAATAAAAGGAAAGAGGTTAAATCCATATCCAAAGCTTGGGAGCACTTTGAGAAGTTGAAAGATGAGAAAGGTAGAATACAAAAAGCTAATTGTATATATTGTGCTAAAATTATTTTCTATCATTCAAAAATACATGGCACATCTTCACTTAGAAATCACATGCTTGCTTGCAAAAAAAATCCACACAACAAAGACACTAGACAAGCACTTTTAACATTCAACCTTGATGTAGAAGCTTCTGAAAATGTGGGTTTATTTGGGACTTGAAAATTTGACCAAGACTAAATTAAGGTTGCCCTTACTAAAATGATTATCATTGATGAATTACCCTTTAAGTTTGTTGAAAGGGAGGGTTTTAAGCAATTTTTAGCTGTTGCATGTAATTTGTAGCTGCTGCATGCCCTAGGTTTAAGATTCCCTCTAGGTGGACTGTGAGTAAGGATTGCTTCAATTCCTATGTAGAAGAGAGACTTAAACTAAAAAATTATTTCAAATCCCATTCTACTAGGGTTTGCTTGGCCACTGATTCTTGAACATCTATCCAGAGAATCAATTATATGTGCATTACAACACATTTCATTAATGATGAGTGGAGGCTTAACAAAAAAAATCATTTCTTTTGTACCTTTTTCTTCACATAGAGGGGAACACATAGCTAAAACTTTAGAGAACTACTTGCTAGAGTAGGGTTTAAGGAATATATTCATTGTCACAGTTGACAATGCCTCCTCTAATGACACATCTTTATTATATTTCAAAAAAATTAATAACTTGGGGGGTGAGCATAGTTAGAGCTAAGTATGCACACATGTGTTACATTGCACATATCTTGAATCTTATAGTGAATGAGTAACTGAAAGATGCAAACTTTTCTATTAAAAAAGTAAGGGATGTTGTTAGGTATGTTAAGAACTCACCATCTAAATTAAGGAAATTTAAGGAATTTAGTGACTTAGTTGGGGTTCAATGTAAATCAAGTTTATGCCTTGATGTTCCCATTAGGTGGAACTCAACCTATTTGATGTTAAAGACTGCTTCTCCTTATGAAAAAGCCTTTCCATTTTATGAGGAACATGAAAGCAATTTTAGGTCAGATTTAGGTGATAATGTACCAACTAATTTGGATTGGGAGTCTTTCAAGTAATATGTGACATTTCTGCATCATTTCTATAAGTTAACATTGAGAATTTCTGGTCCTCAATACATTACTGCCAATATGTTTTTCACTAAACTTTCTTACTTGTTCTGCATTATAAATGAGTGGCAAAAATTTGATGATTTATCAATGAGGCTTATGGGAAATAACATGAAAACTAACTTTGATAAATATCAAGGTGACCCAGAAAAAATGAACCATCTCATTTTCATTGCCAACATTTTAGATCCTAGGGACAAAATTGAATACATGAATTTCTCCTTAAATACTATTTATGGAGAAATACTTAATGGAAGCATATTTAATAGTGTCAAATGTTCTCTTTATGAGTTGTTTGAAGATTATGTTGGCTTGTACAAACCCTCAACTGATTCTATTTCTCATATTTCCTTTACTTAACCTCTTAGCCAATCTAAATCAGGTGCTCTAATTCTATTTATGGGAAAAATATATCTATTTTGAAGGCTCATTTTAAGAAATAGAAATTGGAGGAGGGTTTAGAAGGTGAAAGCAAGAAAAGTGAGCTTGACTTATACCTAAATGAAGCAATTATTGAGGATTCAGGTCCCTTTAATGTATTGAGGTGGTGGAAGTTGAATTTAGAGAGATTCCCTATCCTCTTTAAACTTGCTCGAGATGTGTTAGTTATTCCCTTCTCTATAGTTGCGTTAGAGAGTGCTTTTAGCATAAGTGGGAGAGTCCTTAATGTCTTTAGGAGCTCCTTGACTCCAAAGATAGTGAAAGCTCTTATTTGTAATTCAGATTGACTAAGAAAGGGCAATTAACCTGTGTCTATTGAAGAGGCACTTGAAAATTTAAAAAACTTTAAGAAAGGTAAGAATTTAATTTTATATGCCTTAATAAATACATGTTTTTTCATTTTATCTTTTCTAATTTTGTTATTTTACTTGTACAGATTTGCCATCAGTTGGAATAAGGCTAAACATGCCCTTGCTGAGTGCTGACCATGCCTCCTCTTAAGTCATATAATAGATTTTGCTAATAAATTTTTTTGAGTAAATTTGCTAACCTTAGTTACCTTTTATATTGATCATATATCAGTGCTACTGTTGCTATTTGCCTGTGCTGCTTTTTCCTTGTACTGCTGTTTGCTTGTGGGGTTTGCAATTAAATGTGACCTTCATTGCATTTTTGATTTAGATACAGTGGTGTTATTATATAATTTTTACATTAAAATATGGCCTTTATTGCATTTTTTAATTAGATACAATGTTACTGTTGCATTATTTTGCATTAAAATGTGACCTACTGTTGATTTGATTTTAGTTTAGTGTTGATGTTGCATTTTTTTTTTACATTCAGATGTGACCTCCACTACTGATTTGAATCTGTTCAATGTTGATGTTGCATTTTTTTTACATATGTGAGGCCATGATGAATGCTTCCACTCAATTTAAACTAAGTTAAATAAGTGAATGATGTGCTTAAGTTTCCCTAATAGCTAAATTTGTTGATGTTACTAAAAATGTGACTGCATTTGCTAGTCATGACTTGTTTTGTATACTGAGTCTGAGCCTCCCTCTTTGTTATCAAATCATTGCTTATTTTGATTTATTATATTAATGCTTGTTGCTTTTTCTTTCAAGACAATTGCTGGTAGTGGTACTAACTTATTTGAATCTTATTAAGGACTTTTAAGGTTCATGTTTGTTACTAATTGGAGGACTTACTACTGGAGACTTCTTCTTATTGGTTAATTACAGGCTTGCAGCTGGATTTATATTGTTTATGTTTACATCATTTATTCATTCATGTGTTTATTTTTATGTTTCAAATGAGATGAGTCAATAATGAGGCTTCCACCTCATTTATTGTATAATTCAAATGTTCCTTAGGTAGCATTTCTTTTGTTGCCAAGAATAACTTTACCAATAGGCTTTTGATTTAAAACTAATTGCCCTGAGACTCATCTCATTAATATTTCTTTTAACATTCATTTCTTTCACTTAATACTTTGCAATTTATGTTTGTTTTGTCCAATTATTTTGCATGAATACAAAGCAAGATACCTATTATTTTGGATGGAAGCCTTAGCTTTATGAAAAATTGATTTTTTGTTACCTGTAATTAATATAAAATTAGGGCTTTAATTTTATATGTTAATTTATAAATTAGAGCTTTAATTTTATATGTAAATTTATAGAATTAGGGTTTTAATTTTATATGTAAATTTATGGATTTAATTATAGGTCTATTATGTATAGTTTGGGGCCCTTGGGCTGTTTATTTTATTGCCTTAAAGCTTATATTTTTTAGACTTTACAAACTGAAAATATGTAAAGTTGGGTCAAGCTCATTAATATGCTTAATATATTTAAATGTTTATTTGTTTTGGGCTCAATTTTAATGGGCCATCAAAACCCTATCCAACTGATACATCTAAACTGCCCAACTCGGTTAAATCGGTTAATCGACCCATCAGTCTCAAGCCTTAAATTGGCTCGGTTTTGCCTCCAATTTCATTAGTTTTTAACTCGATCGGAATGGATATCCGAAACTCGAACTGAACCAACTTGCCTGATGCTCAGTCCTAGACAATACCACTAATTAGAAGTGGATTCTTTTTAAAAAAAAATTGATTATTTCTTACAAAGAAGTATTGCATAATTTGCAAGTTTAATACACTATTGGTACCATTACTTTAAACTAAATTTCACTTTAATACTAAATTTTTAATTTTCTTTGGTTCCAAAAATTCTATTTTTATTTCAAATTAAAGTACCTCAAATATATCCGATCAAATTTAGTATATATGACAGCAAGAATAAACATATTTTTAGTATATTCATCATGTAAGTATCCCATTAAACAATTTAATTACCTTGTAGGCTCATCAAATAAATTTTGCTAAAATGGACTCTATCAAATAAATTTTGCTAAAATTTTATTTTATAAGGCCTACAAGTAAATTTTATTTTATGGGGTCAACAAGATGATTAAATTATTAAATGAGATGCTTATAAGGTAAATTTACTAAAAATATGTTTGTTCCAGCTGTTATGTATGTTAAATTTGATCGAATATATTTAAGGTATTTCAATTTGAAACAAAAATAGAATTTTTCGAACTGAAAAAAAAAATAAAATTTTGATCAAAGTGAAACATGACCCAAAGTTATGGTATCAAATGTGCAATAAACCTTATAATTGGCTTATATTTGTTAAGAGTTTGTTGCACCATTGGTACCATAACTTTGGGCTATGTTTTGTTTTGGTACCAAAATTTTAATTTTTTTCTTTTTAATCCCAAAAATTTTATTTTTGTTTCAAATTGAAGTACCTTAAACATATCTGATCAAATTTAACTTACGTAGCAGTCTGAATAAATATATTTTTAGTATATTTACCTTGTAAGCATCTCATTAAACAATTTAATCATCTTGTTGGTCTCATAAAATAAACTTTACTTATGGGCCCTATAAAATAAAATTTTAGCAAAATTTATTTTATAGAGCCCACAAGGTGTAGACCACTTAATGGGATGTTTATATAGTGAATATATTAAAAATATATTTATTTCGGTTGTCATATATGTTAAATTTGATCAAATATGTTCGAGATATTTTAACATGAAATAACAATAAAATTTTTGAGACCGAAAAGAAAAAATTAAAAATTTGATACTAAAGTGAAACATGGCCCAAAATTAGGATACTAACAGTAAACTATACCCTATTTGTTAATTTTATGCACTGGCATCACTATAGCAAAATATGTGTGGTGCTAGTAAAGAAATAATCAAGTAGTAATTTATTTTCAAGAATATCCTGAAATGTAAAATTTAATTTTTGTTGTTAATTTAAAATAAAAGGATTGTCCCTAGATATTTTTATTAGAATATTTAATTTTTAATTTAAATTATTGATATTTGAAATTTAATTTAATTTGATTTGAAAAAATTATAAGGATGACAAAAACTTTTTGGTCTAAATCACCGATTTTTAAAATTCACTAGATATTGATATGTGCAAGATCATAAAAACTACAAAAGATCTTTCAATAACTAATTGCACTAAGATTCAAAATGTAAAATCTAGCTTAAGTGAGATGATTGTTGATAGCGGTAAAAAAAAATTTAGTAATGATTTGTTAAAAAATTTAAATTTTAAACCGATTAAATCGAATTATAAACACCGGAGACATGTTATAATTTGAAATTAAACTGTCATCTAAACAAAAATAACTATGTGTCAATTTATTCTAATTGTTGTTTGATTGTTTTTTACTTTTCTAAAAAAAAAAAGAAAGATGGTATTAACTTTGAATCCATTAGCATAGCAATACTTGCATTCTGTAGATGATTAACAAATAACAACTAAAAATGCTGTAAATGGAAAAGTTTAGTAGTATAACTCCCTTCAAAATAATTGTAAATTAAGAGCTTCATTTTTTTTTTCACAATAAAATATATATTATTAATACATAAAGGACATTACGAGGAGAATAGAGCAAGATATTACAAATAGAGATAAAAAATCATTACAAGAAACCACAAAAAATTTTACTCTAATATCCAAATTAAAGAAAGAGAAGAAGACAATAAATATAGAAAATCTAAAGAAAATCACAATAACACCGATACGACGGTGTCATATTAAAAGAATTTGTAAGTTAATAATAGAGAATCTTCAAACCTAAAATGGAGAGAGCTCTATCATCTTTGGTGAAAATATGGGGTGTGGCAGAACTATTTTTGCAAACTGAAAATGAACTCTTGAAACATGGATAAACCATTTCAAGAAGTCTCTCAAGGAACAGGAAGTCATTTTCTTCTTATGCGCCATGGAATCATAGCCAATTTCCTCCTCTTAAACCCACAAAATTCTCAAGGGAGATAGCAAAATTATCACCATAGGATGAGTAAAAGAAGGATATATCCGTAAACTTACGAAAACGATGATTATTTTAATTACATATAAGGAAATAAACAAGAAAAAAAAGGAAAAGACCAAATTTTGGCCAAAAATAGCCAAAAATGAGTCTGCAGCGAAATCTTGCAGATGGAGGAACAATAACTTGCAGAATACTGGAGAGAAAATGGGTCGGACCCTCTACATTCATCAGTATTGAGAGCTTGATTTTTACATTCACTTTCAAATTAAAATAATAATGATAATTAAAAGATAGTTGAAAGTGAAGCCGACAAGCATAATGGAACAGAATCTTTTTTTTTCTCTTCACCACGATACATATTTCGATATTTCACAGTCAGAACATACCCATTGCCTTTTGCATCGATCTGAATCTGCTTCCTCTATCTGTCCCTTAGTCTCCCATCCAATCTAACCTCATATAAATACACACAATGGAGCAACTTGCTTTTTTCTGTTCAAAGAGACACTCGTACGGACTTCATCTCCCTTTTTAAGCTCACAACCCTTGTTCCATACGTTCCTCACCTCTCTGTTTACTAATTACTTGTTTATATTAATTACCTCATTCAAAGGAGAACTTTATGTTTCCCTAAATTCTATTAAATGTGTAACTATAAAAATGATAAAAATATTTTAATAATTAATTTAACAAAATTTTATATACTACTATTTGAATTAAAAATTTAGAGGATAGAAATACTGATAAATTATATAATAAAAATAATTTTTCTTTTTAAATTAGTTTCATAAATTAATAAAAATATAAGTTAAATCCTATATTTCAATACGTTTTGGATAAAATTGATCATAGACCACTGTCACTCACAAGACTATAATTTTTTTTTTTTAAGATTTTACAAATTTAACTTTTAATACACTAAATATAGAAGAATATACTCTTAAAAAATATTATTTTAAAAAATATAATATAAGTAGCCCACATAGTTAGAGTTGAATATAGAGATTAAAATATTTGAATTAAACCAAATAATTGGATTAAAAATTTTTGAAATTGGATTGGATCGTTAATTTTTTAATTTTATTCAAACTGAATTGTATTGATAAAAAAAATTTTAGTATGGTTCTTGATATTTATAAGTATTCGATCAAGAACTGTACCGAACTGTATTTAATTGACATAACTGAAGTTTATTTATTTATATATTTATAATATATATGTTATATAAATAAATTTAATATATAAAATATTATAAATATTATTTAACTACTTTTAAATAAATAATGCTAATTAATATTATAATTAAAATATAAATTTTTA
Organism: Mallotus nudiflorus; assembly: GCA_947683625.1. Lineage (NCBI taxonomy): Eukaryota > Viridiplantae > Streptophyta > Magnoliopsida > Malpighiales > Euphorbiaceae > Mallotus > Mallotus nudiflorus. Next base: position 275,477 of record CANTUR010000397.1, read on the forward strand.
TTAAATAATAAAATAAAAGAATTAACTAATATTAATTAACTAATATTTGTCCAATTAAAAAGAATTAACTAATATTCTTTTACAAATATTATTTAACTAATATTAATTACATTTGACAAAAGGATTTTATCAATATTATTTAACTGATATAAATTTTTTAACTAATATTATTAATTAATATTAATATTGTTGCATGTATATTTAATAAATTTTAAGTTTTATGAATATTTAAAAATTTAAGAAAATAGTATATATTATATAATTCTTCGAATCTTCATTATGTATTGAATTGAAATATTCAATTTTCAAATTGTATTATTTTGAAATTTTGAAACAATATAAGATGAAAATTTTTAATTTCGGTTATGGTATTAATTGTCAATATTTTTAAATATTCAATTTTTAATCTAATTTTAAAAATTTCTAAATTTTAGATCGGACTGCGCTCCGCCCTAACTATATTCATTAACAGAATGTTAAATGAATTTCCTTGTAGTACCATTCATGTATTGAACTGAAACTTGTGGCTGTTGATTATGTAATAGGCAAGTTGAGAATACAAGTTGCACAACCAAACACCTCAATCCTTTTACAATTCAACAATAATCATCTACTCCAACTCTCCCCATCTTTAATATATTTTTTTTAAGTCATATTAATTAATATATTTATTATGTTTTGCTTTCTTCAGTCCAATTTGTGCCTCAGGATTTAGAAGTTAACGAGAATATGCCAGAATATACACTATTAATTCCAAGCCTCCTGATTATTTACATTGGCCAAGTATTGATTTGCTTTGCCCTTCTATCTTCCAAAAAGCAATGCCACTGCCTCCTGTCATTGTGCTCTCTCTCCACCTCATGTGAGTTGTGAGGCCTTCTTTAATGGATGTTTGCCACCACACAAATCCAATGCAACGGGACCAATTTGCTGACGGAGAAGAAGTGGGTGCCATTTTGTTTTTTCATTGAACTTTTATATTATTATTTATATAATTATTAAATTTTTATATTATTATTTATATATTAATACAACGTATTAATATATATATTAAGTCCTTATATTAATACAACGTAAAAAATAAAAATTGAATAGAAAAAATTACGATAATTTACTGACTTAAAAATAGATTTTACCTTTTTCTATTGAGGGTTCAATGAAATGCCAATCTGAACATTATATATATCATCCATAGTGTGATGGATCTTTAACTTGTTTTTTTACGCATCCCTCTATTTAGTAACTTTTAATAGTTTAAAAACATAAAATCTAATTTCTCTTATTTACTTTCCTTTCTTTTTATTAACCTCCGTTGATGCATAGCGTTAGTGTTCAATATACATGTGTTTGTGTATCTGTCATTTTCTTCTATTTATGTACTTATGTCAAATAATATATAAAGAAAAATCTATAACTAGTATCAATATTTGTTATTTTGAGGAATAAGAAATTTGAATTCCTTAAATACTGTATTATGTTGGAATTTTAATATATAATTTAATTTTAAAATAGTTAAAATTTGTGTAGTTATAAAATATTGGGACTAATCAAATGCATTAATAGAGATATCAATTAGAATTCAATCAACTCGTTACTCATAAACAGCTCAAGTGGCACAAATTATAAATATTTAATTAAACTAATTGTACTAATGCTTAAAAAAAAAATAAGTATTCAGTGAAGTTCAGTATCACTCGTCCGAGGAAGAAAAGTACATTAAAAGTTTGGTAACAGAAACATACGCTTCTAGGAATAAAGAACTTTGAGACCATTTGAGAAAAGGGAAGCAAAAGCCTCCATTTCAGGTTTCAACAAAGCAATGCCAATTTCAACACCTCCACTTCCATCTCTACTCTCTGCCAAACCTATACTATCAGTCCTAACTATAGATGTAATCTCCACTTTCTTGGGCCTTCCCCATCCAAAATCCGACCCATACACCTCAAACCTTGTGGAACCAGCTACTCCAATGGCTTGTGCACCTGGCTCCATAGCACACATCTCTGGTAGCCGATGTTTTGCTCCTCCAAAAAGCCCCTCTTTCTCCAATCCTTTTATCTTGCTGCTAATCTTTTCTGCCAACACTGCAACCCCATTCTCCTCCACTAAAGATCTTGCTTCTATCACTACATCATATGAAAAAACACAGTTTCCAAAATAGTTTTCAGGAATTGGAGGGTCTAGGCGGCTTCTTGTATCAACGGAGAAAATAAAGTATACTTTTCTGTTTAAATCTCCTCTTCTTGCTTTCACCAAGCAAACTGAAGTGTAAGAACATGTAAGCACGAAACTTGACAAAGAGTACATGGGTTTTTCTTCTTTCGAAGCCTTGTCAAGATGAAACAATGCACCGTCCCTTAGTCTTTTTATATCTTCACGAGTCAACTTGAATACAGCACGAACCGATGAGTCCGCTAGCGGTCCAAGGTTATGAAACACCTTCAAGCTACGAGGGTTGGTGTTCGAATTCGCACTTGCCAACGCTAACCATTGATCCAAATGCACCATTTCTAGTCCAGCAATGTCTTTAATCACATCCCTGTCAAACAAAGGAGTTAGATAATCAGGCAAGAACGATGGTGATGCTTGTAGCTCTCTGGTTCTTTTACAAATATAAGCCCATGCTTTCACGAACATGGTAGTGGATTTTCCATCAAGAATTGCATGATGGTAAACGATACCAATAGAAAATCCTTTGTAAGGAAATAATGTTATCTGCAAAGCTATTATTGAAGCTTTAGTATCAGATATTGGTAACTCGGGTACATAAAGACGTGACTCAATGGACCCATAAATGTCATCGCAGCAGAGATTATCAAAGTCTGCGTTTAAAGATTCGGCGACCGTGACCGAAACATGGTCATTTGGGTTGTAGTGAATGATGGGTCTATGGGAATTTGGTGGCCAAGTGAGGTGGCCTGCGAGAATGAGGAAGTGGAAGAGAGTTTGAGAGAGGGATTGTTTGAGTTGTGGAAGGATTACGGAGTTAAAGAAATTAGGAGCTGACTCAGACTCGGTGAGTTGATAAAAGAATGTACGTTCAACCGGAGGGAATTTTAACCAGAATGTGTCAAAAAAGGTAAGAGGGAGAGTGAACTCGGCGGTGGCTGACTCGGTTGAATTGGTAGCCGGAGAAATTTGGCAGACTTCACATATCTTTAAGGATTTTTGTGGTGCCATGGAAAAGAAAGTATAGGTCTGAACAGCAGCAAAAAGGGTTCGTGTTATCGGTGTTTTATGCATAAATTTATATAGGAAATCTTATGATAACCCAGTGACTACATTCAATGGTTGGAAGTGTGACATAAAAATATAATAGTGATTACATTTATTAGTTGGAAATGTGACACAAAAATATAATATTTTATTTTTATTTGTTAAATATAAAATATTCAATTTATATAGATTAGATTATATATTTAACCTGGTGAAAATTTTATTCGCCTCCTATATTTGAAATTTAACCTTATATATTTCAATTTGTAAAATGTGATCTTATAAAAATTTCTGCATTGGATTTGATGACAGGCGCTACACTTTAGAAATTGACTCAATTTATTTTTTTTGTTAATAAATGTCTTTTTAATCCTTATACTTATGTTTAAAGTTCAAATAGGATCAAATTACAATTATTCACAAAAAAAATTATTTAGACATATACTCTCTAGTTCAATTAATTTTATAATCTACGAAAATAATAAAAATATTATTTACAATTTTTTTTACAAATAAATAAATTATTTTAAAATAAAATTAAAATAACTTAAAAATATCTTAATATTTATAAAATTATAAAAAAATGATATTACAATAATAATAAATTTATAAAGTATTATGAATTCTACATGTAAATTTTATTTTAATAATAAATTGATATTATTCAAAAATATATGTATAAATAAAATATTTTTAAATTTTAATTAAAATGAGTGAATATTATAAATTTATGTTGACAATTTATAACTCAAATTTAATTAATTATTATAAATAAAAATACTTTTAAATTATTAATTTCTCTTAACTAAGTTAATAACCTAAAAAATGATAATTATTAATCTATAATTTTTATTCATAAATATTTTATTCTAAGAAAATATTATTCCAATTAACAATTAATAACTCCAAAAAATTTTAAAATATTTTGATATTCATAAAGTTATAGATCATGTAAATCATATAAATCATATTTTCAACTATCATTTGACCGAATAATTATTTATTGATTATTAATTTTGTTATTTACTTGTGTAGAATTGGTATATCTCAAATAAACCATTTATAATCTAATAATTTTTAAATTATAACTACAAATAAAAAATAAAAGTAATAAGATAGAGTATAGATATTGGTTTAGTTTATAGTAAATTTATCATCAATAATGGGCACTGACCTTCTCACGAAACCACAACCTCATCGATGCTAAATTCCATTTCACCATATATATATTTTTATTTTGAAGATAAAATAAAGGAATTTTATCTGTACAGTATAATAACCCGAATTAGCTATTATTATTATTGTGGTTGTTATTATTATTATCGGTACAATTATTGTTATTAAAGAGAAAAAGTTTATTTAAAAAAACGAGAAAAAGTTAAAGTAGAAAAGGACAAAAGTGTTGGTGGGGTGTCTCTCAATTTAAAGTAAAAAGACGCCGCTTGAAGGGGAAAGAGGGGGACAACAGCCGGTTAAGTGTGTTTTTGGGTGGAAAATTTTATTTTGATATCTAATTTTTTTTTCGTTAACCACCAAAACGACATTCGATTATCCTCATCCTCTTTTACACTTTGGTAATTTTTGTTTTGCAAAAAAAGCGTAGAATAGTATAGAATTGACAAAAACTAGTCATCCTGTTTAGCACCATTTTTTACTGTTCTGGTGACTGTTAGTCTCTAACATTGCTATCAGTATGTTCTTCTCATCACTAAGAGTCTATAGTCGCCAATCATATATCCAATCTCAATCATTTGAATTTTCTATAAATTTTTTGATAATTTTCCTTTAATTTTTTGATTTGTTGTATTTTGATGCAATTGAGATTTTAGATGTGTTCTACTAATTATTGTGAACATGTTGAAATATTCAATTTTATTGGATAATTCTTTTTCTGTGAGAAATTAGGTCGGTTTCATCCGAATTCCGATGAAAAAATAGTACCAATCCAAAATATTATGAAATTTTTTTTATAAATAGTATAAATTGTAGTCATTAATTTTCGTAAATGGAGTTTAGTCTAATTCCTTACGGATGTTTTGAGAAATAATTTTCAAAATGGTTGCAGTGAAAATTATTTAATTTCCGTTTAAATTAGTTAACTAGTCAGGTATAATCCTTATGCCTCAAAATAAATTTCAGTGATTCCTTCATTTTTATAATTTTTAAGAATTTTTGGAGGTATTCATTTAAATAAATATTTTGGTTATTTAGAGAATTTAGAAATAGAAAGTGTCGAGTTAAGGCAGTCGAGGATACGTCGGCCAAACACACACCATCTATGAGTTAATTTTATAAAATGTTTATTGAAGATATAATAATATAAATTTGAATATTTAATTTATTTTGATAAATGTAGTATTGATATTCTGTGGAATTTATTGGCTTACCTTTATATAAATATACACACACCATATGAGCTATTATATCTATTTATTATTGATGAAAATTTTGAAAATATACTTTTAGCTTTGTTGTATTTTGTTTAAATATTTAATTATATTTTTGGAGAATTGGTAGACATGCTATCTAGTAGGTGTTATTAGGACCACATGTACATGGGTATAAATTTGGGTAAGATATTTGTTATTGTGTGGCTCAATTGAGCTTGTTCTCTTTAGCAATAATGTAAATTGAGCTCCATGGAGCTTGTTATCTCAAGCCAGATTGATATATAACTCGGTTGAACTTGTTTTTCAGGACATCAATTTAGATTAAGAGATTCGACTGTGGCTGTAACTTGATTGAATTTGATATTTTGGGACAACAATCATTTGGAAAAAAGTAGTCTGCAATGCTAATAGAACTGAGATTTATGGTTCTACCATAAAAACTCACCAAAATTTATTTTATTAATAAGTATTATGTTTACATGATTTTTTTTTAAGAGAGTTATACATTTTGGGAAGAATATATTTTTAATAAAATAATTTTATCAAATAAAGGATTTTTTAATATTTACCTAGTAAATGAATTTTATGGTTTTAATTAAGTATTTTAAAATCCAACATGCATTTTATAACATTAATTTACTTAATGAGATTTGATTTTTGTCAATTTTATTTTTCTTAGAATCTCACAGATATATTGATATTTCTCATTGTTTGCGCTGAGTTTCTTCTTTTCCGACTATATAATGTAGGTTTATTTAAGATATGTATTATGTGCACAAATTCTATGTACTGTAGTAGCAAATCATTTGTATAACTTGTATTGATGAATTGTATTGTGGTGAATCTTCTAATTTGTTGGTTGTTTGTTGTGTTGTGCTTGTAGTGGAGATTGAAAATATACTTTGGGAGTGTTTTTCTATTCTTTTACATGTTTTGAGATTGTCCCAGTATAAGAAAAACTCAGCTAAATTTTCTTTAAAATTTTAAAGTTAATTAATTGTTTTATTTGAAAATTTTCTTAGACTTATTATGGGTTTTAGAAGTTTTACGTTATGTGCTTTTAGAGTTCAAGTCGTGATTTATAGAATCAAAGAAATATATATATTTTTTGTCAAATACATTCCACCATATATATATATATATATCGTCTAAATAAAAAAAAAATATATTTTTATTTTTTATCTGTACAGATTATTTCACGAGAAAGACAAAAGTTGCAAGTTAATGGATAATAGATGTTGGTTTTTTATTTTAGTACAAGATACTGGTTGAGCTAACCCAGTCAAATTTTGCTGAAAATTTTGTTTAATAAGATTAAATAATAACACAAATTTAATTTAATATTTTAAATAATAAATTTCTTAAAAATTCAACATTTTTAAATATAATATTTGACATTTCTCAAAAAAATTAATATTTTAAAGAACCTAATTTATATATACTGAATAAATTTTTTTTTTCTAAAATTTGATCAAATTCACACTTTTATCCTCTCTTATTAGGAAATCAAATTCTTCCATTTTCAATTTTTATCTCGTCTACATTTTAGTTTTTCCAATAAAAATTATGTCAATCACTTATATCAAAAAATATTTATATCCTTTTTAAATAATTTTTTATTTTAATATTATAAAATAATTTAGTTGCTCAATATAGGGATGTCGAAAATTTTGTCACTAACATATGGGTGACGAAAGTTTTTATGTGTTAAAGCAAAAATCAAAGTTATAATTTCAAAAAATTCATAAGTTTTCATAAATTTCATTTCATATTTTTTTTACTTAATTTAATTAATTTTTATTTTAAATAACTTTTAAAAAAATCACAAATATTGAACTCAAACACTAAAAAACTGAATAACTTGATTTTTAATTGTTGCAAATTAATGAATAACTTGTGTTTTGAAGTTAAATTAAGCAAATTTAAGATGTATGAAAACTTAAACTAGTAAATATTTTTTTGTGTCGAAAATATTTGCATATTAGAAACTGAATTCCTCAAAAACATTTCAAAGTTGTTTCAGCAATTTTAAAAAATTGAAATTGAAATTCTAACATATATATATATATATATATATAATTATTATGAATGTGAATGAACAATATATTACTTGTGAATGAACAATATATTGCTTGTGAGAAAATAGTTCTCAAATAGTAAAAAGAAAATCTCTATATAAAGAGATTAAAATTCATTAATGAGAGGTGAAGAAAAAGATAGATTACTCTCTAAATTCTTTCAATATTATAGTTCTCCAAATTCTTTCCAAACTCTCTCCAAATTCTCTTAAAATCACTCTACTATAAAATATTTTTCTTCTAATTAAATACTATTAAATTCAAGTTTAGTTATATAACAAACTAAACAATTCAATCTTTATTTCACAACACGTTATCAGCACGAAAAATTTTCGATCAAAATAATAAGGTATATATTTCTTAATATTTAATATTTATGAATATATTATTTGATTATATATTATCATGGATGACTATACCTCCTACTAATTTATGTATATTCATATTTATATTTATTTCTTCAATCTAACTTTATATTAATTGTTATTTTTATTTTGTTTTACTAACTACACCATTGATGCAAAAATTGCTAGAAATTGTTTTAATCTTATGGATGGTTATGCCTCCTACTAATTTATATTTATGCATATTTATATTTTTTTTATTATTTATGTCAATGGAAGGTTATATCCCATTTTATATTAATGGACGGTTTTGCCCCATATTTATACATATCATTATGTTAACTCACTTACTATAAATAATCATATCAACATTATTTATTAATTTTACTTTATATAATTTATTTCTCAATATATTATATTAAAAAAAATTCTAACAACTATATATTACCAACGGTAACATAACGGTAACAAACGACTATATTTTTTATTATAAATAGACAAACTATAAATTTTATTTATTCACATAAATTCATACATTTTCTCTTTCTCTCTTTACTCTAAATTATAAATATGATTTGATATATTTATATTTGTGTTTTGATCATGACTATTATAATAGTTTTAGGAATAATTCATATGAAAGATGATTTTCTATTTGATATAATTTTAAGTATTATTGTATCATTTTTTGTACTGCTATTATTTCTTGCAATATTTATTCATGATATAATAATTAGTAAATTCTGATTATGTTTGATTTTTTTTTAGTAGTCATCGAATTATGAATTCTAATTGAGGTTTATTTTTTTTTATTAGTTATCATAATGACAAATCTAGCAAAGCTTGAGTTCGTTGCTCTTGACATCATGGGAAAAAATTATATGTATTGGATTCTAGATATAGAAATGTATCTTCAATCAATGGGGTTAATTGATACCATAAAAGAAAATAATAACACCTCATTGCAAGATAAGACCAAGTCTATAATTTTTCTCTGTCGTCATCTTAATGAAGGATTAAAATGTGAATATTTGACTATCAAAGATCCAAGTGTTCTTTGGAAGGATCTAAAAGACAAATATGATCATAAAAAAGATGTAATACTACCAATAGTCACTGATGAATGGAGAGTTTATGCTTTCAAGATTTCAAGAAAGTGAGTGACTATAATTCTGCAATGTTTAGAATAGTATCACAATTAAAATTCTATGGATAGACATTCACAGATGAGGATATGCTGGAGAAAACTTACTCCATATTTCATGCATCAAATGTTACACTGCAACAACAATATAGGATGCAGAGATTTAAAAAATATTCTAAACTAATTTCATGCCTACTGATAGTTGAGAAAGATAATGAACTCTTGATGAAAAATCATCAGTCCCGTTCCACTGGCTCAGTAGCATTTTCAAAAGCAAATGCTACAAATTATTCCAGATATAAAAATTACAATAGCCATGGACGTGGGAGAGGTAAAGGTCGTGGACGTGGAAGAGGTCAATTCTTTGGCCATGGTCGTGGAAGTAAATATAATAATACTCCACAACAAACTCAGACTCAACCTCAAAAGAAGTTAAAATCAGTCATCAGTGGTGTTCAAGAAAGGCCCCAACATAAGTTTAAAACTGTGTGTTTCAGATGTGATAGTAAAGGACACTAATCACGAGTTTGTCGTACATCACCACATCTTTGCCAACTTTATAAGACATCATTGAAAGGAAAAGAAAAGGAAATAAACTTCAATGAGCATCATACTCCTATTAATGATACAACTCATCTAGATGTTTCTAATTTTACTGATGATTTTACTGATAATGGAAATTGAGACATCTATAATTTTTAAGTATGTTATTATTACCTATTTTATTTTCAATTTTGAAAAATATGTTATTATTATGTATGTTATTTTCAAATTAAATAAAATTTCCTACTTTATAATTATTTTATGTTTTTACCTTAATTGATTAATTATGTGTTTATCTATTTTGAAGTTTAATATGGATTGTACTCAACATAAAGATGATATTGGAGATCTCTGCATACCGGATAGTGGTACTACACATACTATCTTGAAACATAGAGATTATTTCTCTGAAATAAAGCCCACAAAGGCAGTTGTAAAAATAATATCAAGTCCTGTAGATCTGATTGAAGGAATTGGCAAAGCTAAATTTATGTTACCAAATGGAACAAAATTTATAATTGATGAAGCTTTGTTTTTAACAAAATCAATAAGAAATTTGTTGAGTTTTGATGACATATATCGAAATGGGTGTGATACCCAATCCATTACTATAAATGGTAACAAATATTTAAATATAGTTTCCTATGAATCAGGAAAAATACAAGTATTGGAAAGACTGCCAAAACTCCCTACTGGATTGCATTACATGTATATACATGTAATTGAATCACATATGGCAGTAAAAGAAAAATCTTATAATCCTTCAATAATAAATTTATGGCATGACAGATTAGGTCATTCTGGATCAGTAATGATGCGAAGGATAATTGAGAATTCACATGGGCATCCATTGAAGGGGTAAAGAATTCCTCAAACAAATGAAATGTCATGTACAACTTGTTCTCTCGAAAAATTAATCTTGAGGCCTTCACCATCTAAAATTCAGAATGAATTACCTATGTTTCTTGAAAGAATTCAAGGTGATATATATGGGCCAATTCACCCACCATATGGACTATTCAGATATTTTATGGTATTAATTGATGCATCTAGTAAATGGTCACATGTTTATCTATTATCAACTTATAATGTTGCATTTGCAAGGTTGTTAGCTGAAATTATTAAATTACAAGCACAATTCCCTGATTATACAATCAAAAGGGTAAGACTTGATAATGCTGGTGAATTTACATCTTAAGCATTCAATGATTATTGTATGTCTACTGGGATCATTGTTGAGCATCATGATGCCCATGTACATACTCAAAATGGTTTAGCTGAATCATTGATTAAACGCCTTTAGCTTATTTCTAGACTATTAATAATGAGAACAAAGCTTCCCATTTCAGTTTGGGGTCATGCAATCCTACATTTTGCTTCATTAATTCGCATAAGACCTAGTGCATATCATAAATACTCCCCACTACAATTGGCATTTGGTCAAGAGCCAAATATTTTCCATCTCAGAATTTTTTATTGTGCAATATATATACCCATTGCTCTACCTCAGCGCACAAAAATGGGTCCTTAACGAAGATTGAGAATTTATGTTGGGTTTGAAATACCCTCCATTATTAGATATCTTGAACCTTTAACTGGTGATGTTTTTACAGCATATTTTGCTAATTGCTAATTTAATGAAGTTATTTTCCCAACATTAGGAAAAGGGGAGAAAGAAGGGAAAAGGGATATTTCATGGAATGAACCATCATTGTTGCATCTGGATCCTCACACAAAACAATGTGAATTAGAAGTGCAAAAGATTGTGCACTTACAAGCAATTACAAATCAATTGCCAGATGCATTTACTAATACAAAAAGAGTGATTAAATCATATATACCAGCAGCCAATGCTTTTGCTCGTATTGAAATTCCAAAAATAAAACCTGAGAGTAAAGACACTCATGAGTTTAAAACACGCCAAAAGTGTGGAAGAGCAATTGGTTCTAAGGATAAAAATTCTCGAAAGAGAAAGGGAGTAGATAATCATATTGATAGCGAGGAAAATATCCCTGAAGAAATAGAAAATAAAGAAAGTCATGAAATATTTTCATAGACTATTGCATGTGAAATCATAAATGACAAAGATGATCTTGAACCAAAATCAGTCATGGAATGTCAAAATAGGCATGATTGGATAAAATGGAAAGATGCTATGCAGGCTGAATTAGACTCACTAAACAAGCGAAATATTTTTGGGCCAATTATTCCTATGCCTAAAACTGTGAAACCTGTAGGATATAAGTGGGTCTTTGTACGAAAGAGAAATGAGAAAAATGAAATAATAAGGTACAAAGCTAGACTTGTAGCTCAAGGTTTCACAAAGGTCGGGAATTGATTATGATGAAACGTATTCTCCTGTTATGGATGCAATTACGTTCAGGTATCTGATTAGCCTAGTAGTTTCTAAGAAATTAGAAATGCGTCTTATGGATGTTGTAACTGCTTATTTGTATGGATCACTTGATAGTGACATTTATATGAAAATCCCTAAAGGATTTAAAATGCCTGAAGCATTAAGTACAAAACCCAAAGAAATATATTCGATCAAGCTCTAGAGATCTTTATATGGGTTAAAACAGTATGGGTGCATGTGTTATAATTGTTTAAGCGATTATTTGATTAATAAAGGATATGTGAGTAATATTACCTGCCCATGCATTTTTATTAAGAAAACAATATCCAGATTTGTGATTATAGCTGTACATATTAATGATTTAAATATCATTGGAATAGAAAATGAGATCCATGAAGCAACAATATACTTCAAGGAAGAATTTGAAATGAAAGATCTTGGAAAAACCAAGTATTGCCTTAGTTTACAAATTGAGCAAATGCACAATGAGATATTCGTGCATCAATCAAATTACACAGAAAAGATCTTGAAACACTTTAATATGGATAAAGCAAATCCTTTAAGTACTCCAATGGTCGTTAGATCACTCAATATTGAGACTGATCCATTTCGACCCTGTGAAGAAAATGAAGAAATTCTTGGTTCTGAATTTCCATATCTCAGTGCCATTAGAGCTCTAATGTATCTTGCTAATTGTACTAGACCTCACATTTCTTTTGCAGTCAATTTATTAGCAAGGTTCAGTTCAGCTCCAACAAAAAGGCATTGGAAAGGGATTAAACATATACTTTGATACTTTCGAGGAAATGTTGATTTGGGTTTATTTTATTCTAACAATTCAAAACAAGAATTGATTGATTATGCAGATGCATGGCATTTATCTGATCCTTATAAAGCGAAATCTCAAACAGGTTATGTGTTCATAAATAACGGAACTGCAATTTCTTGACGTTCCTAAAAACAAACGCTTGTTGCTACTTCTTCAAATCATTCTGAGATTATTGCAGTACATGAAGCAAGTAGAGAGTGTGTGTGGATTAGATCAATGATACATTATATTGAAGAATTTTATGGTTTTCTAGTAAAAAAAAGTCCAACAATTTTGTATGAAGATAATGCACCATACATTGCACAGTTAATGGAAGAATATATCAAAAGTGATAGAACCAAACATATACCTCCAAGATTCTTTTCATACACTCAAGAGCTAATAAAAGACAATCATATGGATATCAAGTATATTCAGTCTAGCAAGAATTCAATTGATCTTTTCACAAAGACGCTTCCAACTACAATTTTTAGAAAGCACGTTCATGATATTGGAATGCGACATCTACATACTATGTGAAGGAAGATTATACATATCAACTTGAGGGGGAGAAAATCATGCACTGTACTCTTTTTTCTTAAGCAAAAATTTTTCCTACTGGATTTTATTTATCAAGGTTTTAACGAGGCAGTTGCAAAATATTGTTATTCAAGGGGGAGTATTATGAATGTGAATAAACAATATATTGCTTGTGAGAAAATAGTTCTCAAATAGTGAAAAGAAATTTTCTATATAAAGAGATTGAAATTCATTAATGAGAGGTAAAGAAAAAGATAGATTACTCTCCAAATTCTTTTAATATAATAATTCTCCAAATTCTCTCTAAATTCTATTAAAATCACTTTACTATAAAATATTTTTCTTCTAATTAAATACTAATAAATTCAAATTTAATTATATAACAAATTAGATAATTTAATCTTTATTTCACAATAATAATAATATTATTCATCGCATTTGTGAGGTTACTTTAAATTACATAAAAATAAGTCCATTCCGCCAATTTGAAGATAAGATAAAGGAAATTTCTTATCTGAAAGACAAGTGGAAATGAAAGGTATACAAAGAACCAATTACTGTAATCAACTTTTGGTGAGTAATTATTATATGCCCTTGCTTATATAATGTTTGAACTATATGAAACTTTTAAGTGTTCTAAAACTCTTTTTTTTCTATAATAATGTGAATGATACGTGAATAAAAAATTTATTTAATTCGTGATATATAGTAAATAAATAATTAAATATATTATTATTATTAAAAAAATTTTAAAAATAATATTATTATTTTTTTATATAACAATTTGATATTTACTTAATATAGTTATAATTTATTATAATTTTTATAAATATTTTATTTAAATAATTATATAATATTACTTTAATATTTCTTATAATTAATTTTTATCTAACTCTAGAACTGATTTTATATTAAAAAAATTATTATGGCCAGAATTAATCATAAGATAATAAAAATTTTTAGTTACTTGTTAATAAAAACTTAAAAATAATAAAAGTTATGTTTTATTTATATAAAAATTGAAATATTACAACTCTATTGAACTTATAATTTATTACAATTTTAGTAAATTTTTTATTTGATCTATGATACTTTATTTCTTCAATATTTTTATATTAATACTTTTATTTACACAAAAAAATTAATTTAATGCCATTTTTAAGTTCAACTAATAATTAAATTATAAATATTAATTAATTTATTTTTAACACTTTTTGTTAAATTTTATAAAAAAATCTAAAAATGATAATTATACTACTTTCGTATATAAAATATACTTTCAAATAAATTATATGCTCTATTTTTTATTTATTAATTTTTAATTTATAAAAATATCTAATTTTAAAACAAATTATAAAATTTTTCTATTTTTATAAAATTTATTCATTTTAATTTTAATTATTTTTTAATATAATAAAACTTATAAAATTATATTATCTAATTTAATTTATATTAGATATATACTCTATTTTTTATTTATTAAATTTTACTCTATAAAAATATCTACTTTTAAAATAAATTATATACTTTTCTTATTTTAATAAAATTTAGAAAAAATATCATAAATGAACATAATTCAACTCATACCTTTCTTTTATAGCTTTCCTTATTTTTCTTTTAAAAAATGGACATTTGCTTCATTTTCCGTGTTATTGCTTTTTCATTTTTTGCTCACCTAATTTCAGGTACAGAGATGTTCTTTGGGCCAAATATACCATTTTTATTTTTACTTATTAATCTATTTTATCTCTTAATTTTTATTTTTTTCTAATACACATCTAAACATCTATTTTTGACCCATAATATCTCTAGTGAAGCAAAAGGAAGCGCGTGCTTAAAAATCGCTATGTGACGTGGAAAAAAATGTTGAGCTAGACAAATAATTCATTTTTTCCTTTTTTTTTTTAACCCATTTCATTTACAGACATGGCCCGAGATTAAACTCCTCGCCAAGAACAAGCTACCATGGAGATTAGACTCCTCACCAGGAATAAGCCGGAAATCGTCTTAAAATCCCCAATGCAGGTGTGATTAAGCCTCTGATTTCGTTAATACTTAATATTGTCATCGGGTTTTCAGCTTCAAGAATACGGTGTCACAGTGATGATTCCTCTGCTTCATCGAGAGCGATTAAGCTATCGGTGAGGGCTTTGAAAATAGGGACATCAACTTCGAAAGAGAACGCATCATGTGCTTTACTTCGCCTTTTTCAAGTAACTTGTTTGAATTTTGACGTGAAGAGCAAAAAATGAGGAAGAAGGTAGACGAGCGAATTAGGACCGTAGTAGAAAATGGAGTCAAATTACGACAACGTTCTATGTTCGTCATCATCGGCGACAAATCTCGTGACCAGGTATGCTCTTCTGGTACTCCTCCACCTGCACTTTAAAAAAATGCTAATTGATGTTTTTTAACAATTCTTAATTTTTAGGGATTTGGAATTGTGGTTTTAGGGAAAATATTTTTACTTGATTTAAGTTCATGATTTTGTTTTGTGCAGATTGTGAATCTTCACTATATGTTAAGTAAGTCAGTTGTGAAGTCTAGGCCAACTGTTTTATGGTCCTATAAAGACAAGCTTGAACTTAACAGGTTAAGATTTATTTTGGGATGTTGAAGTGATTAATTGTTGTATTAATGTTGATGAATTTGGTAGTCTAATAAGTTGAAAAAATTGGTATTTATATTTATTGAGAAATGATGACGATGAAGTGATTTATGGTTAATTATGCAATCACAAGAAAAACATAGCAAAGTAGGTTAAAAAGCTAATGCATAAAGTTGCATTCAATATGGTAAGGTTAAACTTCAACCGTTACTTGCACTTGATTCTATATATGTAGGGGAACGTATTTATCATCAGTGTGAAAGCATGGTGATGTCTCTGTTTTATTGTTGTTAAACTGCAATATTCAAATATCACATTGTAAGGTGATGGTCTAGTTTAGCTGATGTTTCTCTATGGTGGCAGAGTAAGGAGTGTCTGGAAAAGGTTTCTCAAACAATTTCTTTTCTTGCAAAACCTGAAAATTCCCACTTGCTTCTACTTACAAGTAGGGTTGTGCATGAGTCGGAACAATTCGGAAAATTTAAAAATAAATTCTTCAGACCCGATTCAAAAATTCGGAATAATTTGGAACGGAAATTTAAATTTTTCAAAGCGGATATTCAGAGCAAACGGATATTTTAAAATGCAAATGAATATTTTAAAATGATTATATATATATATATATATATATATATATATATATATAATCATTTTTAAAAATTTTATTTTTAATTTTATTTTAATATTTATATTTTAGAGAAATTTTATGATTATTATGTTTTTGAAGTACTTTAATTTTACTTTATTTTTATTACCACATGATGAGATTACTTTTTATCATCTAATAACCATTATTGAGAAAGTGAGCTTTACTTTGTTGAAAACAAAGTAATCATAGAATTGGCCTATATTTTAATATTTATAAATTTGAACATATTATATAATATGATTAAAAATTTCACCGTAAAAAATTATTTTATAATTTATACATATGTTGAAAATTAATTATAAAAAGATTTAGTTGATGAATCTATTTATTTTATTTTAAATAATTAAATAATTAATATTTAAAATGTCAAATATTGTATGTTAAGTTTTAATAATAAATTGTCTAAAATAAATTATTTGAATATAATTAATTATTAAAATGATACTAAATTTTACCTGTAACACATATTATAATTAATTATCAACTATATATATATATATATATATATATATAGGTTTCAATTTCGGTTCAGCTCAGTTCGGGACGGTTCAGTTTTCGATTCGGAGAACTCATGTTCTTTAGACCCACTATAATAAATATTTTTGAAATGATTCGGTTTGGAGATAGTCAAATGATCAACAGATATTTTCAGTACTAGATATTTTCAATTTTAATTTTTCAGGATACTTTGAATTCTCCAAGACCCATGCACAGCTCTACTCACCGTGATTAGTTTGTTCTCTTAATATAGTTGCCTTTCATTTTATTTTTGATATATTTTGTTTGGGTTACAACAGGATTACTTTAAACACTGTACACAATGCTTGTTTGTGAATTTTGATATCTATCACTACCTCAACTGGGTATGCTCAAATGGACGAGGTGATTGTTTAACCAGATGTCTCTTGTTATCCATCCCCATGGTGGCTTTATGAGAAATTTCTTTGAAAACATTTTGGAGTAAATATAATAACTTCAAGTATTGGAACTAGCAAGGGAGTTACAAAGAGATAGGGCTGTTGAGCTCGTAGGATTGCGTCCATGTGGTTTTAGGCCTCAGCACTCCAGCAAACTTGGGAATGAGTTTAACCTAAGAAAGTTGACCCTTTTTCGCTTTTTGTTAGAACTGGAGGATTAACTTATTGCCTATATAAAAAGATTCTGAAAAGAATACAAAGAGAACGCAGGGTCGTCCAAGCTAGGATCATGAAGCCACTGGTGGAATTGATGCTTGTTTTCGGGTCAAACATGGTGGATAAATCAGCGTTTGTGGTCAGTGTTTTGCTTCTTTGTTTAATGGGTTCTTTTTGTTTTTCTCTTGAGATGAATTTTGATTGAGTTTAGTGTTGGCAAAATTAAGTGTGTATCAATAAAATTGTTTATCTTTATCCCTTTTCTTTTAGGTACCCTGAGATAAGGTGAGGTATGTATGTTTGAATTTAGACTTTGCTCACCAACTGCTTGATGTAATGCCAAAGAAAGAAATTTTCTTTGTCTTCAAGATGTTTAGGTCAATCTTGTTGCTTGTTATTTTTTTAAAATTTACTGCTATGTTGTGTATTGTGATGGATATGGGTCACAATGATGTTAGCTTGGTGGAGGAGGATGGTGTTCAAGAAGGTTGCAGGTGGTGGTGGTGCAAATGGAGGGAAGAGGAAGAAAAGAGCCTCCAAATTATAAATAAATCCTTTCTCTTAAAGTTTTTTTCATTTTGATACAGTAGATAAATATGTCAGTAAATTTTTTTATCTTCATTTGCTCTGAAATGCATGGAAGACACGTTATTCGACATCTGAAAAGTCAGAATTAGGAGGTGAAATAGACCTACAAGTAAAAATTTAGGGTAAAATAGTGTATTTGGCCATGTTCTTCGTGGAAGGTTAAACTATTTTTGTTGGTATGGCCCACATAGACCTGAGGAATGATCGGTTGTTGTGTGGCCATCTTTTCACTGGTTACTTGAGTATTTGTCCCTTTCTATTTGTGAGAGTCCTGGCCCACGTGGTCCCATGCAAAACACTTCATGCATGTCATTCTGTCTCTTGACTATCAGACACGCACTTTTCTACAATCATTGGGTCTCTCTATTTTCCTTCCACATTATAAATTGGCAAAAATCATGTCTAACTCTAAATTTATCAAACTTTTAAGTTTAGGCCTACATATTTAGACGTTTAAATTTAACAGATTTAAAGTTTTAAATTATTTTGTTAATTTTTAATAAAAATTATTTATTTTAGTCCTTGAAGTATAATATTTTTAATATTTATACTATTTTTTATTTTTAATATTTATATTATTTTTAAAATTTTTTCATCGATAAAAAATAAATTTATTTATTTTAATTTTTAATATTTTAAATTATTATATACATATTTAAATAATTTTAAATTTTAAAAATAAATAAGCAAGTTAATACTATTATACTAAATTTAAAAAAAATATAATAATACTACTATTTTTCATAATATTTTAAATTATTGTAAATAAACTTTTATAATATAAACTTTTTTTATGTACCTAAAAAGCATAATTGTAGTTAGTAGGGTTTAGCGTGCGCCTAAATATTTGACGACCACGATACTGTATGGGTTTGAGGCCCACTTAAAAGTACAAAATAGATTTTGGGTCTATTTGGAGATAGAGTTGCTACCCGAATAAAAATTGGGACACACTTATACGGTAATTGGATTTCACGGAGGTTCTCAGAAGTCATCATCAGAGAATGGTTTCGTAAACTGAGTATAAGCATTTGAATGCTCACCCAACTTCATGGTTGGCTTCCGTTTGTGTTTTATAAATTATTACCTTTAATTATTCAATTATTTTCTTGTTAACACGCGGATTGTTGTTGCCTTCAGAGAATTGTCAAATTTTAGAATTAAATCCAGATTTGTAAATTAATTCTTTTTCATGCACTTAGTCCTGTCATTTATCATAAGAAAAATAAATAATCAATATGTACAATCATTCATTCAAATCAAAAGGGGGAAAGTGATTAAAGATTACAACGATTCGGGGCAAAATAAAAGGATAATATACAGAAAATAAATCATACATATACCAAAAGTAAACTAATAATAAACTATTTACACAAGCAAAATGCTCTTGAAAGTTAACTAATTAAAGTGACTACTCAATGATAAAATCATCAACTAATTCCTGCAATAAACATATGGTTAGTTTTCTTTTACAAAACACGACATTATCTACAATGATAATTTATAAATAACGTTCACAAGAGATTTTGCAATACAAACTAAGAAAAATTCTCAAATGATCAAGATATTATCATACATGTTACATCACCTAACATGGTAATTATATGTAATGACAAGAGAAAACATACGAGATAAGATCATGCAAGATTCTATAAAGGAAGAAGGGCTAGATTGCTTAGAGGCTTGTCAGTGTGGAGATCGCCTTATGGATGAGGCGATCACCTCATTGACAGGGGGCGATGCCTCTATGAAGAGACGTCGCCTAATCAATAGGCTCTCTCGACACTCAAAATGATTAAAATTTTATCCTAAGCAAGCAAATGTATACACAAATATCCAAAAAGTATATCAAACTACAATTACATGCAATAATTTAATAGATCAAGCCAATGAAGTGGTATAATGAGTGAGATAAACCTAAAATATACCTAAATAAACCAACAAGTTAAATCATATGCCAGGCAAATATCAAAGTGACAAGAGGATGAAAATGATTTACTTGAGTATAAGCTTTGTCAAAATGATTGGCCGTCAGAGATGTGCTTTTGAATGTTGATCTTCAGTAGGATGTGAGCTTCACTTTGAATCAAGTTCTTTACCTTCTTCTTCTTAAAGAAAATAGACCTTTTTGAGCTTAGTTTTCTCCTCTCCCTTCTCAAAAAATGTCCCTCTATTTATTAAGCTTTCTCTCTCTTTTTCTTTTCTTTCTTCTAACCATGACTAACCTCCTGCCTCTCCCCTTTTTTTTTTCTCTCTCTTTTTCTTCCTTTTATTCACTACCTTACCTATGCTCCTAGGTTCTTTAGATCATGATGAGCCTCTGTAGCCTTTTTCTTTCCCCCTAAAAATCTCTTCCTCATTGAAAATCAGGTCTTGGGGGTGTGAGGCCTACACCACTTGGCCACCATGGCTGCATATGTATTAAATACAACTACAAGTGGCCTGTGTAATATCCCGTGTTTTTTAAATATTTTTATATTGTACCGGGATATGCAGTATTAATAATTTCTGTATATTATATGATATTTTTACGAGTTAATATGTATTTAAAACCTATTTTTATTATTGTGTATTATTTTCAGTGTTTTACGTAAAATTTTCCCGGGACTTGCATTTTTGGAAAAATTTTCACGTAAACAATTTATTATTAATTATATTAAATATATTTTCGGACTTGCATGAACTCATGCGTATTTTTAAAATACTAAATAAAGCCTGTGTGTGTATATATTTATTTAATTAGGGTTTAATATATTACCCTAATATTTTATTATTTGTTTATTCATTTATTGTTATTTAAGTATTTTATTTAATATTAAATTATTAAAATTATTTTTTTATTTTTATTATTATTATTTTAATATTATTTTATTTTATTTTATTTTTTTCTTTTTCTTTTTCTTTTTTCTTTTCTTTCTTTTTCTTTTTCTTTTTTCTTTTCTTTCTTTTCTTCTTCTTCTCCTTTCCTTCTCCCGCGCCCGACCACCACCATTCTTCCTTCCCTCCCGCTGCAACTCCGGCCACCTACCGTCGGTGTGCCTCCCGGCTTGCCACTGCCGTTCCCAGCCGTCCCCCGCCGCCAGCAGCTCCCTTCCCCGGCGCCGGCGAGCTAGTTTTCCTCTTTTGGCCGAAAATCGACCCTTCGCCGTTTCTCCCTCCTTCGGCCACCGTTTTCGACACCGCCGGTATCTTTCTTCTCCTTGAGCTCCGGTGAGTGTGATTATAGCTTTGGTTTGAGCTTAAATGGTCTAGAATTGCTTAGGTTTCGAATTTTCAATTTTGGCCTATTAGGGTTTTTGATTTTTTTTTGAGCTTCGAATTGGATGATTCATGAAAAATCCCTTCACAAATGTTGTTCCTAGTAGCTCAATCTAAATGTATGAATTTTTGTAGAATTTTTGGAGATTGTTTGGATTTTTGGGTATTTTTGAATATTTTAATATTATTTTCTAATTTTCGGAAATTAATTATTTAAATTATGAAATTGGAGTTTATGGTTAAATTAGGTGTTGAAATGAATTATAGGAATTTATTTGGAATTTTTATGAATTTCTAAGTATTTATTTTGAATTATTGAAGTTTATGTGATTTTGAGAAATTAGGGTTAATTGTGTTTTAAAGTGAATTTAATTGGTTAATTGAGTTTAATTATTGATATTATTGATAAATATGTTGAGAAAATTAATTTTGGTTAATTGTATAATTTTTGGTGAATTTTTGAAGTAATTTAAGTATATTTATATATATAGGGGTATTTTGGTAATTTTATCCTAAATTGTCTAAAAATGTAATTTAATTGGTTTTAGTATTTATTTAAGGTATAAAAATGATTTCTACAAAATATTTGGTATTTTTAACTAATTAAAACTATTTTTCGTGAATTATTTTCAATTATATATATAATATACGGTTTTTCTAATAAAATGAGTTTTTATCGGTTTTTACTGTGTTTTAAGGTTAATTATGTAATTTCTACTTATAAAATGAATTTCTATGTTATAAGGATATTTTTGGTATATCTGGAATTGTTCTGTGTTTGTGGACCCCGGTCGGTGGACTGTAGTTTGGAGTCCGACCGTGGGATTTTGATGGTGCCTTGTGTAGTTTTTCGAAGTGTATTTCTTTGCAGGGTCGGCTCTACTCTTTTGAGTAGAGAGATGTCCGTTTTACAGGGGAGGTTCTGTCGGATTTTCGGTAGAATTCTCGTAAAACGTGATGTCCAGTCGAACCCTAATTTCTGATTCTGTGTTTAATACTCTAGATCGAATTCTAGGATTTCTGTTAGGTTTATTCTGATGTCGATTATTTATTGCTTGTTTAGTTGCGTCGAGACCGAGGGCTAGTGGACCAGGCCTGTCGGACCTGTCTCGTGGAGCGCATTAGGTGAGTTACTATACTATATATATATGCTTAGGATGCATGATTTAGAAATACATGTTTTATGTTGATTAAATATGCATAAATAATTTGATTATTTCTTAAGTTTACATTAAGTATATTTTTGGTATATATTAAATTATATGCATGTTTTGTAAATAAATTATACTTAAAATGATTTTAAATATATTTCCAACTTAAGTTATAATTTGATGGAATTCATTTGACATATATATACTCGAAATATACCTGGTTTGCTTTTGGTATATATATATGGGTTATATTGTTATTTCATTTACATTCATGCATCATTTATTTTTGTGAATGAATGTTTTATATTTAATGATGAAGGATATCGATAGAACGTGCTACCTAGTAGGCAGCACTAGGACCGAGTACGTACCGGTACGCCTATAGCTTTAGGCTATATTACTAACTATTTATGGATATTGATTTGATATGATTAATTGATATGTGAGATGTGGTTTGGAGGTGTGATTGCTGGAGCTCGGTTGACTAAGTGTCTCGGGGCCAATCACACTGGCAGTCAGACTGCTGGAGCTCGGTTGACTTAGTGTCTCGGGGCCAGTCTACTGTCCAAATGGATTAAGTGGATATATTTGGAATAAGTGAGCCTGTATGGCTAGAGTGTTGTTTAACACTATTTTCTGAGGTTGCGATATTCTAGGGTTCTATATGATCCTTCATAAAAGATGATTTTTAATGAAAATATATAAAATGATTTTATTGCATCTGTGTGTAATTGCTTGTATATATACATATTATATATATACTGTTGACTGTATGCATTATCACTTAGTGTGTATATATAAATATTATAGTAATTCACTCAGTGAGGTCTGACTCCCCTCCGTTGATAATTTTTCAGGAGAGTCAACATCTTCAGACCTCAGTAGCAGGTCGATACGCCGGATTTCTTCCGCCCCGGCTTCTTTGTGTAAATTATTTACTTGAGTCTTATTTATTTTATTTAGACACTGCAGTAGTTGTGAATTAAAGTATTGGATTTCATGTATTTTATTTTAAAGAGATGTATTATATTGAAACTGGATTTGTATTAAAGAGATTATGTATCTATGAGATGAGATTTTGATTTAAATCCAGTTGATGTAAATAATATTATGATATTATGATTTTTATTTCCGCTGCATATTATAGTGTTA
This sequence comes from Mallotus nudiflorus, assembly GCA_947683625.1. Taxonomy (NCBI): domain Eukaryota; kingdom Viridiplantae; phylum Streptophyta; class Magnoliopsida; order Malpighiales; family Euphorbiaceae; genus Mallotus; species Mallotus nudiflorus. Next base: position 299,435 of record CANTUR010000397.1, read on the forward strand.
TTGTTATTAGTGCATGTTTATTCTATTTTTAGGCTTGCTACGGGTTCCGGATTCGAAAGAATTCCCGTTCCCTAGCGCCGATCATGGCCCCTGTTTTGGGTCGTGATAGCCTGCCACAGAGGCAAGGCCGCTACAATGAGGTGATTGCCTTTACAATGGTTGTCAAAGAGGTTATTGCCTCATGGCATAGAGGTGATGCCTCTCTGGCCCGGCCTCATATTAGGCCAAATGGGCCTGGGCTGCTTTGGACAATTTGGGCTTCTGGGCTCTTAAGTCCATTTTCAATCGAAGATTCAAGTTTTATACTTGTGTCTAATTTTTATATTCTCATCATCGAGCTTAATAGTGGGCCGATTAAATTGAACATCCCTAATTCATCCTCTATCGCGGGTTGATTAAATTGGGTGTCTACAGTTTGCCCCCTTTTGAAAAATCAAATGCATGCAATGATAATTTTTTAAAAAATCACATGCACAACAACAAATAAAACAATAAGATGAGCAATATACCTGACTCTTAAGTTTCACTCGAGAGATGAATCCTTCAATTTTGAAATGTGATCGTGATCCTCGGGTTTTCCTGGCCCGATCAACCACTCATTAGTATTTGATAAATTATTTAAAGATAATTATTCTCGGGTTTTCCTAGCCCAATTACTGTTCTTCTAGGGACTTAGACCTCTAGGTTTTCCTAGCCCAATCGTCAATTATCTGAAATATGATTCTTAGGTTTTTCTGACCTGATCATCAACCATTTGAAATACAATTCTCGATTTTTCCTGGGCCAATCATCACTTAACCTCGAATTCAATTTTTGAGTTTTCTTGGCTCGATTACCATTGAGGATGTGGTTTTTTAATTTTTCTGGTATGATTATCACTCCTTTGAGGATATAGACTTTTGGATTTTCCTGGCCCAGTTGTCATTCACTGTTGACTTCAAAGATACTACTCGAACTATTGCCTTGGTCTTTGAGCTTCGGGGATACAAACCTAAACGGTCCTTTCTTGATCATGAGCTTCAGGGATTCAAACTTGAATAGCCCTTTCTTGATTATAAGCTTCAGGAATTCAAACCCAAATAACCCTTTTTTGATCACGAGCTTTAGGGATTCAAACTAGAATAGTCTTTTATAGATCACGAGCTTCGGGGATTCAAACTTGAACAACCCTTTCTTGATTACGAGCTTTGAGGATTCAAACATGAATAATCCTTTCTTGATCACGAGCTTCAGGGATTCAAACCCGAACAGCCCTTTCTTACTGCAACATAACTTTTTAGGTTTTCTTGGCCCGATCATCACTAAAAATAATCACCTAGATGACTTTTACCTCTGTGCCTCAATTTCCAAATACACACGAATGATGTTTTTTTTAAAAAAAACTTTACTCCACCATTCACTATAAAAGCAAATCTTTTCTTCCCTTTTTTTCTTTTCCTTTCTTTTCTTCCTCTTCCTCTCCAAACTTCCCATGCCTCCTTCTCAAACAATGGATAACAAGAAAACACCTCTTGCACTTGGATGGGATTGTGTCCTGCCTTTCGTTAGTGCCTTATGGAGCCTCAGATTGACACGAGAAGGTTCGATTCCTCTCCTAGCAGACCTAGGGACCCATATTTGCTCAAAGGCATTTAGAGAGGTTAGTACTCAAATTTTCTTCATTTTTCCTATAAATCACATTAGGTCAGTGGTCGTTCATGTTTATTTATTATTTTGAATCAGAATTAGGTTAATTAAACATGGCATTTATGATATTGACATTAAAAAATTAAGAAACCGTCACTGTCTATATTGCGCAGAAATGATCGCCTCTTCGATGAGGCGATCATCTCATTAATGAAGTGATAATCTCATCAATGAGGCAAATTATGACAAATGTTCACTTAAAATTTTTCTATAAAAACAACAAAACATATTAATTTAACTTCCCTGATTTATTTTTTTCAGCACGATGCGTAGACGTTCAAGGGTGCTGGGAACTTCCATGGGGCCCAGGCCTTTTACGATGAGCTAATTGAAGACCAGAAGGACTGGATTCAGGAGACTAGGTTCGAGGACTTCATTCTCTCACTTCCTGCCAAGCATGGCTGGATGGACCATCAGTTGCTTCACGCATTGATGGAGAGGTGGTTTGACATGACCCACACCTTCCACCTCCCGTTTAGAGATATTATGACCTGTGTTTTTAAATTATTAAATATTATTTGAGATATACAATGTTAATAAAATTTGGAAATTTCATTTATTTATTTTCATTATTTGTGATTATTAATTGTCATTTTATGTTAAAGTATGTATTTTATGTAAATATGTATTTTAGAAGTTATTAATTTAATATTAGGGTTTATACTATTAATGTTATTTTTGAAAAGTATTATTTTAATGATATTATTTTAAGTACTAATATTATTTTATTATTTGACATGATTTTGAGTATTATTTTTATTATTTAATTATTCCATAAATATTGTTTATTTTTATCATTTTTATCATTATTTTTTTCAAGGTTATTTTATTTATTATTGTGATAAATTAATAGAGTTTGTGTAATTATTTATGTGTGTATATATATAGTTAAATATGTGTGTATAATTGTATATGTGTGTGTGTATATTATATATTATATAGAGTGTATTTTATATATATGTTGACTAAGTTATATTTTAACCATATGTTTTTAATGAAGCTTTATATTATAATATTAGAATATATATATATATACACACATACAAACAAACACACAAACCCATACACATAAACCAACACATACACGTGCACACATATACATACACACAAACACTTAAACACAAAACAAAACACACAAACATATACCCATAAGCACATACACACACATAAACATATAAACACATACACTGCACACATAAACTATAAAAAAACCACCTAAAGCCAAGCCTTCCTCCTTCGCTCATTATCACCTTCTCGTCCTCCAGCCACCTCTTCATGCGTTTCTGATGTCTATCAACTCCTCTAGCTTTGATGATCTCGAATCTAAGCTTGGTTTTAGCTCTAACTTGTTTATTTGTAAGTTTTCTTGATTTTTAGTTTTAAGCTTTAAGATTTTCTAATTTTTTTAGGTTGATCTTGAATGATTCGGTTAATCTTCCTTCACAAATGTTGTTCCTAGATGTTGAATCTATATGAAAATATATTTTTTTGATTTTTAGAATTTATTTGAATTTTTGTTAATTTTATTATTATTTAATGAATTTTTGTAAATAAATTATTTAAATTATTATTATTATAAATTGTTATTAATTTTAGTGTTGAGAAATTAATTTTTGAGAATTTTATATGATTTTTAGGAATATTTTTATATTATGTAAATATTGGAAACTTAGGTTAAAGTTTAGTTTTTGTTGAAATAAATGTTTAATTATATTTTTTAGGTCATATTAGAATATTATTTGTTGATAAAATAATTTTTATGATTTTATATAATTTTTTTGGAATATTAAATATATTATGTATATTTTGAATAATTGGGTTAATAGTGTAATTTGTGATAATTATAGTTAAATAATATGTTTTAAATGGTTTTAGAATTATTTGAGGTATTAAATTGATTTTTATAAATTATTTACTATTTTTAACTAATTAATACTAATTTTTGAAGATTATTTTCAAATAATATATTATTTATTGTTTTGGTGGTAAAATGGGTTTTTATAACTTTTTATTATATATTTAGGTTATTTAAGTTATTTGGATTCATAAAATGAATTTTTATTATTTTATGTGTAATTATTGGAAAATTTGATTTTTAATAATACTATATTATTTGAGATTTTTAATTAATTATTGTGAAAATAATTATTTTTGGTGTTTTATTGTTTAATATATTATATTTCGATATTTTGAGGATATTTGTGGAATTTATTAATTTTTAAAATATTTATTTTTTTAAATGCGTTTTTGGTGGATTTGTGAACCCCGGTTGAAAAATTGTGTAGTTTGGGGTCCCAATCGAGGGTGTTGAGTATTTCGGTTTTAGAAGTGTGTTTTTCTTACAGGACCGACTTTAATTTTTAGTAGAGAGATGTTCGTTTTACGAAGGAGGTTCTGCCAAATTTTTGATAAAATTCTTATAAAACGTGACGTCGGGTTGATCATGAAATTCCATGTTTTTGTCTGAGTTTTTATATTCCTAGATCGAGTCTCTTTAGAAGTATAAATTAGATTTATTTTGATTGGTTATCGTTATTTTATTTTCTAATTGCATCAAAACCGAGGTCTAGTGGATCGGATTAGTCGAGTCAGTCTCGATGAGCACAGCATTGTAAGTTATTATAATTATATATATATATGCTTTGCATTAAAACACATGATTTTAGGTTTTTATATTTTTAATATATGTTTTAAATGATTTAATTCATTAAATGATTTAGTATACTTTTGGTTTATTTTTAATATATATATATATATATATATATATATATATATATATATATATATATATATGTATATGCTGCATATTTTTAATATACATTTAGTATATCTTTGACATATTTAGAGTTTATTTTGATATATGCATGTTATATAATTTGATACATTTTTTAGTATACTTTCGGTATAGTTTAAGTATATTCTTGTATATTGTATGCTACGTTATTTTAATTGAGCATTTTATTATTTTCCATGAATATACATAATTTTTAATTGAAGGATATCGATAGAACGTGCTACCTAGTGGGTAGCATTAGGACCGAGTACATACTGGTGCGATAGATTATAGGGTTGAATTACTAACTTATTTGAGGTGTCATTTGATTGATTATTTATTGAGATTAATGTGGTTGAGGAGTGTGATTGTGAGAGTTTAGTTGACTTAGTGTCTCGGACCAATCACACTGATAGTCAGACTGTTGGAGCTCGGTTGACTTAGTGTCTCGGGGCCAGTCTATTGTCCAAATTGGAATAAGTGATTTAATTGGAATTAAGTGAGCCTGTATGGCTAGATATATATTTTTAATTGAGGTTGCGATTTAATTAGGGTTCTGTTGATCCTTCATAAATAATTAAATATTTTTCTACATATATATAAAGTGATTTCAGCATTTGTGTATATATGCCTGTATAAATATTTATTATATATACTGATGACTAATTGCATTTGATATTAGGATGCATGTATATATACTATAATAATTCACTCAGTGAGGTCTGACTCCCCTCAGTTGTTAATTTTTCAGGAGAATCTTCCTCCTTAGACCTTAGTAGTAGGCCTATCCGTCGAACTTCTTCCGCCCTGGCTAGCCTATGTAAATTATTTACTTAATCTTTATTATACTCTAGAAAATTGCAGTAGTCATATTTTGTATTAGCAGTGGTTGTAGTTTGCATCAGTTGCATGTATCTTTTATCAGAGGCTTATCTCTGAATATTGTGTAAATATTTTATGATATGATATGACAGAAGGATTTATTTAACATATTGATTTATGATTTTATTTATGTCGTTATTTATATTCATTTATTTTATTTCATTGCATGCTTTTGTTCTTTTAAGGCTTGCTACGAGTTTCATATTTGAAAGAATTCCCGTTCTCTAGTGCCGATCATGACTCCCGGTTTAGGTCATGACAATAGAGCTTACCCTAGATCCTGTGTCTTTTGCCACCATTACTGGGATAGCTTGTGTTGGGGACCCTGTTCCTCTTGATGTGAGCTTGCATCAGCTGACTCCAAACAAGGCCGCATTCATTGAGCGCCTTTTGGGTATGATTCCAAACATGAAGAGGACTTACACCCTTAAGATTGATTCGATTAGGAGTGTCTACACTAAGGAGAGAGCTATAGTTATGGTCACCCCGCGCGAGGTTGATCAGGTGGTACGAGCCTTTTTGCTTTACCTACTCGGTACCACTTTCTTTGTTGACACCGCTAGCTCCATAGACCTGATGTTCCTGCTACCTCTCCGAGATCTATATCAAGTGTCCACCTTTGACTGGGGTAGCTACGCTCCTCATACTTGTATCGGAGTATGGATAAAGTGGTTTGAAGGGCCAAAAGGTTCTGCAGCTTTTGGCATGCCGTTTTGGTAAGTTATACCTCCCTTCCTTCTTAATTTATTTTGATTTCCACTTATTAACGCCGACTAACCAATTTCCCTAGTAGGTCTGGGCCTTGGAGTTGGAGCTACTCATAGGTGTGCAGCGAGTGGGGGGATCATCTTCCTGCCATCAGCAGATGGGGTGCCAGCCGTGTCCTGAAGAGGCATCTCACTTGGGTGCACATTCACAAGCAGCATATGAACTCCTTGACACAGGACGCGGTACCTACAAAACATGTTTTTATTCATTAGTAATTTGTGTGAACTTAATCCACTTACCTGCTAATGCTTTTATCTTTTGTAGATTCAGAATGACTTGTGGAGCTCTAAGGATAATTAGAACATTAAATGACTTGATCCAGGCCTCTAGCACGAAGGAGGGTGCTTCTCTGTGGGCTAGGATATCGGCTTGGTACCTTGGCAAGTGGGTCATGACTTGGCGTGGAGGTGTTAGAGTAAGATGAGTCCCTAAGTCTCCTCCTGATAGCATGCTTTGGACATATGAATTGGAAGGTGATGACCTTGCCTAGGCTATCATTAGTTCACTGGCTACGGATCATACAGTCTGGGTCAAGAGCAGATATATCGAGTTCGTTCGAGCCCATCTTCTGCTGATGGTCCCCTTTTATGCTGCTTCCACCTCTCAAGTATACCTTTATTGCTTTCCTTTTTTAGAGTTGTTTGTATTCCCACATGATCTCTTTCCTTATTTTTAGGCTACAGCCACTAGGCCCATGCCTTATACTAGACTCTAGGTGTGGTAAAGAGATCCCTTGAGGCGTTGTTTGGATCAGAGCAGAGAGGGGAGTTCATCTGCTGCTGAGCAGGTGAGGCCGCCTATAACTTTCGGCCCTCAGTTCATTCTTGGTAGTTTTGCTCATATTCCTGACCTCTTTTAGCTTGATGTTAGGTCCCTCCTAGAGAGTTATCCTGCTAGTTCCTGACTTTGGATGAGAATCTTATGCCTGCATACACTCTTGGTGATGCCACTCATGTGAGTTTACTCCTAACTTGTTTTCACCATTATTCTTGACACATTTGTTAGTTCTAACACTCACTCAATAATGCAAATTCCTCTGGAGCAAGGCCTATACATGTACCGTATAATAGAGGCCCAGAGGGACTACATGCTGGACATTACCCAATAGTGGAGGGTCAAAATATTTCTGTACTTGCATGTATGCATGCTCGCATGATTGACTAACCTGTGATTTGCTTAAACATGATTGTGATGAGGCCAATAGGGTGAGGATTACTACCCTCGAGCATCAAATCGATGTGTTCCAAATCGATGAGGATGACGATGATAAGGATGGGAGTGGTGGTGGTGTTGGAGGAGGGGACGACCTTGAGGGCATCAAGTCAGACACTTGATAGACTAGGGCCCATGAACCATTTTTATTTTTATTAACTCATTTAATTTGGATGTGAACACATATGATCTTCTATTTTTGGATGAACTATTTATAGAATGTAGCTTTTATTTCAATCAAATCCATTCCGTTACATTCAATTTATTTCTAGTGATTACATGAATGTGTGTTTGCCTTGCCATTCTGTAATTTACATTGCTGAGATTGCACAATTCTGATGAAAAATCACTAGTTGATACTGTTGAAGAGGTGATTGCCTTATGGCTTTCTGGTGAAGAGGCGATCGCCTCTTGGTGTTAAGGCCATGCCTCTATGATGAGGCGATCGCCTCATTATGAGGGTGGTTCCTCCCCTTTAAAAGCCCAACTCCTTTGCTCAACCTTATTCTTGAGACACCCTCATCCCTAACCCTTACCTTATCTCTCTAAACACCTCTGAAAACTTGAACCATGATCGAATGAAGCCTCAAATTGCTACAATTGATCTTGAAAAGCTTAGATAATGGATCTTTGTCTAGGTTAGCGCCATTTCACCTTTCAATCTTTAAATCATTATACACTAGGAGAATCAATTTCTTTTTCTTTCATGTTGTGGCTCAATTTTGGGATCCTCAAAAATATGTTTTTTGATTCAATACGATAGAGATATGCTCCTTACTAGAGGAGTTTGAAGCAATTCTTTGTTGTTATACAGATTCCACTTGTTAACTTGTAGTTCCTGCTTTTGAGAATCCAACCCCTCACTCTATTCAGTATCAAATGGTGTGGATTTTCAATCTCTCACCCCAGTCTTCTTCTCATTGCATTCTCGATTCAGAAGTTATACTAGAATCCTTCCTTGAGATCACTGTAGGTGTAGACAAAAAAGAAACTTACTAGCCTTGAATGATAGCTTTCTATTTGTATGCTCAGTTTTTGTTTATTTCTTCTTATAGGAATTTTAATTCAAGGATCCTTTCCATTCTTGATCAAGTGGAATCCGGGTTCAACCCTTTCTCTTTTATTTTAGTAGAAATGATTATTGGACTGGATAATTTCATAAAAATAAGATAATTTTCTAGGAGTCCATTCCTGTTGGAGGTAGGCACATCTGTGTCGATTCCTGACTCTTTCATTAATCTGTCAATTGCACTTAATCATTTAATACCTTGCAGATGTGGCTCTATAAGAAATTGAGCTTGCTTGACCCCTTCAAGATGTTGGGCGTTATAGGGCGAAGCATTATCGAACCAGGAAGCTACATCTCATACCAGCAGACGTTCACAGTTGACTATCAACACTCCTTGACACCATAATCTGCTAGATGTGCCCTTGGTGGAGATTACAGTATGTGACTATCCAGTCCTACACCTATTGTGTTCCAATTACCTATCTTCATCTTGCCACCTTTTACAACCCAGCCTGCCTCTGCTGTTAATATGGTCGGAAGCAATTGATTGTGGAGTTAGTTTATGAGTTTGAATTAGGACCCCCTTTCTCAAAACTTTTTAGATCACTTAATGGCAACTTGGCCTCGCATAACCATTGAGAGAAATTTAGACTACAACGAAGATTAAACTACTGATAATCATTACAAAGCATGGGTCTACTTATAAAAAATAGAGAGAGATAAGTTCATTAGAAATAAGAGAACAAAAGAGTTACAAGTATTGGATGCCCATGGTGATCAACAAAAGAAAAGAAGATAAAATTAGTTCATGTAATTAAGTTGTCGTTTCCCTTTTCATTAGATGTAGTTTTCCTTTTAGTTAAACAGTTTGTAATAGACACTTTGTGTAATGCTTGATAGTAATTCAAGCAATCTATTTCATTAACTTAAGCACAATATGTATATACATTTTTCTTCTCATACATCTCATATTGTTAATTAGCTTGCCTTTGTAAGTTTTTTAACTAACCATTTTGCATCTCTCTCTTTCCTTTTGCACGTCCCTAGCTTTTTCCTGGATCGTCTCTTTTTGAGATTTTCAATCTAGCAGGACTTTTTCATTTTTTCTTTTTATTTTGGTCTCTAATTTTTGCCTAGACAACCCTTTTTTGAGGTTTTCTCCGTAGCAAGATTTTTATAAAAAGTATTTCTTGAGTTTGTCTAGGTTGATGGGCTCTTTGAACTCATTCCCTTCCATGTCAGACAAAATAGCGACACCTTTTGAGAATAACTTCTTTACAAGATATGGTCATTCCCAATTCAGTTTGAATTTTCCTTGTGGGTCAGTCATGATCTACTTCGTAAGCTTCAGCACCAAATCCCCTTCTCTGAGATTTCCTGGTTTAATCTTCTTATTGTATGCTCGGGTTATTCTTTTTTGATACAACTGGGAGTGATACATAGCTTTTATTCTCTTCTCGTTCATCAGTGTCAACTGTGCCAGTTGACTCTCCACCCACTGGTACTTAGGAAGTTTGGATTTTGACAGGACCTTTAACCACCTTATCTTAACCTCTATTGGTAATACAACTTCATATCCATATACCAAGGAGTACAGAGTGACCCCTGTTAATGTTCTAGCAGTGGTTCAGTATCCCCACAAAGCAAACTACAAGTACTCTACCCAATCTCAATAATTTTCCATCATCTTGGTCAGGATCTTATTTACATTCTTATTGGTGGCTTCCATTACCCCATTTTCTTGTGGCCTATATAGAGACGATCTGTGATGCTCAATCTTGTAGTCTTTCAGTAGTGTGATCATCTCTGCCTAAAATTGAGCCCCATTATCAGTAATAATATGGTGTGGTAAACCATATCTGCAGATTATATTCTTTTCAATGAATCTCTACATTTTCTTCGAACCCACAATAGCGTAAGATTCAGCTTCAACCCACTTGGAGAAGTAATATATGGCCACTACAATGTATCGATGACCATTAGATGCCTTTGGCCTTATTTCTCCTATAATTTCAATTCCCCACACGGTGAACGACTAAGGAGAAAACATTCTTTGGAGCTCTATAGATGGTAAGTAGCTAACGTCACCATAAGTTTAGTAGTTGTGAAATTTCTTCATAAATTTAATACAATATGTTTTTATGGTAAGCCAGAAATAGCCCTAACGAGATATCTTTTTTGACAATACTGTCCTATTCATGTGCGACCCGTATACTTCTTTATGAATTGCTTCCATAAGTTTTTGAGATTCATTCTTGTCAACACATCTTAGGTGTACCCTGGTCGACATCCTTTTGTACCACATCCCATTATAGATAATGAATTGTCGAGATAACATTTATAGGGACATCCTTTCTTTCTTATCAGCATCCTTTAGAAATTTCCCTATTTCTAAATATTTTTGCAAGTCATAAAACCAAGGCTTCTTAGCAGCAACAATTGATACTACCCTCATCTCCTTGTAATAAGGACTTCAGGATTTTATTAAAATCAAAGGCACTCTCCCATATAGAGGCCAGTGTAGCTACGGTTCAACTATTTGATTTTCTTCTCTTAAAAGATGAACAAACTTACACTGAATAAACAAATATGAGACAATATCTAAATATTCCTAGTACAGATGCAATCTATCTTCCTTTTTCTCCCACTCTTTAGCAGCTTGTTTTATGATTAACATAGAATCCCCATACATAGTAACATTCTCCGCTCTTGCACTACGCAGTGCCTTTAGACAAAAAATGTAGGCCTTATATTCCATTTGATTGTTAGTTGACTCAAATTCGAGTCTTTTTTCCATCAAGATCATTTCTCCTTCCAGCGTTACCAGGATCATACCTATTCCAACTCCCTTATTATTAATGGCTCCATCAAAGTATATTTCCCAACCTTGTACCTCCATTGCCCCCAAATGCTTATCAGGAGACTTCAACTCCCATTCTTATTCATCATCTACTAGACTCGAGGCCAAAAAGTTTGCTATCGCTCTCCCTTTTATTATTTTCTTGACTATATAGTCTATGTTGAATTCTATGAGTAGAATTAGCCACCTAGCCAACTTCCTTGTAAGAGACGGAGTCTGTTGGAGATATCTGAGAGGCTTATGTTTGGAAACCATCTGTACTCTATAGGACTAGAAGTAGTGCTAAAGTTTTTTCATTGCCCAAATCACCGCTAGGCATGTCTTCTCCATAAGGTTGTAGTTAGTTTCATAGGGTATAAGCTTCTTACTTAAGTAATACATAGCATGCTCCACCTTCCTTTCACCTTCCTGCACCAACATTGCCCCTACTATGTCTTCCTCAACTACCAGACATAGGATTAAAGGTTTACCTGGCCTTGGCAGTTGCAAAACAGGGGGGCTCATCAGGTAATTCTTAATAGCCTCAAAAGCTTATTGACATTTTTCATCCTAAATCATGGATTGATCTTTTTTAGAAGCTTAAAAATTAAATTGTAGATGGTTGTTAACTTAGCTATAAACTTACTGATATATTACAAACGCCCCATGAATCCTCAAACTTCTTTTTTGTTCTTTGGCACTGGCATTTCTCTGATCACCTTAACTTTATTCGGATCGACCTTTATTCCCTTCTGACTAATAATGTGTCATAATAGTTTCCCAGATGTTACCCTAAAAATGCACTTCTTTGGATTTAGTATGAGATTGGACTTTTCTACCCTTGTTAGAAACTTATCTAGAGCTTCAAAATGTCCTTCTCTAGTTGTAGATCTTACCATCATATCATCCACGTACACTTCTACCTCCTTATGGATCATATTGTGCAATAGAGTGGTCACCATCCTTTGATAAGTGGCTCCTGCATTCTTTAATCCAAAAGGCATCACTCGATAACAATATACACCCCATTCAGTAGTAAATGATGTCTTTAACTTATCCATTACCTCCACCATGGTCTAATTATACTTTAAAAATCTATTAATGAAGGAGTACATTGCGTTGGAAGCTGTGCAATCAATTGAAGTATCAATGTGCGATAGTGGAAAATCATTTTTAGGGCAGGCCTTGTTTAGATCTTGATAATCCATACACACTCTGACCCTTCAATCTTTCTTAGGAACTGGGACTATATTTGGCAACCATTAGATGTCTTCTACTACTTTCAAGAACTTTGCCCTTAACTATTTCTCAACTTCTTGTTTAACTAGGAGAGCCCATTCTAGCCTCAACCTCCTTTGCTTTTTCTTTATTGGTGCTATATGAGGGTATGTGGGAATTCAGTGTTCTGAGATTTCCATGTTGATCCCAGGCATGTCCTTATAACTCCAAGCAAATACTTTCTATCTTTTTGTTAAAATTTCTTTCATTTTTCTTTATCGTCATGAGTTAAATCAGAAGCAAACAATATGTTTTTGGGATTATTGTTTATGCCTAAATTAAATGATTTAGTTTGCATGGAATTAATGTCAAATATATGCATGAAATGATCATTATAATTAGAATAACCATTAGGAAACACATCACACAAATAAGCAAAGTTAGACTTCATTGCATTCATTTTTGAAAAGAAAAGATCATCAGTTTCGAACAAAGAATCAAAAGAAACATCATAATCATTATAAAAGACATTTATAATAAAGTTAAGGATATAGGCTTTAAAATCCAGATTTTCACTTTGATCATTAATGCCTTTCAGCTTTGGGGCAGCTTTGTTGCCTTTAGATTCTTCTTCAATTAGCACCAACTCTTCCACAGGAACTTTCTTAGCAGTAACCCCCTTTATTCCCTTCATAAATTCAGCAAAGATCTTGAACCCTAGAATAACTTCTCTGACCATTAAGAGAGGTTCTAGAGCTTCATTGTACAAGTACCTGGTGCCTTCCCTTACAAAGGTTTCCTACAATACTTTCCTCTCAGCCACAACCTCCTCCTCTTTTTCCTTATACTATTCCTAGATATTCACCTCTTCTTCAGTACCATTAATCCGCTCGAACCCTATCCTGTGCTTCAAAATAGGTACCTTGCATTCCATAAATTCTAAAGGTCTGTTATGATCTTTTCCCAATCCCATGCTTGGCATAAATTTCATACTGTGCATTATATTAAGAACTTTTCATCCACTCATCTTCATAGATCATAAAAATCTCAAAACTTAGGCTTATAGAGATCTCTTTAGGGGCCAACTTCAGTGCATCTATAGCAGTTTCAGTCTCAACAGAGGCAGTGATAACTCTCCCTTTATGAGGAAACTTGATTTTTTGGTGAACAGTGGATGGAACACTGCCCAAGGAATGAAACCATGGCCTTCCTAACAAGATAGCAAAGGTCATAGGGATATCTATCACATGTAGATCAACCCAAGCTTCTATAGGTCCTGTCTTGACCAAGGCCCTAAACGTTCCCTCCATAGTTCTCTTGGTATCATTGTAGGCCTTAATGACCACTTCAAAAGGCTTTAGGTCGATCATAGCCAATCCTAACTTTGGTAAAATCTTTAATGGACACATATTGATCGCGGAATCATTGTCGACCATCACGTAACAAGTCTTCTTTCCCTTCACATTGGCCTTAATAAATAAAGCTTTATGGTGATCTCTCCCTCTAAAGGCAAATCATCATTAGAGAATGTTATTATGCCTTGTGGAGTCTTTATCAATCAACTGACCATTTGCTTGGGGGTGTAACCTGTGGAGATTTTTTTTTGATCCAAAGCCAGAACTAGTGCTTCTTTGTGGTCTTTGGAGTGCATAAGTAGCTCCTAAATACTAACATCAGTCTCTTCACCCTTTCTTGCTTCTTCCTTTTTCCTTGAATTTTTTGCCTTTTCTAGTTCAAACTTGGTGATCTCAGATTCTTCCCCTTTTCCTTCAACCTTCCCTACAGATTGGCCTAACATGCTTCTCTAATCGTGCCATATATCAATATGTCCCTCGTTTTCATCATTGAAACTCCAAATATCCAAGACATGCACATGCAGTTCTATAAGCTATTTATTTGGGTTTGAGTTTTCAGGTTTGAATTTTAGAGGTTTATAGGTGGCATCCATAAAGGAGTTTAGTACTTATTCCTCCGTTAGACTATTATTAATCATTAGGATGGGTGTATTTGGTAGTGGCATGTTTTGATAGTTAGGCAAGGGGTTGGTTTGTGTGTCTAGTTTTATGTTTCTGAGTCAATAATCTTGCCCTAGTCAATCAAGTCTTGGATTTCATGCTTTAATCTAGCACAACTATTGGTGTCATGTCCAATGGTTTGATGAAACTTATAGAAAAGTTTAGGGTTAGCACCGGGTAAGGGTTGTTGTAAGGGTAAAGGTCTTAGTAAATTTTTCTCAATAAGTTTATCAAGGACTTTAGATAGAGGCCATCCCAAATTCGAGAATCTTCAAGGTTGCCTAACAATGTTAATTTATAGGTCGCTATTTGGCTTTAGGATAGCATTGATCTGGATATTGCTACTTGAACCACCTCCCTCTTTACCCCCAGACCTCCCTTTAAAGAACTTTTTCTCTTAGGCTAGATCTGACTCCTTTTGAACCCTGAATCTGTATAATTCCTCAAAATTCCTGATCCCTAAGTCTCTTAGCTTTTTAGACAATGCTGGAATGAATCCTTCTATTGCTAGGACTAATTAATCTGACTCAACAGGCTCATGCCTCATTAGAGACAACTTCCCTCTCTAACGAATCAGATAGTTAGTAAAGGATTCATTAGAGTTCTACTTGGTGTTTTGTAAATCCTGAAGGACACCTTTAACTAAACATTGAAGCCATATTGCTTTATAAAAGCAGTATATAGTTCCTTCCAATCAGACTCAACGTGCAGTTCCAAAATGTAGTACTAACGAATCGGTGCTCCCTCTAATGACATAGGAAATTGCTTAATAAATTGGGTCTCAGTCAGCTCTGTGGCTTTCATATAAGTTACATATTGCTTCAGATGTAAGTGGGGATCTTTAACACTAGAATACTTCTTCATGTAAGAGAATTTGAATTTTTGGGGTACTGGTTCATCTTCCCTCTTTATATTCAGATTAACATAATCCAAAGGAGCAACTATCCCTTTCTTTTTCATCATCATCTATATTTGACTCATAGCCTTGGTTATGTTCTTAGCCCATTTAGTCTGCCCCACGTCTTCAACTGGATTCACGTTCCTTTGGCTTGATGGATTAGCCAGTATTGTTACATCATCTTCCTCTCTTTCTTTGATCAGGAACTCCTCATTGAGATTTATTGGGTTGACTATTGGTACATTAAGTGGTTGTATCAGATGGTTCTCTCTAATGAGCTTGGTTATTTCCTCCATCATCTCTTTCATTATAGACCGGGTCTCAGTGAACACTTTCTCTTTTACCTATGCCTTAAAAGCCTCTATATCAAAACCACTTACCATTTCTACTTCTGAGTTTTTGACTAAGCGACCTGAACTAGCTCGAACCCATGTTAATGAGCTTGAAGGATCTATATTGCTGCAAAATCATATATGAGAATAATGCATAATGTGTATGCATGATGTGCAAGCCTATTTCATTATTTAAGGAAACTTCAAAGAGAAAAGTAAATAGAAGATACAAATACATGACACAAAATCAAAATGTGAAGCTTAAACATGCAGACTTCCACCCTTATTTCTCCCACACGCATATTCAATGGTGAGTGTCTTATCCTAGGATCTTTAGGTTGGGTTTTGATTATCAATAGGGGATAATAAAATTGATGTATGCAAGATATCTCTCAGAATAATTTAAACAAGTAATAAATCCTTTAATGAAAGCCTAAGTCCATTCCTAATGGTCCAAAGTCCTTAGCATTATAAATTCCCTTGTCAAAGCCCACTTGAAATGGGTCCTAAATAGGCATGAAAGGCCCATATTGACATAACTTGTTTATAGTGGGCTTCGGCTGGGTACAAAGGCCCATTTTACCTTGGACTGCTTGTTAATGGGCTCAAGATTTATTTTAAGGATCCATTATATGGCATAACACACACATGTATGTGGGAAACATTCTTAAAGATAATTACTAGGCTATTACATGGGCTTGAGTCTTGGGTATTAAGCTTCGGGTCCCACAATGATATACGTCCATATATGTCTCCCCACTCAAGGGTTAAGCAA
Source organism: Mallotus nudiflorus (assembly GCA_947683625.1). NCBI lineage: Eukaryota > Viridiplantae > Streptophyta > Magnoliopsida > Malpighiales > Euphorbiaceae > Mallotus > Mallotus nudiflorus. The sequence goes on from CANTUR010000397.1 coordinate 315,842, forward strand.
TGAGGATTGGTACGTGTCATGAGTGATAATAATCAAATATTTCACTACCAGGTTTGAGTGAAATGTAGGTAGTAAAGTACTGACTATTGTCGAGTTAATTTAGGACTGAAGTGCTCATTATGTGCAAAATGTGTAGTGAATGCAATAGATGTAAAAGAAATAAGAAGATAATTAAAATGATAAAACACAAGACATTGGAATTAGTTTCTCTCTCCCAAGTGGAGTCACCACTGTAGGCGACGGGGTTTAGTGTGTGCCCAAGTGTTTGGCAACCATGGCACTATATGGACTTGGGGCCCATTTGGAAGTACGAAATAGATCTTGGGCCTATTCGGAGATAGAGTCACCATTTAGATAAAAGTTGGGACATACTTATATGACAACTGGATTCCACGGAGGTTCCCAAAAGCTGTCATCAGAGAATGGGTTCGAAAACTAGGTATGAGTGTTTGAATGCTCACCCAACCTCGTGGTTGGTCTCCATTTTTTTTTAATGAATTATTACCTTTAATTATTCAATTATTTCCTTATTAACACGCAAATTGTTGTTGCCTTCGAAGAATTGTCAAATTTTAGAATTAGATCCGAATTTGCACATTAATTCTTTTTCATGCACTTAGTCTCATCATTTATCATAAGCAAAATAAATAATCAATATTTACAACCATTCATTCAAATAAAAAAGGGTAAAGGGATTAAAGATTATATTGCTTTAATAAAAGGATAATATATAGAAAATAAACCATACATATACCAAAAGTAAACTAATAATAAACTATTTACACAAGCTAAATGCTTTAAAGAGTTAACTAATTAAAGTGACTACTCAATGATGAATATCATCAAGTAATTCCTACAATAAACATATGGTTAGTTTCCTCTTGCAAAACATGACATTATCTACAATGATAATTTACAGATAACATTCATAAGAGATTTCATAATACAAACTAAGAAAAATTCTCAAAATGATCAAGATATTATCATACATGTTACATCAGCTAACATGGTAATTATATGTAATGGCAAGAGAAAACATACAAGATAAGATCACACAAGATTCCATAAAGGAATGAGGGCCAGATTGCTTGACGGCCTGTCAATATGGTGATCGCCTCATGGATGAAGCGATCTCCTCATTGATAGGGGCAATGCCTTTATGAAGAGGCATTGCCTGATCAACATGCTCTCTAGACACTCAAAATGATTAAACTTCTTGTACACAAATATCCAAAAAGTATACCAAACTATATTTACATGCAATAATTTAATAGATCATGCCAATGAAGTGGTATATCGAGTGAGATAAACTTAAAATGTACCTAAATAAACCAACAAGTTAAATCGTATGCTAGGCAAATATCAAAGTGACAAGAGGATGAAAATGATGTACTTAAGTATAAGCTTTGTCAAAATGATTGGCCCTCAAAGATGTGCTTTTGAATGTTGATCTTCACTTTGAATCAAGTTCTTTACCTTCTTCTTCTTAAAGAAAATAGACCTTTTTGAGCTTGGTTTTCTCCTCTCCCTTCTTAAAAAACATCTATTTATTTTTTTTAGCTTTCTCTCTCTTTTTCTTTTCTTTCTTCTAACCATGGCTAACCTCTCCCCTCTCCCTTCATTTTTTTCTCTGTTTTTCTTCCTTTTATTCACTACCTTGCCCATGCCCCTAGGTTCCTTAGGTCATAATAAGTCTTTATAGCCTTTTTCTTCCCCCAAAAAATCTCTTCGTTATGCAAAATAAGGTCTGGGTGGTGTGGGCCTACATCACTTGGCCACCATGGCTGCAGCTGCAGCTGCATTAAATGTAGCTGTAAGTGGCCTACCATAGAGGCAATGCTGCTACAATGAGGTGATCGCCTCATGGCACAGAGGTGACGCCTCTCTGCCCTAGCTCCGTGTTGGGCCAAATGGGCCTGGGTTGCTTTGGACAATTTGGGCTAAATTTTGGGCTTCTAGGCTCTCAAGTCAATTTCCAATCAAAGATTTAGGTTTTCTACTCGTGTCCAAGTTTCACATTCTCATCATCAGGGTTAATAGTTGATCGATCAAACTGAACATTTCTAATTTGTCTCCTATTACGGGCCAATTGAATCGGGTGTCTATAATAATAATAAAAAATGAAAGTTAAAATAACGGCAATAAAAATTTGAGTTGGTTGGAAAATTTATCAAGATTTTTTGGTGATGCACAAACATGCATTAATATTCACTATTTATAAAAGTTATATTATAAAAGTTTATTCACAATAATATAATTAAAATTTTGTATAACAAACTAAAAAATGTATTGGAAATATTAAATTTAAAATTTGAAGAATTATAAAATATTTATTATTATAATCTTTTTTAATTATGGTGTTCTTTTTAATTATAATATTTTATTTTGAAAAACAGTAATTTTATTATAATTTTTTTAATCTTAATCTTAACATTAACTTATTTATTTATTTTTAAATTTAAAATTATTTAAAGATGTATATAAATTTATGTTTTTAATTTAAAATATTAGAAAATAAAATAATTAATTTTATTTTTTATCAGTAAAAATTTTTAAAAGTAATATAAATATTAAAAAGGTAAAAAATAATATAAATGTTAGAAAATAAAAACTTCAAAAATTAAAAGAAAATAAATTTTATTAAAAAATTAATAAAAAAATTTATGAAATTTAAAAATTTAAATATATAAAATAAAACTATAAAAATCTAAAACTAAGGAATTGATAAATTTAAGAGGCTCAATACAAATTTTGCCTTATAAATTTATTAAAATCCAGTTTACAAGGAAAAGCAAATTTTCTCGACGGAATTTAATTTGTACGGTCAATTCCTTTGCCCTTGCCTTCATCCATTTACAGGCAAAATCAGAACGAAACGATGACATCTGGTTTTTTTTTTTTTTTTTTTTTAACGCGCCTGCTTCTGACATGGTATAACTACGGTTAAAAATCGTTGATGGATCATATTCTATTGAATTATACTCCATAGATATTAAAAAATTATAAAAATTTAACATTTAATAATATATAAATTTGTTTTAATCTAAAATTATACATTTGTTTTGTTTATTTCAAAATTTAAATTATTTTATTTGAATTATTTAATTTTAGTAAAAAACGATATTTAATATAGATCTGTAAAAAAAAATATATTTCATTTAATTATTTAATTTTAGGATTGTGAATTCCCATGCTAGTAGTAGTATTTGAAAAATTTAATAGTGCAAGAATTTGATTCAACTAGATTCTCTTTAGTGAATTTTTATGTTCGGGACTGTGTTAGTTGCTAGAATCAAATTATTTTAACTTAAAAAAATTAATGATAAATTAAATACTTTAAAAGAATGAAATCATTTTACAAATTATTTATAAGTTATATATTTTTTTGTTTTATAATAAGTGAATATTACTTGTCGCAAAAATAGTTATTATTGTTATTATTATTATTATTTTCTATTAGAGTCTTGTAGAATTATTTTTGTATTATGGTGAAAATTATAAATTCAACTCTCTCCTCTTTAGATTTTTTTCCTATTATCAAATTCTGACTCAAAGAAAACCCATGTTGTTTGTTGCTATTGTTTATTGTCTTTCAATTCTTATTTTGTTGTTGCTTGTTTATCTGTTGTTGTTTTTTGTTGCTTTTCAATTATTGTTTTTTGTTGTTTTTATTTTTCAGTGCTATTGTTTTTTGTTATTTCTGTTTTTCAGTGTTATTATTTTTTATTGTTTTTTATTGTTTCTGTTTTCAATGTTATTGGTTTTTTTTTTTAATTTTTGTTGGTTTTTTTTTGTTTTTTGATTTTTTTTGGATGTTATAAATATGCTATAAAAATTGTAAACATATTACATATTGATGATAAATAAGTTTAAGATATTTTTTTTTTGAAAAAAAAACTTAGACATTTTAATAACAAATCAAAGTAAAAAAAATACAATCCTTATTCTTTAAGAATATAAAAGGGGAAAATTTTGTTTATTGTTTGTTATTACAACAGTTGAAGATATTTATTGCTTATTTTATAACAATTGAAGACGCTCAATTCATAATCATTTATTTGAAAAAAAAAAGGTTTTGAAGAGAAAAAAATATTGAGTAAAAAACGTTGAGAAAAAAAAAAGATGATGACAGTACCTTAAAAAAAATGTTGAGAATATCTTAGAATATAAACAATTTTGAGCATAAAAAAACATTGAGAAACAAAAAAGATAAAGACAATAAAAAAAATTTGAGCAAAAAAAAACTATTGAGAAAAAAAGATGAAGATAGTAGAAAAAAATATTGAGAAAAAAAGAAGATAGTACCTTAAAAAACTTTTAAAGAGAAAAAAATATTCAAGAAAAAATATGATGACAATACCTTAAAAATAAAAAAAAGTTGAGAAAAAAAGAAATAAAATATTGAGAGTACCTTAAAAATAGAAAAAATGTAGAGCATAAAAAACATTGAGAAAAAAAAGATGAAGATAGTAAAAAAAAAGTTGAGCAAAAAAAACATTAAAAAAAGATGTTGAGCAAAAGGAATAATATTGAGAAAAAAAAAAGAAGAAATTACCTTAAAAATAGAAAAAAATATTTAGCAAAAATATATTGAGAAAAAAAAAGATCAAGATAGTAGAAAAAATTTTGATAAAAAATTTAAAAAAGACAATAACCTAAAAATAAGGAAGGAAAGAAAAGTAGTCTATATTTAAAAGAAAAATGTTAGATAAGTTAGTTTTTGAAAATATTTTTGTTTTTTTTGGTCTATTTTTGAAAAAATCTCTAAAATTTATTTATTTTTAATTATTTACTTATTAATTTAATATAATAAGAATTATAAAATTATGTTATCTAATTTGATTTATGTTCAATAAAATACAAGTAGACCTAATTAAACTAAAAAAATATATTTTTAACAAAATTATCACTATAATTTTAAATTAATTTAATTTTATTAGAGATAAAATAGAATTAACATAATTAAAATATGAAATATACTTTCACTTAAATTAGAATTATATGTTAATTAATTTTATTTTTATTAGAGACAACATAGAAGTTAACCTAATTAGACAAAGAAATATACCTTCAATTAAATTAGAATTACATTTTAATTAATTTAATTTGATTTGATTTTATTAAATATAAAATAGAAGTCAATCTAATTTAAATAGAAAACATACTTTAATTATATTAGAATTATATGTAATTAGTTTAATTTTTATTAGAAATAAAATAGAAGTTAACTAAATTAAAATAGAAAATAAACTTTCTATCAAATTAAAATTATATTTTAATTAATTTATTATATTTTTATTATTAAATGATTAAATTATCAATTTTTTTATAATAATGAATACAATTTTTTTTTAATTTTGTTTGTCCTCCACTCGTGTGTATATTCACTTTATATATATTATTTTCATTTAAATAATATTTTAAATTTAAATTAATTAATATTTTAAATTTATATTATTTTTACTTAAATAATATAATCACATTAAATTAAATTAGTTACTACCTTTATAATTATATCGAAATTGCACAAAATATGTTAGAAGACGATAAAAATATTAATATAATCAAAGCAAATAATTTTTTTTCGAGAAAAATCAGTTGTCCATATAGCATTTGGTCCGCTTCATGTTGAGTAATATTAATAATAAAAAAAAGTAAATAATAATCTTCAAAATTTAATTTGAATGATTAAATGAGTTTAATGATATGTGTTCGATAACTATAAAGTAATAAAAAAAAGTGAAAATGTTATAAATAAATAAGAAATTTTTTAAAAAAAATACAAATTAACAGTTTTCTTTTAATAGTGCTATAAGATTTTTTCAATTTATTAATGTTGGACCAACTATGTGTAATGCTGGTTCAGAAGTTGAAAATTTAAATTTAAAAAAATGTTAAAAAAGTGTTTCCAGAATTTTATTTTTTTATAAATTTATTTAAAATAGTTAAAATTTTTATAATTATTGAATTATATTGTAATAGCTGACAAATAAGTTGTGTCATGTATTTAAACTGTCAATGGAGTTATATTCAATTAATACGGTAAAATTTTGAATTCGAATTATTCTAATCGAACTCAAAGTTTTTTCTATACTTCTTAATTGTACTTTATTCATATTATATGTTCATTAAAATGTATTATTGATTTTTAATGAATGAAAATTTTATTTTTTCAAAAAAAATAAAGAGATGACCAGTGTGGCTAAAAAGAAAGATTTTTTATTAAGAAGAAATAAGAAGTGGTGACAACTTTTTTATCTTACACTACATATATTAATTACTATTATTTTATATTTTAATATTGAATTGTGTTGATAGAGCTATTTTAATTTGTAATTTGACGATTTATTCAACAATCTTTATGCTTCACTCTGTGGCGTTCATTAGCCATAAATCGATTTTATAGTCTTTAATTAAGCTCGTTGTAAAAATACTGATAAAAGTTTCATAATAGAGGGAAATATAAATTCCATAGAAGAAAATCATCAAAACCCCATAATGAAATTAATAACTTCACAAATGAAGAATAAAAAAAAAACAGATTAAAAATATATATTTATTGAATTAAAAAAATAGAATAGAAAAAATAATAACAAATCACCACTGATCTAAAAAATGATTAGCGGTAATAAAAAATAAAAGTATTTGATGAAGAAATTTAAAGAGAGGAGGGAAGAAACAACTATTAGTTGGTGAATTTTATAAAATTTATACATTTTTCATTTATAAATTTTTTGTTTTTTCCGCTGTGAAATTCTTATTAATATCTTTATAATCAGACTTATATAAGGGAAATCTAGCCTAGTTTCAATAAATTCTTCGTCAAATATTACTTGAATTCTTTACAAAACATCTTTACATTTTTTTAAGCCTTGATGATGTAGAGACTTTTCACTTTGAATCTTAAAGAGAATGGGGTTGGAGGATAGAAGTGTTCAACATTAACTGTTTCTTGACTCTTTAGGTCTCAATACATTAAAATAAGAGTAAAAATACGTATAGTTAAATCACAAGAAGGAAATATGAAAATTAAAGAGAAGAAGAAGAGAGAAGGACTGTTTGCTAGAGAAGAACTAACAAACAGTCCCTTCCCTTGAAATGCAAAAAATTTTGCTCTCCCTGATGGCTAGGGCTTTACAAGGGTCTCTTTCTAAAAATTTTTATTTTTGATCAATTGGAATTGATTCATTCCACTATCATAACTTGATCACCAGAAGCTACACGCATTGATACAAGGGTAGAACAAAATAAGGTAAATAACTTATCTTTGAACTAAGACCTATCTAGGTCTACTTCACAAGTAGACTCTTTTGTAGTCACTGAAAAACTAAGCTAACATAGCTGAGTTTTTACATGACTAGGTACTTGGTTAATATAAAAGGTTCCTAATTGGACCTTAATAAACAACTAACAAGGAAAAAAACATAGTGACTAACTAGTCTAGGTAATAGCTAGTTACTACCAACATAATGGCAACATTAAATAAAAGGTCCCAGAAAAATTAACATATGGTGCTAACATATAATGCAAAGAAAGATTGAACAAAAATTTTGTCTGCACTTAGAAGAGCTATGCTCCTTGAGAATGGTAGATCAAAAGCTTATTGTTGCTGTCCAGGCCATCCTCTTCCTACGATACCTTATGTCGCTGCCACCTGACTGGTGACTCTAAGCGAAACTAGATTTGGAGCATGGATAGAAGTTTTTCCTTCATTTTTTGGTCCTTTGGGTGACCATTGCTTTAGCTTCTTCTTTTCTTTCATTTGCCTTTTGAGACAACAAGTCTTTAAAAACACCAGCACCAAGCATAAGTAGAGTAGATCTGCCATTTTTGGACCACAAAAAATAGATCCAGACTTAAGATGAACAAAACACTATTCTTTATAAACTAGATTCACTTATTTATTTGTAATAATGCAAAAAAATAAAGAAAATTAAGGGAAGAAGGGTGGTTTTTGGCCAAGAAAAGGCCAAAATCAGCCTAAGAAAACCACTATTCTAAAAAAAAAAAAACCGCTATATAGAGAGATTCTCTCACTAAAAATCTCCAACTATGGGAGCACTGTAATTGCCTCTTTTTAAAATTTTCTGAATGTTTTATATTTGACCAATGAGACACGACTTAAAATTGCACATCTAACTATTGACTGTAATATGTTGTAAGAATTTTGCTATATATATATATATATATATATATATATATATATATATATATATATATATATATATATATATATATATATTTGTTAACAAAATCATTATAAATAGGGAAATTTTTATATACACTAATAATATTACATCTAATGGTCAGATATGTGATATGTATATTAAATTTTACACTAAGCAATAAAACTAAGACATGTAACTTTGTATTAAACATTTAATCATTGTATTGGACATCTAATCATTGGATGCAATACTCTGAATGTAAACAAAATTTTTTGAGGCATCTGATTTTAATGATGGAGCAATGATGGAGCAATTAAAGAATATCAATAAGTTGATAGGCATGATCATTTGGTAATTTATCTTACAAATGCAAAGGTTTTACATTAACGGGTAGTCTAAATTGTGGACGAAGAGTAAGATAATTAACAGGAGCATGTTTATAGTCAGGGGACAACAAAAGCAAAAATCTTTGAAGAAGCAATGCAAACACTGTTTTAGCCTTAAGCATTGTAAAATTTTACCTTATGCAAGCTCCTGGACCTATTGAAAAGGCTAGGAAAGCATTTGGGTGTTTTAATGCCCTCGATACTCCATTTTGGAACCTCATTGGATTGAATTCATTTGCATCCTCTCCTTAGTATTCTTTGCTCCTTTGAATCTTCAATATTGGAATTGATAAACATGTATCTTTTGGTATGATCAGATTCCCCAATTTCATATCTTCTGATGCCTTCTTTATTATAAAGGCTGCTGAAGGATACAGCCTCAAAGCCTCCAGCATAACCACGTTCACCTATTAGGAAAAAAAAAAACCATATTTTACAAATTTATTTCAATTTTAAATTTTGACAAAAATATTATAATTTGCTTGATTATTTGTAATTTTAACATAATGTGTAATTAATTAAATAACTAAAATAACCTAAACATCTCACGAAGACTAACCTTTTAAATATCTCACTAGATTCTTACTAATTCGATTGGATCTGAACTAAACTACATACATTACAAAATCTTCCAAGGCGACTACATATATTATAACTTGAATCTAAATATTTCTTAGGTGAGAACAACTCTTATTAGTTGATTCAAACAGTTATTAATTTATATGTTTTGTTTTATAATTTTGATTAAAGTGCAAATTATATTACAATTGTAAATAATTCATCAAATTGTGCTTTTTTTTTTTCATGTTTTAAATATGGGAACAAATTTACAAAAAAAAAGTTAGAAATATTGTTGTTCTTTTATACTAATAAAAGAAAAGATAATATTAGTAGAAATTAATTACCTTTATTAAAGATTATAGGTACTTAGAAAAAAAATTGTTGATTTCTAGCGAGTTAGTAGCTACTTACAAATTTTAACTTGGCTAACATATCAGCGTCAGGAATTGCCATTCCGCATTCCTTCAGAACCTCTTGTTTAAGCTTTTCTTGCCAATCTTGGTGTATGCACAACAAGAAACTAGTCCAAGTTAGTAAATTGGAGGTTGTCTCATGCCCTGCAAAAAAAAAAATGTTTTGCACTCATCTATAATTTCGTTTATGCTCAGTTTTTTATTAGCTTTTGTACTCTGATAAGCTAATTTAGATACTGCTGATCTAATCGTTTCACCAAGTAGATAATCTCCATAACACCCATCTTGACCCGATTGGGCTCTTAATATACTTGGGACGATACTAGTTAATGAGCTCTTCACCAGCCTGTCTAGCTTCCATATTCAGAGATTCGATGGGGTAGGAAGATACTTATAATTGCAATATTGAACCAAAACAAAATGAGAAGATGACGCCTTTTATTGGAATAATAAGTGAAATCGAGTGAAGGAAAGAGATGAGATGAGATGAGTTTAGTTTATACTGGCTGCCAGGGATGAAGATTTAGTAATGGAATCTACAGAACAGCTTTGAAGTTCTTGTTGTGCTCTAAAGGCTCCTCTTCCTTGGAGGTAGGTACTGCCAAAGAGAGTACGGACAATTATATCAGTAGTAAGCTTTTGAAAGTTTTCATCCATCTCTATCTTAATATTTTAGTCTTTATCAGCAGCTGCTTGATTTCTCCATTGATCAAACATTGAAATTGTGAAATCTGCCATTTTCTTTATCATAATCCATCGTACCCAGAAATCGAGAAGGAATTAATTTTTTTTATTGTATAGCTCAACCAAAAAATGTTACTAAATTAATTAGTTGGTGATTTCTTTTGAGACCCTGAGCTCGTCCATGGAGAAGGCGAGATTGAGAGCCCTTCTGTGCCTAACCCATTATAAGCCTTCAACCAGAGTCAACCCTTTTTTACCAGTGAGCTTTACTAATGACGGCTAATAGCTGGGTTTGACATAGATGCCAAACTTGTTTGATAGCACTTGTTTAGCCAGCTCTAGGTCTCCGATTGCTATCCATGGCTGTGTACCACCCCAATAGAGCATTGTATCACCTATGGGTATAAGGTAAGCACTATATAAAATTATTAAGGAAAAGGAGCAAACTTCCTCAATAAACTGACCATATTATGAACACTATTTGTGAAATTAGGGGGAAAACTCTACAAGCGATATCATTAGAGTTTGTATCTAAAACCATTTCACTTACAACATTCTTCATCTTCTTTATCTCCTTAAGAGAACCATATAGTAGCTTAAAAGGTGGGCCTTTGATGTCTTGCTTCTCAAAGATTTTCGCCAACACATATGGCCTCCAGAACACGATTCTACACGCTTGCCATATCTTTGTGATTATAACTAGGACAAAACCCACTATTATGACAATACCTAGATAACCCATTATAGTAATAGTTCAAAAAAAAAAAAAAAAACACCGCCCTTTGTGGAGTTGATACTGATAAATATGTATCGTAGTTATAAAAAAAGAAAAAGAGAGGAGTTAGTGCTTGTCCTGGTTTATATAATCGGAAGGGGCAGTGTGCATGTTTGGTTGGTGACAAGGCATCTGAAACATAGCTAGACTTCTAAGGTTATTTATGGATTGGAGTGTGCATGATTGGTTGGTGAATGAGAGAGATGTCATATATGTATGACTTTGTTTTGCATGATAATCCATGTGTACAACATAACAATTGCATTGGTGATGTGTTACACGGAAGGAGATTTGTCTATAATTGATTATATTTAAAATAGAATTTATAATTAATTATTACATAAAATATAACTTTGTCATTTTATTAATTTATTTTATTTTAAAAATTGTGACGAATCAATATATAGATTTTTTAATTTTTTTACAAATCTATTCACGGTTAAAATAGTATGTATTCATACTAAAATAACATGCTGATCATATAGCGTGTATCTGCATTTATTTGCTAAAAGTAAGGATATATTTGCAAAAAAAAAATTGAAAGTTAAGGATATTTGCAAAAAAGATGAATGTTAAGAATACAAAAATTAGTATTTTCTTCTTCTAATTTTCACATAAAAAAATAAATTTACATATGCATATCATGTTAGCATGGACCTTGCTACTTTGATCATGGATAGATTTACAACAAAACTAAAAAGTTCATATATATCAATTCGTCGTAATTTTAAAATAGAATAGATTGGTGAATATGACTAAAGTTCATGGTAGAAATATGCAATAATCCAATTTATAATATAGAGATATATGTTTTATTTTTATTAGTTAAATGTAAATCATTGTCAAATTCTATCCCAAAGTGTTATGGACTAAGAGATGTTATAATACTTCTGGTCCATATATAGTTAGAAGGTTAGGCTAACTTTAATTAAATATTAAATTTTAGGGATTTTTATTAAAATGTCCCAAAAAATTTTCTCAATAATTAAAATATCCAACTTTATTAAATTACTTGTATGCCCCCAAATGCCCAAAATATTTATTTGTGTGTGCACCCTGAACACGTAAATGACGGAAAAACAAAAAAAAGAATTCCCTCACGACTGTCACTCCAAATCAAGTTTCCCACCTCAGCTAGCACCCTTCCGTTTCCATCCTCACCGGCAGTGTTATGTTTTTATTTTTATTCTAAGTAGATAGATGCTCAACACCCAATCTCCTTCTCCTAATCTTTTTTATTCATCTTGCCCTTTAATTTATCCTCTGAATTTGTAACCTTTTAAAGAATCAGGACGCAAAGCCATATCCAAAAACACAAAAACAAATGAGCCTCATAAGTCTTGATCATGCCTTCCAAAACATAACTAGCAGGAAAAAAAATCTGAGGATTGCATAAAATAATAGTAACAACTGAAAAAGAAGAAAACTTTTGAGAAGAAGCGGTTCTTGGATTGACCTAGTTGAAGAAATCATAGAGACGTCTAGGATCATTTACCTGGTTTTGCTTGAGAACAGAGAAAACAACATATGGTTTTAGTTTATTTGACAATGACAGCGATGGTGATAATCTGTTAGGTACTTCCATTTGTTTTGCTTCAACAATTCTATGATATCTCACCATCTTCTTGGGACAATAAGCCCAAATATGGAATTTACAGCTCCGGGATTCTGCTATTCCTGTGAGTTTCTTTAATTCAATATAGTTTCTTTGTTGAGTAATGTTTCCAAAGTTTGATTTTTTATTTCAAATTTAGCATCTTTTTCACTTGCATCAACCAAAATTTGAAACTTTCTTTAACTATTTCTGACTTTATTGTCTTGATTTTTAGCCGATCAATGGAATTCTATCGCCAAATTGTTTGCTGGTTATTGTTGGGGTTCAAATTAATGTATTCAGGTACGAACTCTTTAATTTTCTGTTTATAATGATTTACTTAGTTTACTTTAAATCATTTGAATTTATTTACTGAGTTTGGTTCCTTACCTTTTTCTGCTATTGGGTTTTGTAGAAGTGTTCAACAACTTACATGTCATCCATGAACTTGCCCACAACCATAACGCCTGTAAGCAAACGATGAACGTTGAAAGAATTGAGAAGCAAAGATGAACTTGCCGTTTAGGATTATTTTTAATTGAAGTTCTTTGTCTAATTTTTTGAGTAAAAAACAAGATTTAGAATTTGGAATTTGAGTTGGCTTAATGATTACTTTAATTTCAAAACTTAACTTGATGAAGAGGGAATAGAAGGTTGTGAAATTAGATGTGGGTTATTGTCTTTATCTTTACAAGAGTTTGTGTCTTCTACTGTTTAAATGTTGTAGAAGTAGTGATTTAATAACAATAAACATTAAATTTATTTATGTTGTCGAGCCAAAATTAAATTTGAGACACAAGTGAGACGGGTACATACCCAACTAAGGAGCTTGGTCATGAAATGCTGTTGTCATTGTTATACTGATTTGTTTTGTGTGTCTGTGGATCCTTCATGAGGATGGATTTAGAAAGAGTTCCACAAGCTAGTGAATTTGACATGGATTTCATTCACTGAAGAACTTGAGCTTAAGAAATGTATTGATAGATTTGAAAGGGACTTCTTTAAATCTCTAAATTTTCATTGAAGTTATTTTCTTTTCTTTAATTAGTACAGAAGAAACAGATGTCACACTTAGTTTTAACAACTCACTGTTTGTAGAAATTTGTATAAATATTTAGCAAGTCATTAGCCTTTGGTGCTAATTTTGTTAACATTAGACAGTGGCTAATTTCCATACTCATCATGCTAGATATGAATAGTGATGGGCATGCATCTCATCATGTGATTACATGTGGAAATTTATTTTGATGAGTTTCATGGATCCTTTTCTTTTCTTTTTTTTTTTGGGGGTGAGATATTGCATGTGTTTTGATGTTATAAAATCAAGTGACATAACATGGATTTGTTTTGTTGGTCTAGAAAAAATGAATTGGAAACCAAACATAAACCAAAATACTACATACAATGAACTGGAAATCAAAAATAAATTAAAAGAATACAAAAAATGAATTAGAAACTCAAAATAAACAAAAACCAAATTCAAACAAAATCAAAATAATAACTCTCCTTCAACTATGGAATATTTAGACATAAAATAAAGATTGCATAAATATAATAAACATACAGAAAAAAACTTTGTGATACAACCACATTGCCATTAATAGAACAAAAAAGTATAAAAAAATGATACCAAATTAAAAAAAAGCTATTAGAAGCAAAAAAAAAAAAAAAAATCCAAAATGATACCAAATTATAAATGTAAGAAAAATGGCAACATCCTCTTATAACTCAACAACACCAAAAAATTAAAAAATATATTATTGTTTTCAAAATTTTTCTATTACAATAATTACAACTCGCTTAAGTCCAAAAAATTTTTTTTGGCTTTAAATTGTGGCATGTTTTTCATATACTTTTCATTTATTTTCCATTTCCCATACAATAACAAAAGTAGACTTTAAAATATAGGTAGGTCTGTGTTTCATTTTTATGGAGGAGGACTGATAAAATTATTTTTAGCATTCTACGGATACAAAATTAAATTAGAAAACAAAAAGCAATAAAAAACCCAGTAAAAAATTAATTTAATGATACTACTAGATTTTTAACTATTTTATTTATAAGATTATATAATTTTGTATTTGTTTTGGTTTATTGAAATTAAGAAATTAACATTTTAAAAATAATGGTCAATTTATTAAAAAAGAAAGAGAAAATAAAAAAGAGGGAACAAAAAATAAAAATAAAAATAAAAAAAGAGATTGTATTTCAGCATAAAATGTCAATATTTATGAAATAAAATCCCAAAAAATATATATTGGCTAATGCTCCACTAATATAAATAGATAAAAAAAGGAAAAAAATGAGAAAATAATTTTTTTTTAAAAAAGAAAACAAAATAAAAAGAAATAAAAATAATAAAGATAAATTAAAAATAAAAAAGAAAAGAAGGAGGAAAGAATAAAAATAAAAAAAATAAGGAAAAAGGAAAAATAAAAAATAATAAAGAGAAATAAAAGTAAAAAAGGAAGGAGGAATGAATAAATGTAAAAAAAAGAAAAAATAACAAAAGAGCAAAAAATAAAATTTCTAAAAAAGAGAAAAATGAAAAAAGAAGGAAAAATAAAGAGAATAAAAATAAAAAAGAAAGAAAAAAAGAAAAAATAAAATAAAAAGAAGAAAGGTGCATGTTTGTAAATAAAATGTGTACAAGTGTAAATACAAAGGATAAAACAAGTAAAAAAAAAAAAAACTTGGAGTATTTTTGCTAATTAAAAAAATGTTGATTTGTGTAAAAATCTCTAAATTTTAATTGATTGGGCCTTCTAATTGTACATAATAAATTAGAAAGTCAAAACTATTATATAATGTCTCATAATATGCCTGTTGTAAATAAAAATCTCTTCATAGACAAATATCAAGAAGAAAAAATAATAATAGAAATTTTTTTATCTAAATTCAAAATATTCTTTAAATTATTAAATTTATTACACAATTTAAATAATGTATGTTATATATATGAAAATTTTTGAAATAAGAAATTTTAGAAATTTTTTTTTCTAAATTCAAAATATTCATTAAATTATTAAATTTATAAACAGATTTTAAGTAATGTATGTTTAATATATATAGACATGAAAATTTTTCAAAATAAGAAATTTTAGACCAACATGTGTGTAAAAGCTGGAGTATTCAAAAATTGTATTCAATAATTGGAAGAGTACAAGTATAAATATAGTGCTTGACATTATAGTATTAGAGTTCTATTGAAACTAATAAACTATAGGCAAACGTATATGATATATATGAAATACAATAGTTAAGGATGTGCTAATAGCCCCCCTCAAGCCAATGGGTGTGTAGCCTTGAGCTTGAGTTTGGAGAACAAATTCTGAAATTGGCGCACACCCAATGGCTTAGTAAAAATATCACTAATCTTGTCATGACTTGATAGAAAATGAACTTGAATAGCCCCGGAAGTAACTTGCTCACACACAAAATGATAATCGAGTTCTACAAGCTTAGTTCAAGCATGAAAAACAGGATTAGATATCAAATAAATAGCTCTAATGTTATTGCACTAAAGAGTAGCAAAAAGAGATGAAGTGATGGAAAATTTAGTAAGCAATGATTTTATCCACAAGAGTTCAGATGTGGTGTTGGCAAGAGCTTTATATTCGCTCTCAGTGGAAGAGCGGGCAATGGTGGGTTATTTTTTGGAGCTCCGAAAGATAAGATTGGAACCCAAATAGATGACATAACCACTAGTAGAACAGCAGTCATCAAAACATCTGCCCTAATCACTATCAGAGAAATAATGCAACCCACAAGTATATTGATGCTGAAACAGGAAAGAATGATTAATGGTATGGCGAAGGTACATCCGTTAGATAGCCTGCATATGAAGCTTAATGGGAGCATGCATAAATTGACATAATTTTTTTTTACAGAAAATGCAATATCTGGGCAAGTGAGCATGGCATATTGGAGTGCACCCATAACATGTCGATATAGTTCAGGTTGGGAGAATAGAGCACCATTGGATTTTTAAAGTATTGGTGTAGTGGCCATTGAAGTCCAACATCCTTTGGCATCTTGCATACCAACTCGATGAATGAGATCAATCAAATATTATTGTTGATTTAAATAAATGCCATCCAAAGTAGAAGTGACATAAATGCCACAAAAGAAATTCAAGTCATCGATATCTTTAATTAGAAATTCAGTTTTCAAAGATTGAAGAGTTGACCAACCAAAGACATGGAGGAGCCAGTGATGACAATATCGTTAACATACATAAGTAAGAGAACCAAATTAGCTGATGTGCGAGAAAAGAATAAGGATGAGTCAGCTTTGGAGCTAGTGAAACCAAGTGTAGTCAAGAAATTGCTTAAAAGAGTGAACCATGTACGTGGAGCTTGCTTTAAGCCATAGAGAGAAGGACGAAGAAGACATATATGATATGGATTATTAGAGTTAATAAATCCCTGAGGCTACTTCATATACACCTGTTCTTTCAAGTAGCCATGCAAAAAGGCATTAGAAATATCTATTTGTTTCAGTGGCCAATTATACATAGAAGCAAGTGAGATAATGAGATGAATAGTTATAGATTTTACAACAGGACTAAACGTCTCAGAGAAGTCGATGCCACTTTATTGATGGTACCCCTTGGCCACTAACTTGGCTTTATATCGAGCAATGGAATGGTCTAGATTTCTTTTAATTTTATAGACCCATTTATTTCCTATAATGTTGCCATATGATGGTCTTAGAACCAAGTGCCATGTTTGGTTTTGAAGTAAGGCATCAATTTCAGATTGCATAGCTTAGCACGAAGGTTTGTGTTTATTTTCTTGGGTGAAAGTGTTAGGTTCGGTTTGTATGGAGATGGATGAATCAGGCATAGAAAAAAGAGCTTGGCATTTTTAGAGGGTAGAATGGCGGAGAGCTATGGGATAAGTACAAATTGGTAGGATATTGGGTTGCGAGAATAAGATTCGATTAGGTGAAGGTTGGTGAAAATTGTATTTGATTAAGTCAACAATGAGATTGAGTCCTTGGGAAATAATGATAATTGTTGTCGGGTAGAGGAGTGTGAAGGCGCATTTGGTGAATGAGATAAAGATAAGGGAGAGGTAGTTGGATTATAAGGGGAAGGAGAGTTAGGAAGAGATAAGATAGGTGGTGGGGAGGGAGAGGGAACTAATGTGGGTGGTGGAGTTAGTGTAGGAGAGGGGTTACTTGAGTTAAGCGAAAGAGTCATACCTGAGGTTGGTGAATGAGCATTGGTGGTGAGAAGATGGAGCTAAGCTTGAGTGTTGAAGATTTTGCCAAATTAAGAACCTTAGAGGATCTAGCATTATAAGGAAAACTATGCTCATAAAAGCAAAAATGACGGGCAATATATATACGGCTAGTAAGAATGTCCAAACAGTGATGTCCATGATGGTTGGTGGAGGGACTTAAATAGACACAAGCTTTGGTATGAAAAGAAAACTTATAAGAATTATATGGTCTAAAAAGTGAAAAAATTGAACAACTAAAAATTTTAGTTTTAGTTTGGAGGATATTAAATAATTTAACAAAAGGGGAAGTAGAGTGCAAAATGGAAGTGGGCAACCCATTAATTAATGAAGTTGCAGTATCCATGGCATAAGGCTAGTATTTAAAAGGACTGAGGAATGAGCAAGAAGAGGAAGACTAGTGTCTACCACATGATGAATTTTACGTTCCACAACCCTATTTTGTTTATGGGTATAGGGACATGCGATTAGATCGAGAATGCCATTTGACTTAAAAATTGGAACAAGTTTCTAGAATTCTCCACCAAAATCATATTGAAAAGCCTTAATGGTGGTAGCAAATTGATTTTTAATGAATGAATAAAAATTAAGAAAGATATGGTGCACATCACTTTTATTCTTCATAAAATAAATCCAAGTAAAATAACTAAAATCATCAACAAATAAAATAAAATAATGAAAACCAAGATTAGATAAATGAGGAAAAGGTCCCCAAACATTCAAATAAATAAGTTTAAAGGGCTTAACTCTATGATGTTCAACAAGTGGTAAAGAAAATTTACTAAACTTTCCTAACAAACATGACTCTTAAGATGACATTTTATTCTTAGAAGACACAAAAAGAGAATGATAATTGATAATTCGACAGATTATGCGATGATGAGGATGTCTTAGACAAGACTGCCAAGTTGACATGGGTACTTGTTTAGTAATAAGAGCTTACGGTGAAGATATTTTATAAGGACCATGCTCATTCATGCCCCTTAGGAGTTCAACTTTGGTTGTTTGATCCTTTATCGAAAAATAAGATAGCCAAAATTCAAAGAAAAAATGGTTGTTAGTGCTAAGCTTATGGATAGATAGCAATGGTTTTGAAACATATGGTACATGAAGAACAGGTGACAAAGTTAAAGGATGTGATGCAGTGGGAAGAAAAGAGTTACTAGAATTTTTGATTTTTAGACCTTAACCATTGTTGATGTAGAGTTGATCAGAACCTTCATAAGGTTATGGCAGATGGAGAGAACCAAGATCGGGAGTGACATATGCAGTGGCACCTGTATCGGCCACCCACGTATAAAGACCTGAGGATGGTTGTTAAGAAGGGAAGAGGCCATGAACAAGATTAGCCTGAGGAAAATATGGTTTGGTAGCAGTTAATAATGGCAAAGACTAGTTATAATTCTGATATTGACATCGACAAAGGTTTGTAGTGTGTTTTAAAAGTCCGCAAATCTGATAGGTGGTGGTAGGACCACCACATCCACGACCCCTTTGCATTGCCAAGGTTTGATTGAAGGAGTGGAAAAGAAGGATCGAGGTTGATAACTAAATTGAGGTGTTGGAAAAAGTGGAGCAGAAGATGGAGGTGGCATGTATACAACATTTATGAGAGCAGGTGGTTGATGACTCGTTAGAAGGATTTCTTGAGCAACAAGTTGACTATGAAGCTCATTGAAAGATAAGGGTCTAGACCTTAGATTAAGAGCGGTAATGGTACCTTAAAATTTTGAGCGAACATTGCGAAAGATGATTGTATTAAATTCTAGGGGAGAGAGAGGTCGTCCAATGACAGAGAGCTCATCAACTACATTTTTAGCTTTGACTAGATACTAAGTGATAGAAAAGTCATTTTGTTTTAATTCCTATAATTCGATATGGAGATGGAGCTATTTATTTTGGGAGGCAGCACCGAAGGTGGCAACAAGTGTTTGCCAAGCAAGGTAAGAAGAATGAACATTGGTAATATATGGGAAGACTTCCTCATAGAGAGAGAGGAGAGGAGCCATGAAAGCAATAACTAGTCCTTTTTAAACTAGACATGATATGCATGATTGGGAATGGAGGTGGGAGGGTTATCGTTGTTCAGAATGGTTATTGGAGGTGCTGACAATGTGCCATCGACATAACCAATTAAATCTTGAGAATGAAGAAGTGATAAGAGTTGAGTTTTCTAGGCTAAGTAATTTCTGGAATTGAGCTTAATTGAAAAATTGAGTTGAGTGGAGGTGGAAGAGAGTAGAGATGAAGCAGGCAATGCAACGATTAGTTGAGTATTGGTTTGAGAGGCCATGGTTGCTCTGATACCATGTAAAAGCTGGAGTATTAAAAAATTGTATTAAGTAATTAGAAGAGTACAAGTATAAATACAATGCTTGACATTATGGTATTAGAGTTCTATTGAAACTAATAAACTATAGGCAAACATTTATAATATATATGAAATACAATAAATAAGGATGCACTAATAATGTGGACAATTAGGAGATGAATTTTTTTTTTCCTAATAGAGTTTTACTTTTGTTTTTTTTTGGCAAAACTCAATTTTCAATCCCTTTTCTTTTCTGGTTTTTCATTAAATTCAAACCTTTTAATTTTATTTATTGTATTCCTATATTTTTATTTCTTCTCCATTTAATCCTTATAATTTTATTTTTTTATACATTAAATTTTTCATTAAAATTTGAGTTTCTATATTTTAACAATATATCTAATTAAGTTCTTATAAACTATATAATTGACTTCCTATATATTTTTAAATTTTACTAGTAGATCTTTACAAGTTTCATTTACATATTCTTTTATTATATAGCTAAAATATAGGTAATTTATTTATAATAACTTTCTATCAATATAAATATGATATATATAATCTTAAAAATATTTTAAAAATATGTATCATAAAAATTCAATTTAAATATGTATGATAAATATTTCTTATCTATTTTCATTTAAAATATTTTGATTAATCAAATTTTCGGTGACGTGTCTAACATGGTGAGTGATACTGATGTGTCAGACATACATATAAAATGACATGTCATAGATGTGTGACATGTGACACCACATCATCAAAATGTGACATATGGCGCTATGTCAGCACCATGTTATATGTGAGGACACGAAAGTGGAACACGTAGTGCTGACGTGGTGCTATGTGTCACTATTCTATGACGTGATATTTGAATGCTTGAACATCAACGTAATAAGACATTCACTAAAGGTGAGATATTGTAATGGAACCTTCACTAAAGGTTGGGTACTACGAGTGAGAATTTCTGATTTTTTGTAGTTGATGCTTATTTGTGTAATTGAATTTTATTTTTTCTTTTGTGATAAAGTTTTAAACTTTATAGTTTTTAAGTTAGAATTTGTGTTTTTGTACTTTGACAATGCTAGCAGCAATGATGGCAGTAGTGGTGGCGCGCAAACGATAATGTCCAATGGGCTAACTAGAGCACATTGGAGAAAAGCACACAACTCTATAGTCCTTAGTTTCTAAAGTATCAACCGATTATGTCCAATGGGCTAACTATAGCACATTGGAGAAAAGCACACAACTCTGTAGTCCTTAGTTTCTAAAGTATCAACCGATTAAATCGGTTGATACTTTAGAAACTAAGGACTACAGAGTTGTGTGCTTTTCTCCAATGTGCTCTAGTTAGCCCATTGGACATTGTTGTTGTCGCGCCACCACTACTGCCATCGTTGTTGATATATATATATATATATATATATATATACATATATATAAACACTAAGGGTGTAACTAAGTCTAGTAAAATTTAATTTTGACTAACTTGTACTTAGATATTTACTATCAATACAAACTCGAGTGTAGTTTAATGTTCCTTGAGAGATTAATTAAATTTAAATTGAATTATAAAATATAAATTAAAATAAATAAAAATTAAATATTTTTATTTTAGAATTTATAAAATATGTAATTGAAATGATAATTTTATTCTAACTTATATACTTAAATAAATATTTTATAATTATTATAAGTAAGAAAATATATGCTATATATTTCATATTTAAAATATTAGTGTATTAAATTACTATTTGAGTCGGCCTGTGAGTTACTAAGCTAAATTTTGACTAGTTTATACAAATTTCAATATATAATAAATTTTAACCTATTTTTATTGAACTAAATATTAATTTAAATCAAGAATAGTTTAGTTTATTTAAAAATCGAGTTAAAAATAAAAAAATACAAAATTTAACTTAAAAATTATAAAGTTTAAAAATTTATCGCCAAAAAATAAAATCCAATTATACAAATAAGTATAACTACAAAAAAAAAAAAATCACTCATGATACCTTATTTTTAGTGAAGGTCTCATTATGATATCTCCCATTACACTAATGTGTTTGACATGCAAAATGCCACATCATAGAAGTGTGACACGTGGTGCTACATCAATGTCATGTGTCCTATCTTTTCGCCTCACATATGATGTGGTGCTGACATGACGCCATGTGTCATGCTTATATGATGTGGCATTTTACATGCCTGATATATTAGTATTGCTCGCCATGTTAGATGCGACATGGCATGCCACATACTTAATTCTGATAGAAAATTAGGTTCAAATACTTTATTGGTAATTAAGAAAAATGTTATACTATTTTAGGTGATATGAAAAAAGGGTGAGATATTGTAATGAACTTTTCCTAAAGGTTGAGTATCATCAATGAAAATTACCCTCAACATTTATGTACCAAATTAATATATGTAATTTCAATCATTGTTTTTTACTAAAACAACCAAATAAAACTATTTACAATTTAAATAATTTTTTTCATTATTTTCTTATCTAATTTACCTTTAAGTCATTTCGTTATAATTTAAGACTTTTTAATTTGATAAATTAAAATTTTTTAAAGTCAATTAATTATAAAATATTAAATAATATTATAAATATTTTTATATTTTTACCAATTGATAAATAAATTTAATAAATAAAAGTAGATGCATGAATTATTGTAGTTTTAAGGTTACATGAATTATAAAATGTTTGGTTAATAAAAAATTTGGCGAGTTCCATTTTTTTATTCATTAAATCTTTAAATTTTAATTAAGATGATATAAACTTTAAATTTATCATGTGTTAAAAAGTTTCACTAATTACATATTAATTAGAATTTTAAATTAGTGAAAGCACAAATTTATTAATCCGCTATTTCGCTAAAATATTTTTGAATAAAAAAAGATAAAAAATGTTTGTCTCATATATTTTAATTAAATTTGTATTATACATATTTTTAAAAATTACACACACTTTTATTAATAACAATTTATAAGAATTTAATAATATAAAATTTTTAACTACATAAAAATAAAAGAACATGCATTTTAGGATTTTAACAACTAACTTAAGAAAAATTGAAACTGAGGATTTAAAAATTGTAAGAAAAGAAGTATTATAATTTTAAAATATAAGGATTTAATTATATATAGTATTAAAAAAAATTATATTGGTGTTTATTCACTATGCATCTCTATCTTTGATTTAATTTCACTTGTTTTGTAAATTGAAAAAAAAATAAAATTCAAACATGAGTTTCTCATATATATATATATAACCCATAGTTAGTATCATATGTCATTTCCTGTCCTGTTCTTGCTTCATTAAAAGCTATGAAACAAGATGGGCAATAACAATAACGGTGAATCTGCAAAAACAGTATAGAATTTTTCTATATAATTTTTTTTTAGAGTTTAATTATAGTATTTTTTTTATGGATAACAAAAAATTTTCTGCATGAGCAATTGCAGGAGCAAATCTTTATCCTTCAAAAATTTATAATATGTGGTTTATTAAACAAGCCACGTAGGCAGGGGCGGAACTAGGACATTTAAGTTGGGGGTGAAAAATTTTGACAACTAAGTCGATTGAATAAATTTATTAGTAAAACAATTCTCACAACTATCTAAAAATTAGTATTATAACATATCACAATTTATAATTGTGAATAATATCCTAAAATATAAAAATGTTTCGTAGAAATATTGGTATGCAAAAAAAAAATTTAAAATATTTAATGAACATATAATAGCTACATGTTTTGATATAAATATCATAACAAAATTTCAAAAAAAAAAAAATCGACTAGCAAAAAAAAAGGTGGACATTTTCTATTTAAAAATTATCCATGGTGTTTAAATCTTATATGTACAAAAGAAAAAAATGTAGTCATTAAAAAAATTTAAAAAAAGAAGAAAAAGAGAAATAAATTTTTACCTTAATATTTAATGAGATGCATATCTTATCTCATATTTGGGAAAGCTATCCATTTTGAAGCACTTTATATAAAAATTGAGTTGAATTTAGGTGGAAAATTGATCATGGAGAAGAAAGAAGAACAGGGGATACAAATTTGTGCAGGGAAGAGCAAAAGGAGGTACTGAGGTAGGCAGTGAATACTGAATAGTCACAAGTTGATATACTTATAAGTTAAGCTTTGTTTTTTTTAATTAAATTTATTTTGAGTTTGACTAGTTAAGGGTTTAAGTTTTGTAAAGCTCATGTTTCAAATACAATAATAAAGTTATGATGCAATATATAAGTACTAACATATATATATATATATTTCAAAATTCTTGGAGGGTGATGGCCCCCTTAGCCTTGTACATGGCTCTGCCCTTGCACATAGGCATGCGTGTTGTTAACTTTCTAGTGTACATGAACACATAATCTTTGATTTAACATTAATATAAGTCAAAAGATGTTAAGAAATTCACGGATCTCGAGAATCATTTGGCTAATACATATATATATATATATATATATGGATTTATAAATGAAGTTGAACATATATAACACAAAATTAATTGGATTGTGTTAAGATTTAATTTACACCACTTATAAGCTACTTCTTTCAATGTGAGATTATCTAATACTTCCCCTAAAGTGTAATTGAGATTTAACAGTTGTCACTTAAATTAGTATTTTTTTTAATTGAAAGACAGCGACAATACCAGACCTAGCTTTGTGTTATATAAGTTCAACCCTATTTATAAATCCACATGTATGTGTGTGAGCCAAACGACTCTCATGATTTGCAAATTTCTTAACAAAAGAAGTTTCATGTGATGTTAAAAAATTGTAGAAGTGGATGCGTGTGTGTGGTTGATTGGTGTATATGAATGAGTCATGAGATGTCACAACTGTAGTTTGCATGAAGTTTTTTTTGTGTTCTACGAAAAAATATATAATGATCCTATGTTTTATATCTTGTAAGGTCAAATTAATAATATCAAACTATTTAAAGTTCATTTATGTGTTATTAAGTTTTGATTTTTGTCACTTTAATTAAATATTAAATTTTTATTAATTTATCCTTTCAACTCATTAAAGTATAAGACTCCTGTATAATATATCATATTCTACAATAGTAATTGCATGGAAGATGTGCCCCATAAAGACTAAAGTAGAGAATTTTTTTTTTTTTAACAAAATCACCTCTATTTAGAGTTTATTGAACTCTAATTAATTCAATTTGTTAAAAAGAACCATAAAAACACTAAATTTTTTTAACAATTAATTTAACGTAATTATATATATTAGAACTCGAATTTAAAATGTGATTTAAGCGAGAATAATTTTGTATCAATTCCATTGATTGAGTTGAGAAAACTTTTAACCAACAATTGTGTAGAAATTTTTCTTCCATAGGTATATGTAAAAACCTATGAAGCACCAACATTCTTTTTAATCTAAAAATTTTATGGATCTTATTTATAGTCGGTACTTTGAACATTGTAGAAATTTTATGACTCTTATTGTTAATTTAAATATTACATAAAATTTTTATCTTATTTATAGAGGCATACAGATTTAATTATGGGTGTTAAGGGAACTTTTATGGGTTTCATTTGTAAGGGAAATTTTATGGATCCTATTTATAGGGGTATATAATATAAAAAATTAGAGTTTTTTTTGGGTATATATATATAAAGAGCCAACATTGACATGTCTTGGAATCTTATCCACCACATTTCGAGGTGTTTCCGAAAATATAAAAAAGTGTCAGGACTTTTTTTTTTAAAAGGAAAAAGGAAACGTGTGTTCCTTTTAAACATACACATCTTTTATCATTTGATGAACCAAAATTAAAGATGGTGTTCTTCAATAAAGATGTCAATATGAGTACATTGAGAGTGAAAATGTTAATTAAGTAGAAGATTCTGTAAATTGAAATTGCTAATAAATATTATGAATGAAGTCTTGATATATTAATGTTGCTTATGATGTTAGTATAGGTGGTATGCCCTAGAGGCCAATCATATATTTTGGCATTATAGATAATCCCATATGGCAATAGAAAATATTCATTTAAATAAAGTGCTTATTTATTTGAATTTTTACCCATTAGCATTATGTTAAATAAATTTATTATCAAGAGTTGATAATATGAGCTATAAACTTATTTAGCACATATGCTATAAAATGTTCATAGTCAATAAATTAATATTTGGGTAATATTCATTTGACTATCACCTCTGTATATTTTCCTTGATTAGTATGTGATACTAATAGTGGGAGGTAGTGAGTTTCATGCTACTTGATATGAGATATTAGAATAGACATATGGATACTCATGTGATGGGTGGATTGAACAGTGACGTTATATTTGTGATTGCACAAATATTCACTTATAGTCAACAATCACAATCTAGGTCATAATGGTGCATATAGTCCTTTGACTTAAGGTGACACGATCATCCACATTTGAGTGGTTAGGGTTTGTTACAGCTTACATAATTGTGTTAATCACACATGGGTGTATGGTGTATGGTGGCTCTAGTAAGTTAAATGTAGGCATGAGTGTTAAGCCAATATGAGATTCATTGCCTAGAGTGAACCGGGATAAGATCCTATGCTATCTAAATTTTTTCTTGATGAATAAGTTCATGGTCAGGACAAACATAACACAGTTTAAAAGAGTTTCACTACTAGAAAATTGTTTCTAGTATTTGTTTTGTTTTATCAAGAATAACAACTTGAGATGAGGTCATATGATACGACTATTAGAGTTTGACTAAACCATGACTCTAGGATATATTGGGATCTTCTAATGAAGGGATTTTAGTGCATGGTAGTTATGACTAAAGGGTTCGTGTGAATCAATACATGCATTCATTTCTAATTGGGTGATTGTGATAACGATGCTAGGGGTCACTCACAACTTATGGGAATTAAATGTGTAT
Source organism: Mallotus nudiflorus (assembly GCA_947683625.1). Classification (NCBI taxonomy): domain Eukaryota; kingdom Viridiplantae; phylum Streptophyta; class Magnoliopsida; order Malpighiales; family Euphorbiaceae; genus Mallotus; species Mallotus nudiflorus. Next base: position 342,889 of record CANTUR010000397.1, read on the forward strand.
ATTTGGGATTTTCACATTTATACTTGAAAGGAGTTTCAAATAATGTCAAGTGTTGATATTATTTTCTTATTGCCAATTAGACATGAACATAGTAAGTCAAACCTAAAAGAGTTTCACCAAATCGCCATTAACATTAATCTAATTATTGATTAAAGAGTTTAATTAATTAATTAATATTAATAGAATTGGATTTATATTTTAAGCAATGATTCTAGCATATCATGAAATTCAATTCAAGTAAGGGTTTAATTATTAATTAATACTTAATTAATATAAGATATTAATTAAAGTATTCAATTAGTAATATATGTTGTTTTATACTTGGACTTGGATTAATGGCTCAAGTTGTTTGGGCTTAGGCCCAAAAGGGTATTGAACCAAAGATTAGTCCAAGAATGTTGTTTTCTACTTGGACTTGGATTAATGGCTCAAGTTGTTTGGGCTTAGGCCCAAAAGGGTTTTGAACCAAAGATTAGTCTAAGATGTTGAGAAGGCCCATGAACCTTATCTAAGTCCATTTGATTGATGGATTAGGCTTGGGCTAAATGTTAGCCCAATTACCAAGCCCAAGTCCATGTCAAAGGATATGGTCAAATTTGTCACGTTAAGTACACATGATCTTTTATGTGTAAAATGTTGACCATGGCAAATTTGGCATATTAGGCACATTATCTCTTAAGTGTATATTGTTGACCATGGAAAAGATAAGGTGTATATCATATAGTTATGTGTAGAGAATGTACGTAGACATAATACATGAGATGTGTTCAATTCTCTACACACTTTTTTGTACACTAGTTAATCACTTGTACAACTTTTATTATTATTATAACAAGTTGTATTTTAAGTAATAAGGTGATAAGGTGCTTGCTTTCTCTACATATATATATATATATAACCTAAGATATGTTTCTAAGGTTAGAAAAAGAGTGGGTGTAAAGAGAAACACCAAAAGGAAACAACATATACACAAAATAAAACCCTAAGTGTTCTTGCTAAAGATTGAGTTAGTGTAAGTTTTGTGAGGGTCATTAGAGAGGCTATTTGCAACTAATAGAATCAAAACAAGAAGGTGATTTGGTGTTTCAAGCTAGAGGCCTAACATTTCTGAGGCTAGATCATTTGATTTAAGTGTTGAACCTAAAGCATCCAAAGCTTGTAGATAACTATTGTGGTCTAAATCAAACTTAGGAGTTGATAAGTTTTCTTAAACTTAGAATTCCTAGGTTGTTACTTGTATATGTTGTTGTGTTATTTAGCTATATGTAAAATGCAAAAAGGATCCTTGTGAATAGAAATCTTTATGTGATGAAGGGTTATGCAAGTGAAATTTTTTGAAATTTCATCCTATTAAGGCTTGTGCTCATCAAACTTGTAAGTTGCATGACCATTTCCTAACATATGAGTATTATGATTTTATTGTTAAATTTAAGTAAAATTAAATGGAAAATTGTTTATTTGTTATTGAAAAATTGTGTATAATTGATGTGTTATTGTTTTATTTATGTTATAAGATAACATGATTGCATTTTTTTTTTGTGTTTTAGAATTATTTTTAGTATTAAAAAATATTACGTATATTTTTGAATTGAATCTAATTTATAATTTATATAAAATGAAATTTATAATTTTTCATATTTACAAAATAATTCCTATATTTTTATATTCATAAATTAAACTTTATATTTTTAATATTTATAAGATCCCAATGTCCATATCCCATACTTTAAAAAAAATTATTTTTCTATATCCGTATCGTCGTTTCTTGCGTCTTCATTCCCCTATTTGTGCTACCTAGTTTACATGGGCACAATGTTAAATATAGTTTTAATATTGTAAACGTTTTATGGTTCTTAAAGGTACAAGTCTACATTCATACTTTATAAATACATAAATGAAATTAAATTTATTTAATATAAAATTAATTGTCTTATTTTAAAATTTAATTTATAACATTTATATGTCTTTTGAATTTTTTACACATTTTAAATGTGAGATTTATTCACATTTTTTAGCACTTTTAATTTTTTTTTTTTGAAGTCTTAATTAAGATACAATAGACCTAACTTTCTCCATTACTAAAACAATTTTTATTGTAAGTATCTGACCAAAAATAAACTTTAAATCTTAAAATGTGTAAGTAATTTAAGTCACATTTAAGTGGTGAAAGACGAATTTCTTATGCAACTCCTTAAATTCTTTGGACCATGGATAAAAAAAAAAAAATTGTCTGTTTGTTTAATTAAAGTTTCCAAATTTTTGTACTTGTCAAAATTAAGGTTATATTCAATTAGGATTTTTAAAAATATTTATAGACTTTTTTTTTTTTTTTAAGTGAATGACTTTTGTAGAATTTATAAACTTTTAATGACTTTTATAGAGTTTAATGATTTTTATAAACTTTATTTTGAAAGACTTTTATAGAGTTTTTGAATTTGCTAATGACTTTTATAAACTTTATTTTGAAAGACTTTTTATAACTTTTACTGATATTGGACAACTTTTATTGATTTTAATATGCATATTTTGAATTTTGACCTAATAAATTAATTTTTTCATATAACAAAAATAAAATTTTTAAATAATTATTAAAAGTAGATGTCTTTAATTAAAATTTTAAAAATAATTCAGATATTTATTTTATTAATTGCAAATAAAAAAAACATATCAAAGAGTTATTTCAGCTTTTACACCCAAAATAAACAACTAAAAATTCAAAATGCCAAATTGAACTTAAATCTATGAAAATTTGATTTTTTATTCATGAAAACTCTAACTAACTCCATATAACAAAACTCAAAACAATATTAAAAATGAAAAAATTTAGTGTTCATTATTATCCACATGCTCAACATCATTCCATATATTAGTAGCTATAGCAGTTCTCCATTCATTGGCAGTAGCTCTTGAGTCCTAACAAATAGTTCAAAATCCTCTTCTTGATTAAGTGGTATTGGTGGAGATGATAAAATTTCACTATTTGGTTCAACTAAAAATTCATCCAAATGACACTCTTTTCGAAGAAAGTTGTGCAATCCTGCACATGCAAACACTAGCTTTGCTTGTGTGCTATATGGAAATGGAGGAGCTGTTTTAAAAATTGTAAACCGAGATTTAAAGATACTGTAATAATCCTAATTTTTAAATTATTTTATTATATTATGAGATATGCAGTGTTAATAAATTTTTAAAAGTTTAATTTAATTATTTTACTATTTTGTGATTAATTATTATTATTTTATATTTAATTGAATTTTCTACGTAAATATATTATTTTGGAATTTATTATTTTGGACGTTTAAATTTAATTATGTATATTTTTTATTTTCAAATACTATTATTTTAATAACGTTAATTTAGTGCATGGTTATTTTAATATTATTTTTTAGTACTAACATTATTTTATTTTTATTGATTTACATAAAATTATTTCATAAATATTGTTTATATTATTGTTATTTTCAAATGTGTCGTGTGTTATTATTATCATGATTATTATTTTCATTAATATTATCATTAATATTATTTTATTGTTTAATATTATTATGAATATTATTCTTATTATCAAATTATTTTATTAATAGTATAAATTTTAATTGTTGTTAATTTTATATTGTGTATATTATTATGCATGTGTGTGACATGTGTGTACCTATATATTTATATATATTAATTATAATGAGTGGTTGAGATTAATTTATTATAAAATATTATTATTATATTATATTATATAGTTTATTATTAAAATATATACACAAACAAACAAACAACACACATATACATATATAAACACACACATTCACGTGCAGATATACACACAAACACACAAACATCAACAAATATACATATAAACGTACAAAAATAACACAGCACACATTCAAACACATTTAGCAAAAATAACGCAGAAGCTTCTGTGACCATCCTACATCCCGCAACATCTCGATCTAAGCTCGTCGGTGTGCCTCCATCACTTCCAACCGACCACCACCTCCTTCCAGCCTCATCGTCGCCGTCGCCGTCTAGAAGCTTTGAAGCCGTCGGAAAAACTGAATTCTTCACCTACTGCTACAGTAACTCCGACAAGGATCCTGTAATATCCCGTGTTTTTAAATATTTTATTACTGTATCGGGATATGCAGTGTTAATAATTTTTAAATATGATATTGATACTTTATGAGCTTTTATTTAATTAAAATTGAATTTTTTTAATTGTTTATTATTATTTAAGTACTTTACGTAAAATTTTCCCGGGACTTTCATTTTCGGGGAAAATTTCACGTAAATAATTTATATTTAATTATTTTAAATAGATTTACGGACTTGCATGAACTCATACATATTTTTAAAGCACCAAATAAAGCATATGTGTACTTATTTATTTAATTAGGGTTTGATTAATTACCCTATTATTTTATTATTTATTTATTAGTTTTATTGTTATTTAATTATTTTTATTTAGTATTAAATTATTAAAATATTAAATTATATGTGTGTGGTGTATATTTAATATGTGTGATTTTATATTATTTTAATATATAGTGTAAAGTATATATATATATACATATAATATGTTAAAAAAATCAAAATTTTAGAAAATTACCATTTCAGCCCCTCCCTCTTCCTTCCTCTTCCCGATCGTCTCCTTCTCCCCCTCACCACTGCTAACTCCGTTCTCAGGCCGTCGGTGTGCCGCCAGCAGCTCCGTCCTTCCCAGCCAGCAGCTCCGCTGCCCTTAGCCTTCTTCTCCGGCACTGTTTGGCTTACTTTTGGCCGAAATGGCCAAAACTTCCCTCCTCACCGTTCACCGACTTCCCGACCGCCAAATCTAGTGATTCCGGTGTCGTTGGACTCCCTACCTCCATAGAAGATGATTCCAAGATTTTTTTAAGCTTAAAACTTGATTTGGTAAGGTTTTTCTCAATTATTCAAATCGGCCATCTTAGGGTTTTTGAATTTTTTTGAGCTTAAAATGGTTGATTCATGAAAAAATTCCTTCACAAATGTTGATACTAGTAGCTTAATCTACATGTGTGAATTTTTGTGGAATTTTTGGAGATTATTTTGATTTTTGGGTATTTTTGAATATTTTAATATTATTTTCTAATTTTCGAAAATTAATTATATAAATTATGAAATTGTGTTTTATGATAAATATAAGTGTTGAAATGAATTATAGAAATTTATTTGGAATTTTTATGAATTTCTATGTATTTATTTTGAATTATTTAGGTTTATGTAATTTTGGAAAAATAGGGTTAATTGTGTTTTTATTTGAAATTAATTGGTTAATTGAGTTTAATTATTAATATTATTGATAAATATGTTGATAAAATTAATTTTGGATAATTATATAATTTTTGGTGAATTTTTGAAGTAATTTTAGTATATTTATATATATAAGGGCATTTTGGTAATTTTACACGAAATTGACTAAAAATATAATTAAATTGGTTTTAATAGTTATTTAAGGTATAAAAATGATTTGTACAAATTTTTTGGTATTTTTAACTAATTAAAACTAATTTTCGTGAATTATTTTCAATTATATATATAATATACGATTTTTCTAATAAAATGAGTTTTTATCAGTTTTTACTGTGTTTAAAGGTTAATTACGTAATTTCTATTTATTAAATTTATTTTTGTGTTATAAGGGTATTCTTGGTAATTCTGAAATTATTCTGTGTTTGTGGATCCCAGTCGGTAGACTGTAGTTTGGAGTCCGACCGAGGGGTTGTGGATGAGTTGTTGTGCCTGTTTTTTGAAGTGTGTTTCTTTGCAGGGTCGGCTCTACTCTTTGAGTAGAGAGATGTCCATTTTACAGGGGAGGTTCTGCCAAATTTTTGATAGAATTCTCGTAAAACGTGATGTCCGGTCGAACCCTAATTCTGATTCTGTGTTTAATATTCTAGATCGAGTTTCTAGGATTTTCTGTTAGGTTTATTCTGATTTCTGTCGTTATTGTTTGTTTAGTTGCGCCGAGACCAAGGCCTAGTGGACCAGGCCCATCAGACCCATCTCGAGGAGCGCACTAAGTGTGAGTTACTATTTTATATATATGTGTTTAGGATGCATGATTTTAGAAATATATGTTTTATTTTGATTAAATATGCATAAATAATGTGATTTGTATTTAAGTATATTTTTAGTTTATTTTTGGTATATATTTATTAATAAATTATATTTAAAATATTTTTAAATATATTTCTAGCTTAATTTGTAATTTGATTGGATTTATTTGACGTATATATACTCGAGATATACCTGGTTTACTTTTGGTATATTTCCAGTATATATATGGTTTATATTGTTACGTTATTTAAATTCATGCATCATTTATTTGTGAATGAATGTTTTATATTTATTAATGAAGGATATCGATAGAATGTGCTAACTAGTGGGCACCACTAGGACCGAGTACGTACTGGTACGCTTATAGCATTTAGGCTATATTACTAACTAGTTTGAGGATTTTGATTTGAATTGATTTATCTGATGTGTGAGATGTGATTTGGGTGTGATTGCTGGAGCTCGGTTGACCAAGTGTCTCGGGGCCAATCACATTGGCAGTAAGACTGCTGGAGCTTGGTTGACTTAGTGTCTCGGGGCCAGTCTACTGTCCAAATGGATTAAGTGAACAAATTTGGAATAAGTGAGCCTGTATGGCTAGAGTGTTGTCTAACACTGTTTTGAGGTTGTGATATTCTAGGGTTCTATTCGATCCTTCATGAACTGTGAATTTCAGTAAAAATATATAAAAGGATTTTATTGCATCTGTGTGTATTTGCCTGTATATATACATATTAAATAAATATACTGTTGATTGTATGCATTGTCATTTAGTGTTCATATATATATATTATAGTAATTCACTCAGTGAGGTCTGACTGCCCTCCGTTGACTAATTTTTGAGGAGAGTCATCATCTTCAGACCTCAGTAGCAGGCCTGTACGCTGGATTTCTTCCGCCTCGGCTTCTCTTTGTAAACTGCTTATCTGAGTATTGAGTTCTATTTCATCTAGACACTGCAGTAGTCATTAAATTATTAAAGAAATGTTGTACTATATTTGAATTGGAATTGTATTAAAGGAGTTTATATATATATATGATGAGGATTTAATTTAAATCCAGTTGGTGGAAATGTTATTACGATATTTATGATTTTTATTTTCGCTACATTATATATTGTTATTATTATTGTATGTTTATTTTATTTTTAGGCTTGCTACGGGTTCCGGATTCGAAAGAATTCCCGTTCCCTAGCACCGGTCATGGCCCCTGTTTTAGGTCGTGACAGATCCGGCCACCTTTGCTTGAGTTCTTGGGTTCTTTGGATTCCTTGAGTTATGAGGACTCTATTTCTAAGCTCAGATTGAGCTCAAACCATCTCGTTTATAAGTTTTGTTAAATTTTTATTTTTGAGCTTTTAGGGTTTTTATTTTTTTTAGGTTGATTTTTATTGATTCAAGCAAACTCCCTTTGCAAATGATGATCCTTATAGCTTGAGCTTCATGAATATATTTTTGTTATAATTTTTGGAATTTATTTTAATTTTGGTGAATTTTTTTTATTATTTTAATATTATTTAATGAATTTTCGTAAATAAATTTATTAAATTATGAATTTGGTTAAATTATTGTTATTATATATTTTTGTTAATTTTGGTGTTGAGAAATTAATTTTTTTGGGATTTTTATATAATTTTTACGAATATTTTAGTTTATGTAAATATTGGATAATTGAGCTAAATGTGTATTTTGGTTGAATTTAGAGTTTAATTGTGTGTTTTCAGTTGATATTAGAATGTTATTTGTTGATAAAATAATTTTTATGAATTTATATAATTTTTATGGAATTTTATATAATTAATGTGTATTTTGAATTATTAAGTTAAATAAGTATTTTTGTTGAAATTATTGGTTAAATATGTGTTTTGGTTGATATTAGTCTATTATATGTTGATTAAATAATTTTTATGATTTTATATAATTTTTGAGGAAATTATTTAGTATATTGGATATTTTGTATTAAATATGTAATTTTGTTAAGATTATAGTTAAACATTATGTTTTAGTTGGTTTTATAATTATTTAAGGTATTAAAATGATTTTTACAAATTATTTACTATTTTTAACTAATTAATACTAATTTTTAAAAATTGTTTTCAAATAATATATTATATATTATTTTGGTAAAAAAAAAAAAAGGGCTTTTAGTAATTTTAATATATATTTAGACTATTTTAGTTATTTGAATATATAAAGTGAATTTTTATTAATATTATATAATGTTTGAGATTTTATTAATTAATTGTGATAATTTTAGAATATTATGTTAATAATCAGCATATTCATTATTTTGGGATTAAATGTGTATTTTATTATTTTTATGATGCTAAATTGTGATTTTAAATATTATTTACAATTTATGTAAATTTAATTAAAAAATAGGAATTTTATTCCATTTATGAATTTTTATTCTCCAATATTATTTAAATTAGACTTTTATGTTTTAATTCGAAAATAAAGGTTTTTAAATATTTTATTTGATTTTTAATGATTTTATTATTTTACTGTTAATATTGTTGATTTGTGAATTGTGAACCTCGGTTGGAAATTTATAGAGTTTGGGGTCCCAATCTGAAGTGTTGTGTTTTGAGATTTTAGAAGTGCATTTTCTGTGCAGGATTGACCATACTTTTATAGGGAAATGTCCGTTTTACAGAGGAGACTTTGTCGAAATTTTAGTAGATTTCTCGTAAAACGTGACAATCGATCCGAGTCTACTTTTGAATTTTTAATTGAGTCTTTCTATGGTAATCCTAGAAGCGTAGAGTTAAAAATTTATTATGATGGTTGTTATTATTTTATTTTTCTAGCCGCGCCGAGACTGAGGCCTAACGGAGCAGGCCCACTGAGTTTGTCTCGTGGAGCGCTAATCAGTGAGTTATTATACTATTTATATATGTATTGCATTTAGGATGCATGACTTAGGATTTTCATTTTCATTATATGTTTTTTTAAAAAAATAATAATAATAATTTAATTTATAATATGTTTTGGTATATTAGGGTTTATTTTTGGTATATGCATGTTAGATAATTAGATTTATTTTTAGTATATTTTTGGATACCTGTCAAACTAAATATATGTTTTTAATGAATATTTATTTATAATTTTTTTATTAAATGATTAGTGTACTTTAGGTATATTTTTAGTATATTTTAGGTATATTCCTAAATAAATGCATGCCATATTATTGACTTATACTTAAAATTGTTTTAAGTATATTTTTGATATATATATATATATGGTTTATTTTGCTATTATGAATGTTATTTTACATTATTTATTTTCTGGATGTATGATTTATTTTAAATGAAGGATATCAATAGAACGTGCTACCTAGTGGGCAGCACTAGGACCGTGTACGTACCAGTGCGATAGATTTAGGTTTGAGTGAGGAATTACTTGTGGTAATTATGATATGATTGATTTATAATTTGAGATGTGCTATGATTGATAGTGTGATTGCGGGAGCTCAATTGGCTAAGTGTCTCGGGGCCAATCACATTGACAGTCAGACTGCTGGAGCTCAGTCGACTTAGTGTCTCGAGGCCAGTCTACTGTCCATATGGATTAAGTGAATTTATTTGGAATTAAGTGAGCCTGTATGACTAGAGTGATGATATGGTTGATTGAGGTTGTGATTAATAGGGTTCTATTTGATCCTTCATGTATTAAAATAAATGTTTTATGCATTTATTATATTTATAAAAGCAGAGTTTGGCATTTGTGTGAAATGCGTGAATATACGTATATATATATATATATATAAGAATGCCTGATTGGATATGGTTTAGATTGCATGTATATATAGTATAATAATTCACTCAGTGAGGTCTGACCCCCTCTAAATTATTTTTTTCAGGAGATCTTATATCGTCAGACCTTAGTAGTAGAGTTCTTCGTCGGTGTTCTTTCGTCCTGGCTATTTTATGTAAATGTATATTTTGAACTTTGATTTGTATTTTAAAAACTGCAGTAGTAGTATTATTGTATTAGAAGAGTATTATTTTATTTTGATATTTTGTACTCTGAGAGTTGTATTTGAATGTTGTATGAATATATTTATTTATGAAAGGATTTGGAGTATCTATTTTATATATTGATTCAAAATTTTTTAATTCTGTCGTACTTTTATTTATTTATTGTATGATTTTATTTTCTATGGCTTGCTACGGGTTCCAGATTCGAAAGAATTCCCGTTCCCTAGCGCCGATCATGACTCCTAGTTTGGATCATGACAGATACCAAATAATCTCTCAACTGTATTCCTCAAAGAAGTATGATGAATATTGAATAACTCATTTGCATTTTCATGATGTCGACCTTTTTTATGAAAATCTCGAAGATAATAGCAAACACCTCGAAAAGGAACTAAAAATTGAAGTCGATTTGGAAATCCACAATCCACCAAAAAATATTTACCTAACACATATATAATAAAAAACATGATAAAAAAAAATTAAAAAACATATGAAAAGTGAAAATAAATTGAAATAGCAATAAGTAGATTAAAAGTACCTTGTGGTTCTTTAAGTCCATTACTCCTTGATAGAGCATCATTTAATACTTTTGAATCATATGCTGATCCTTCCCACAGCTAAGCACATATATGAATTCTAAATCAAAGTTACAAGGTACTAAAACATTTTTTGAAATTATTCTATGATAGTTGCGATAGCTACTAATGTCATGTCCAGTAACCACTGCAGGAATATGGGTGTCGTCAATAGCTCCAATGCAATCCTGAATTAATATAAAATAAATATTTAATTAGAACAACAATAATATTACTAAAAAAATAGTATTATAAGTGGCAATAATAATAGTACTATAAAAAATTGATAACATACTTAATTTAAAGTAAGGATAGAATCTTGTACTTTCTCTAATTTTTTCCAGAACTAAGGAACTTAGTTTAGCCATCATATCTACTACAATTGTTTAATGCTCTCAAAATTTTGTTGAAATTTTGGCTAGTACTAAAATGTTAACAACCAAATGTTTTGCAAACTAAGCAATATCTAGAATTTTGATTCATAGTGAGTAGAAAGGTTACAAGCATTTCTCAATGCAAATAAACCTTGTATCCTATAAGGGTGTTTTCTCTCTAGTAATACTGCATAGTTTGAGAAACACACTAGGATACATTCTATATACTTGTAGAAATTCTTCTAGATCTTCATTTAAAATTGTATATATATAATCGTATCCGTTTGAATTTTTTGGCTGCTTAGATAACAAATATTGGACGTGATTTTGGGACATACTAGTTATAAGCACATTCAAGACACATACAATTGCTTGAATTGTCGCCAACAAATGCTTAAAATTTTCATACCATTGTTCTTCCATTTCTTCTTCTTCTTCTATTCTTTGATTCTCTACTTCATCATCTTCATTCATGTTCATGTTTAAGATGTATAAATAGAATCACCTGAGAAAAACAATAAATCGATGTGTAAACAAATATAAATTATTAGAAAGTTATAAGACACTAGTTCTAAAGACAATCCATTATTCATTCATAAAAACTAACATAAAAATAAACGCAATTAATAAACATCCAAAAATAATATAATTTGTCACTGACATGATTGTTTTAAAAAAAAAAAAACCACAAAGTAGCAAAATGCATTACTAATTAAAACCAAACAAAAGGAACAATAATAAAATCCATAATTAACTAAAGGAATAATCCATATTTTACCTCCCGCACTTTTATTTTTTTCTTAATTTACCCCTTTCACTTTTATTTGTATAGATTGAGTCCTTGCACTTTTATTTTTTTCTTGATTTACTCCCTCTACTTTTATTTTTATTTACATTAACCTCTTATACTTTTATTTTTGTGAACATTAAGTACTTTTATGCTTTTATTTTAGCAATATTAACCCCTTCAATAAATACAATTCTAAAATTTTCTTCAACTATGTTATAATTTAATTACTTTTTTAATATAAAGATTATAAAAATACTATTAAATGCCAAATACTCTTATGAAAATTAAAATTAAATTATATAATTGTAATTTATTGGTTAAGAAAATTTGTATGTAATATTATAAAAATAAAAACATAAGCAAAATTCTACTAAAATTTATTTTAGTTTATTCTACACAAATAATTTAATCGAATTTTTGTTAGATACAAGTTTTGTTAAATAGAATAAAATTTTTGTTAGATACTAAATAAATTTAGCATAATTTTGCTTAAGTTTTTATTTTTATAATATTAGATACAATTTTCATTAACTAATAAATTACAGTTATATAATTTACATTAATTTTCATAAGAGTATTTGACATCTAATAGTATTTTTATAATCTTTATATTTAAAATAAAATATAAATAATTAAATTATAATATAGTTGATGAAAATTTTTAGAATTATATTTATTGAAGGGGTTAATAAAAATATAAGGGTTTAATGTGCATAAAATAAAAGTGTGAGGATTAAATCTATACAAATAAAAGTGGAGGGGGTAAATTAAGAAAAAATATAAGTGCAGGGGGCAAAATATGAGTTATTCCTTAAATAAATTTATCTTTCACTACTCCAATTCATAAGTTATCCATTCAAAATGCTCTTAAGGAGTTATTTTCAAGAACTCAATCTTTTTTGCATTAGTATTGAGCAATTTAAGTGCCTTGAAACATGGACGCTTATCCAAAGCGTCGTATTTCTTTGATAAATCCCAGCAGCTATGTTCACTGCTATTAAATGACTTAATAACTTTTGCCAACTTGTCAACAAAATGAGTGAGTTTGTCTAAAATATCTGATTGATTATTCTTGGATTCAGAAGGAGTAGTTTTTCCTCCAAACTCAATTCTATTATGTCTTTTACGTGTTGTGTTTCATGATGCAATACACAGTGGAAAACAAAAATTTTTAACCACGAAAACTTAAAACCTGGATCCATGTAATTCACGTAGATTGATTGGGAGGGTTTCCAAATAGTCACCAAGATGATCTTATGACAAGATGGTTGGAAGGAAGAGAGGGGGTTTCACTTTAGTAACACCCTACCTTTAGCTTTTCATATCTACTTGTCGAATTAAGGAAAAGATTGAGTTACTGACTTTTGATTCAAGGTGAATTTGATAGAGTTTGCAAGAGTTTGATCTTCCTCAATAAAAGAAAATGTGCTTCATTTGTATTTCTAACCTCTGCATAAGAAAATTGACACATAAATTAACCTGTTCTTAAAGATCATCACTTTGAGTGTAGTTTGGTAGAGCAGAAAATTCTCTTTGCATAGAAAGAAACCTAATTCTCTTTGCGTAAAAAGATATTAGAAACTAATGAGCATTTCAATGTTTTCACTTAGAAAAGAAAATTTGTTACCTCAATACATTTGGAAGAAGAGAAATCGAATAAGCAGTTTCATGTCCTTTGCACAGCAACTCTAAGAGATGACGGTGGCTACAACTCCTTCAGGCGATTTGTTTATAGAATCAAATAAAATCAAATCCAAAAACTCTTGATAATAAATCAACCAGAATAAAATCAAATTCATATCATGATAAAAAAGAAAAAATTTAAAAATATACTTAAAGCAAAGAAAAATAAAACCCAAAATCTGATGATGATTTTTTTTTAAAGAGCAAAAGCGAGAAGAAGAAGAAGAAGAAGAAGATGGTGCTGTTGGGAATGACAGTGATGGTCGGTGGTGGGTGATGAAGATGAACGATGATGGGGGTGACAAAGATGAAAGGTGATGGGGATGATAGAGATGGACGGCTATGAGATGATGGTGATGGGTGAAGAATGCCCTAAAAGAAGAGCTTGAAAGCACTATCGAGAGCAGGCTCAACGAGTTTAGGATAGGAAGAATCAAGGGTGAGAATTAAAGGGTTAAGGAGGAATTGAGAGAAGGAAGAAGAGACGCCTAAAAGGAGAGAATTGGAATGGGGATTGGAGTTTGAAAAAAAATTGGGGAAAAGTGTAAAAAATTGGGGCTTGAAGCGGGAAAATGAAAAAATTGGTGAAAAAAAAGGCTCTCAAAAAAAAAAAATTGAGATTTTGTAGCCCTTACCATTTTTTGTTTGAACCAAAATACATAATTTTTGTTCAAAACTACCATAACTATGTAGTTTTGCACTATTCTATAAAAAAACATATCACCAAAAAAATAAAAAGAATATAACAAATAAAAAAGAACTGAATGTTTAATTAATATTATATAATATTTATTTATTAATTAAAACTAAATTTAATATTAATATGTATAAAAAGTTATATAATTTTATCATGAGTAAATGAAATTTACATAGCTTTAAGATGTAAAATTAAATAGTTATGAAAATTTGAAAATTAAAATTTAAAGTTCTATTACCTATATAGTGTTAATTTAATTTATCAAATTAGTTTTATAATTTATTGAATATAAATTAAAAAATTAATTCTTTAAAAATTATTATGTATTTTAAAAAAAAACTAATAACTTTAAGTAATTGAAGTTTGATTAATGCTAATTTTTGTTCCGTTTCTAAACTTTAAAAAATGGAATAGGAATTCGTTTCTAAGCTTTAAAAAACGGAATTACAATACGATTTAATAATAATCTATATTAATTTAATAATTAGCAACAAATTAAAAAATAAAGTATTAAAATAATTATAAATGCATTTAAAAATTTTATTATCTCTAATAAAAAACTACAAAGGTTGTTGAGTTAGGGATCATGAATGGTGGCAGCATCAAAGTTTGATCTATTAAGAAAGAAGAAACAGAGATGAGGAGAGGAAAGAATGCGGCGGCTGAAACAAATGAAAAAGGTTGATTCTGTGTTTAGGGTTGATTGTTTTTAGATATAACATATCGAAATTAAGTAGTTTTGAAAACTACAAAGGTGTTTATTTATTAAAAGTAATTCTTCACTATAATTAACAATTTTAATTTTATCAATTTACTCTTAAATTAACTGAGTTTATTTATGAATTAGTTCATAAACTATAATTAAGTTTTATTTATTTGATATTAATAAATTAATTTCATTCATTTAATATTGAATTTTATGTATTAATATTAAAATTTATGATAGTTAATAATTCTATAATTTTGATTAATTAAAGTTATATTTAATATTAATGTGTATAAAAAATTATATAATTTTATTATGAGAAAATAAAATTTACGTAGTTTTAACAAATTTTTATTATCTCTAATAAAAAATTAATATTTAAAATTTTGAAGTTTTGACTATGTATTTTTGACTTAAAACTATTTAGTTTAACAATATATATGCATTCTTATTATAAACTATTCTGTTTTATTATAAACTTATTTTATAATTTAAATTATATATTATTTAATAAAATATGTAAATCACTTAACAATATATATATATATATATATATTTATTATTTAATATTTTGTTTTTTTTAATTTGTTGTAAAATATTAAATGAATATAGTTAGTATTGTAAAGGGATTGCATTTTTATTCCGTTTCATAATTTTTTATGAAATTAATTTTTTTTTACTTAAGTGAATTATATTCCTATATAATACTTGTAACTTAGAAACGGACTCCAATTCCATTTTCAAATTTTGAAGCAAATATTTGTAATTTAAAATATAAAGTTCTATTGCATATATATTTTTAATATAATTTATCAAATTAGTTTTATAATTTATTCAATATAAATTGTAAGATTAATTCTTTCAAAATTATTACGGATCTATTATAAAATTTTTTATTATCTCTAATAAAAAACTAATTATTTTAAGTAATTAAAGTTTGGATTAAGGCAAATTTTATTTTTAATAGTTTTTTTTAAATTAATTATTTAATTTACTTAATTGAATACAAAATGCACATATATTAACGTACCCGCAACCAAAGGACGCACCTAAAAATATTGTAATAATGATGAACATTTCTAATTTAGAAACGGACTCCTAATCCGTTTCTATATTTAGAAACAGAATTGTTGTAGGTTTCTAAAAATAGAAACAGAATGGCAATCCGTTTCTAAATTTTGAAGCAAATACTTATAATTTAAAATATAAAGTTCTATTACATATATATTTTTATTTAATTTATCAAATTAGTTTTATAATGTATTCAATATAAATTGTAAAATTAATTCTTTCAAAATTATTATGGATATATTATAAAAAATTTTACTATCTCTAATAAAAAACTAATTATTTTAAGTAATTCAAGTTTGGATTAAGGCTTATTTTTAACAAGTTTTTTCAAAAATTAATTATATAATCTACTTAATTGAATACAAAATGCATATATTTTAATATACCTGCAACCGAACGATGCGTCTAAAAAGGTTGTAGTAACAATGAACGTAAATGGAATTAGAAATGGACTCCTAATCCGTTTCTATTTTTAGAAATGGAATTGTTGTCCGTTTCTAAAAATAGAAATGGAATCATTGTCCGTTTCTACTTTAGAAATGGAATCATTGTCCGTTTCTAAAAATTAGAAATGGAATGACAATTCCGTTTCTAAATTTAGACTGACTCCAATTCCGTATCCAAATTTTGAAGTAAATACTTGTAATTTAAAATATAAAAATTCTATTGCATATATATTTTGAATTTAATTTATCAAATTAGTTCTATAATTTATTTAATATAAATTGTAAAATTAATTCTTTCAAAATTATTATGGATCTATTATAAAAAATTTTATTCTCTCTAATAAAAAACTAATTATTTTAAGTAATTAAAGCTTTGATTAAGGGTAATTTTATTTTTAACAAATTTTTTCAAAAATTAATTATATAATCTAGTTAATTGAATACAAAATGCACACATTTTAACATACAAAAAAGGTTGTAGTAACGATGAATGTAAACGGAACTATTTCTAATTTAGAAATGGACTCTTGATCCGTTTCTAATTTTAGAAATGTAATTGTAGAAACATAATCGTTGTCCATTTCTATCCATTTCTAAAAATAGAAATGAAATTGTAGACTGCGGGGTTTAGCGCGCGTCTAAGATTTTAGCAACCGTGTCACTGTTTGAGTCAGGGCTTTAGAGAACACAATAACCATTATCATAAAAACATGGCGTGGAGATGAGGAGTCGCCACCCAGGGTAATAATTAGGACAAATTGAAAAGGTGGTACTTGATTCCCTAAAAGAAAGCTAGCACCACAACCATGAGATTCTGGATACGGAATACCAACTTCTTTCAGTCTTGTGTTCATTTAGAATTACTTTATGAATTACTATCTTATCCTCTATTTACATGCAATTTCATATAAACCCAAAACAATAAACTTCAAGGCAAACTAGTCATGAAATATACAAGTAAATAATGCATTCAATAAATTACATAATTCCTAAGTTAGTCTAATCTACATGGATTTTAAATAAAGGAGTTAAGTCTACATGTTTTAAATTATAAGTGAACCTAAAGATCTAATTCCTTTTAATTTTAATTAAATGAACCTAAGTCTACTAATTTTAATTCTAAATGTGAGCTTAAATCTACAAATTATGAAATATTTAAATTAATGGGCCTAAGTCTACATGTTATGAAGGTATTTAAATTAGTGGGCTTAATTCTACATGTTTTAATTAAATAATGATCTTAAATCTATAAATTATGAAAAAGGGCTTAAATTAAGTGAGCTAAGTCTAAATTAATTAAATTAAATTAAGTGGGGCTATGTCAATTAACTAAATGGGCCTAAAGGTATTTCTAACCTAAAATCTAATTAATTATGGACCTAAAATATATTTTTAATTAATTAAACCTAATTAATTATTAAATGACATGGGCTAAAAATAAACAAATCAAAATCTAAAATGGGCTTAAGGCCCAAAACACACAAAACTAATAAATAAGCTCAAAAACAAATAAAACATAAGAAAACAATTAAAAAAGATCAAATAAATAACTAAATTAATCCTTACTAAAATCCTAATTTTTATTAACATGCAACCTAAATTAATCTACTTCCCCATTGATTTTAAATGATTACCAAATTGAAACCTAATTTTACTAACCAATTTAATTGAAATTAGGCAACCACACACATAATTTTATTATTATTCCCACTATTGGGGCTATTACATTAATTCATAAAATAATAAAAAAAAATAAAGAATAAAATAAAAATAAAGAAAATAGAAATAAAAAAAATAAAACCCTAGAAACTAAGTCTCTACGGGGCTTTATCCATAGTCTTTTGTGAATTTCCAATAAAATTCATCTTCCTCATATGATCTCCATGTGTTTTCCTCCACAATCACCATAAAAAAATAAAATAATAATTAATGAATAAATTATGATAAAATAAATAGAATAATAAATAAAAAAAATAAATAAACAAATAAATAAATAAATCAAAGAAGAAGAAGAATATGATATGCTTATGGATGATTAGGGTGCTCCTTAGATTCGTGATTCACCATTCTTGATAAGTTTTTAAATCTTTTCTTAAAAAATTCTTCACGAGTTTTTGAATTATTTGATGAATCAAAAGAATTTTTGATTAAAAGTAAATGAAAGAAAAATAAAAACTCAATTTTCTTTCTCTCCTCTTCTCTTTTCTACGCCTTTTTCTCCCTTTTTCCCCTCTCCTCTGCCTTCCTAGCCCCCCTTTTATAGTGGAACTAGGAAACCTAACCCTAATCCTAATGTGATTCTCATTCCTAAAGTGTTTTTGGGAATTTTGAACCAAATAGGATTAAATTAATTAGGAAGTTTAAACCAATTTAGGATTGAATTAATTAGAAAATTTAAACCACCTAAAATTGGAATAATTAGAAATAGGAAAGAGTTTAATTTCGACCGGGTTTGTGCAATTTCGATCGGAATTGTACAATCCTGATCAGAATTACATAATTCCGATCGAAATTATGGAATTCCAACGCGTAAAATTTTTTTATTTATAAAAAAGCCCCCAAAAAAATTTAAATTTTATAATTAGGTACTAAAAAGAACTTTGCAATTTAGTCCCTAAAAACATTAAATTCTTCCTTTAAAAGCCTTTAGAATTTTTTAAAGATTAAGCATCAAAGACATTTTCATCATTGGAGTCCTTTGTTGTATCCATAACATGTCATCCCAAAATTGGGTGTCTACAGTTGCCCCCCTTTGTCGCTGTTTGCCTGACAAATTGTGGCAAAGTAGATTTACACTCAATTTCTAAATTGAAAGTTAGGATACTTACCTATACTCTGTGAGGCTTCTACTGGTGAATTTGCTATACTCGGACGTACAACGTTTTGAATGGCATATCATACTCAGTCGTATGATATTGATTATACTCGGTCGTATGATATTGATTATACTTGGTCATATAATCAATTGAGGATACATTGCACTCGATCGTACAATGCCGACTACACTCGATTGTATAGTCTGTTTTTGATAAGAAACATCATACTCGGTCGTATGATGTCGATTATACTCAGTCGTATAATCGATTGGGGTTTTTGATAAGAAACATCACACTCGATCATATGATGCCGATTATACTCGGTCGTATAATCAATTGGGGAATACATTGCACTCGGTTATACAATGCCGACTACACTCGATTGTATAGTCTATTTTTGATACGAGACATCACACTCGATCGTATGATGTTGATTATATTCGGTCGTATAATCGATTAAGGAATACATTGCACTCGATCGTAAAATGCCAACTACACTCGGTTGTATAGTCTATTTTTTATAGGATACATCACACTCGGTCGTATAATCAATACATTGACAATTTTAACCATCTTCTAAATTGCTAAACTATAAAGCTTTTCAATTTAGGACTAAATTGCAAAGAATCCAATGGACCTAAATGTAAATAAAAGTTGAAGGACTAAATAGGATATTTTTCCCTTTATATATTTCATTCCTTCTTTTCCCATTCCATACTCTCTTTTCCTATTCTTCTTCTCTTTTTTTCCTTTCATTTTATCTTCATTTTCAAATTTTCTCTTTTCAATTA
Organism: Mallotus nudiflorus; assembly: GCA_947683625.1. NCBI lineage: Eukaryota > Viridiplantae > Streptophyta > Magnoliopsida > Malpighiales > Euphorbiaceae > Mallotus > Mallotus nudiflorus. The sequence goes on from CANTUR010000397.1 coordinate 362,886, forward strand.
AACTTTCATCCGACATCCGATTTTGGATCCGTTTGATCCTATGGCCCACCCACAACGTAGACTACACGGGAGCAGTTCCAGGTAGTCAGATCCCATCACTTTACATCCATATTTTCCCTAAAATGATTTGGGGCTTCATAAAGATGAGGAGATATTTCCTTTGACCCACTTACACCTCCACAGATGTTCTCAAGCTAGAAATGAGGTAAATTTCTTATCCCGTTTTAATCCTGCAATAGCATATTTATTTTAGTACTTAATGTTTATAATGCATGCAATTTAAAATTGATATGAATCATGAAAAATTGATAAATTAAACTAAAAATGTGTTAAATTTCATTGGGATTTTCATCAAAAGTTCAGATTTCTGGATT